>CAJNDT010003950.1:0-19481 GCA_905221615.1 Symbiodinium sp. CCMP2592 | reverse complement strand
TCACGATATGACAACCCAGCCCCCCCCCCCCCCCCCGATCCCTTTCCACTTGCCTCACTTCGGATTGTCACGACGTGACAATCTGGCGGAGTAAAGCCCAAGATTGTCACACTATGACAATGTGGGAGAAGGCCACATTGTCATGCCATGACACTCCCCCCCCCCCCCTCCCCCCAGATACAAAAAAATGACAATCTGGAGTCGACCAAATCTCGATCTCCAGATTGTCATGCCATGACAATCCCCCCCCCCCCCAATTTGTCATGAAATGACAATCCTTCCATCGCTTTGGCGGGGCGAAGCCGTGCGAAGGGGGAAGTGACTCCAGGGGGAATCGAACCACCCATCTCTCCGGGATTCCCGCACAGAGATTCGACCGGATCGCCTTTGCCGTTAGGCCATGGAGTCCTTGCTGCAGCTGGCCTGGTGTCAGTTGTCGTTTGACTGGCTGACTTCGGCTCCCCTGGCAGTGCAAACGGGTCGGGGCAGGGCAGGGCAGGGCAGGGCACAGCAGCACGCAGGGCACACAGGGCACAGCAGGGCACAGCAGGGGAAGAGCAGGGCAGGGCTCGAGGCAGCAAAAAACAAAGCCACCTGCACAAAAACAGCAAAAGCAAAAACCCTGTCAAAATCCGCCCGAAACCCGCCAAAACCCGCCAAAACTCCGGACCCAACCCCTACACGCCTTCTATAAACCCCAAACCCTTAACCCTTAGCTCTTAACCCTTGACCCTTAACCATTAACCCTAAAGCCTTAACCCCAAACCCTAACCCCAAACCTTCAACTCTTAACCCTTAACCTTAAACCCTAAACCCCAAACCCTAAACCCTAAACCCTAAACCCTAAACCCTTAACCCTAAACCCTTAATCCTTAACCCTTGACCTTTAACCATTAACCATAAACCCTAAACCTTTAACCCTCAACCCTTAACCCTAAACCCTTAACCCTAAACCCTAAACCCTTAACCCTTAATCCTAAACCCTAAACCCTAAACCCTTAACCCTAAACCCTTAACCCTCAACCCTTAACCTTTAACCATTAACCCTAAACCCTAAACCCTCAACCCTAACCCCTTAACCCTTAACCCTTAACCTTTAATCCTAAACTCTTAACTCTAAACTCTTAACCCTTAACCCTTAACCCTTAGCCTTTAACTTTAACCCTTAACCCCCAATCCTAAACCCTAAACCCTTAACCCTTAACCCTTAACCCTAAACCCTGAACCCAAAACCCTAAACCCTTAACCCTAAATCCTTAACCCTAAACCCTAAACCCTAAACCCTCAAGCAAATGATAAATAGAAGGTGTGGGTTGCACGGTTTGGATGGCGAGTTCATGACAATAGCAATAAGCATGCTGTGAAAAATGTCTTTTCATCGCAAATTTGTTGTTTCCTGTAAACCCGAAAGCAGGGGCAGGGCAGGGCTCGATGCAGCAAAAAACAAAGCCACCTGCACCAAAAAAGCAAAAGCAAAAACCCTGTCAAAACCCGCCAAAACCCGCCCGAAACCCGCCAAAACCCGCCAAAACCCCCCCGCAGGGCTCGAGGCAGCAAAAAACAAAGCCACCTGCACCAAAAAAGCAAAAGCAAAAACCCTGTCAAAACCCGCCAAAACCCGCCCTAAACCCGCCAAAACCCGCCCGAAACCCGCCCGAAACCCGCCAAAACTCCGGACCCAAACCCTACACACCTTCTATCTTCTATTAACCCTTAATGTTAAACCCTGAACCCTAAAACCTTAACCCTTAACCCTTAACCCTTAACCCTGAACCCTAAATCCTTACCCCCAAACCCTAAACCCTAGACCCTTAATCCTAAACCCTAAACCCTAAACCCTAAACCCTAAACCCTTAACCCTTAACCCTTAACCCTAAACCCTTCAGGGCTCCAAGTTCCGAAATGTGGAAAACCCCACAAAAAGCTCTAAAATCGTCGATTCTGCAGTTCCCGCTCCTCTTCCGGAGGCCATTTCTCAGGCCGTTTTGGGATTTTTAGGTAATTTCCGACTTCTAATGCCCGAAATGAAGGGAAAACCCCACAAAAGTCCCAAAATCGTCGATTTTGCAGCACTGCTTCCTTTTCCGGAGGCCCTTTCCAAGGCCCCTTGGGATTTTGAGTGAATTTCCGGCTTCGAAGGCTCGAAATAGGTGGAAAAGCCCACAAAAGCATCAAAATCGTGGATTTTACAGTGTCCCTTCCTTTTCCGGAGGCCATTTCCAAGGCCCCTTGGGATTTTGAGTGAAAATCCGGCTTCCAAGGCCCGAAATAGGGAGAAAACCCCACAAAAGCATCAAAATCGTCGATTTTGCAGTAGCCCATCCTTTTCCGGAGGCCATTTCCAAGGCCCCTCGGCATTCTTAGGGAATTTCCGGCTTCCAAGGCCCGAAATAGGAGGAAAACCCAACAACAGCATCAAAACCATCGATTTTGGAGTATCCCTTCCTTTTCCGAAAACCATTTCCAAGGCGCCTTGGGATCTTGAGGGAATGTCCGGCTTCCAAGGCCCAAAATGGATGGAAAACCACACAAAAGCCTTCAAATCCTCGATTTTGCAGCATCCCTTCCTTTTCCCGGAGACCATTTTCAAGGACCCTTCGGAATCTTCAATGCATTTCCGACTTCCAAGGTCACCAAAAGGGTGAGAAATTCCACAAAAGCAACAAAATCCTCGCTTTTGTAGTCATTTCCACCTCGAAACGGTTTAGGGCTTGCTGACCGGGAATGGAGGGGGGGGGGAGGGAGGGGGGCGAAGCCCGAACGGGGTCAACCGGTTTGGTAAAAATTGAAAATTGGGCGGGGTTAGGGGCTTAGGGGCTTATTCCCTGAACTCCCTGAAAGACCCTCAAGCAAACATGTTCGAAGAGCTTGTTCACGATGTCCCGCCGTGGCAGTCACTGGATTGGCTGTTTTCCAGTCAGCCTCCACTTGGTCGGTGATCGGGGCCGGAATGATGGCGCTCCCGAAGTCGGACACACCGAAAGTGTCGATTTCAGGCGTTGATCGGAGTTTCTGCAGGAGATGCGTTACACCTGCGCTCGCGATCTGCCTCGTAGAAATTGCTGGCGAGAAAGTTCCGTTCGCCAGTACGGCTGGGCCGTAGAGCTTGCGATCCTGTGCAAGTACAGTCGACAGACTGGTGATGCTGAGAGTCTAGCGACTCATTTACGGAAAAACGCATTGTGTGTACACGCGGGGTCGGTTTTTTTGGAGGCTCGGCTGTGGTTCAGTCTCAGTAGTATTAATATAGTAATAGTAGTAATAGTAATAATAGTAGTAATAGTCATAATAGTAGTAATAGTAGTAATAGTAGTAATAGTACTAGTAGTATTAATAGTAGTAATCGTAATAATAGTAGTAATAGTAATAGTAATAATAGTAATAGTAGTACTAGTAGTATTACTAGTATTACTAGTCCTAGTAGTAATAGTGCTACGAGCTCTTACACCCACGCGCTGTCACACTCCATGTCTGCCTCTTTGGGGCCTCTTCCCAGCCTCGTCGCGAGCTCTTCCGGGCTTCTTACTGGCCTCTTCCTGGCCTCTTTTGGGCTTCTTCTGGCGCGCGCGTGCGTCACACTCTTTGCTGGTCTCTTTCCGGTCTTGGGAAGGCCCTCTTTTGGGCCTTTTCACAAGGCCTCCGGGTCTCTGGCACTCTGCCTCCCTGCTTCTCTGCCTTCCTGGCAGCCTGGCTCCCCAGCTCTCTCGACCTCCGGCCCTGCCTCCCTGGCTGTCTGGCTGCCTGGTTCCTTTTTCCTTGTGTTCCTGGCTGCTCCTTTTCTGGAGGCCATTTCCAAGCTCCCCCAGAATTTTCAAGGTATTTTCGGCTCCCAAGGCCCTCGAATGGCAGGGAAACTCCACAAAAGCATCAAAATCGTCGATTTTGCAGTACCCCTCTCTCAGGGCACTGCAAAATCGACGATTTCGGTGCTTTTGTGGGGTTTCCACCATTTCGGGCCTTGGAAACGGAAATTCCCTCCATATCCGAAGGGGCCTTGGAAATGGCCTCCGGAAAAGGAAGGGCTACTGCAAAATCGACGATTTCGATGCTTTTGTGGTGTTTTCCCGCTATTTCGGGCTTTGGATGCCGCGAATTCCCTCAAAATCCCAGAGGGGCCTTGGAAATGGCCTCCGGAAAAGGAAAGAGTACTGCAAAATCTACGATTTTCATGGTTTTGTGGGGTTTTCCCCCTATTTCGGGGCTTGGAAGCCGGAAATTCACTCAAAGTCCCAAGGGGCCTTGGAAATGGCCTTGGCCTTTTGTGGGGTTTTCCCTGCATTTCGGGCCTTGGAAGCCGGAAAAATACCAAGGGGCCTGGGAAGTCGTCGCCCTGAGCACCTCTGCTCTCTATAGGGCCGACGCTTAACCGGAAATAAAACCAGTTTGGGATTGGAGGCTTGGCCGGAAGCCATGGCCGAAACCCATGGCCGAAACCCATGGCCGAAACCCGTGGCCGAAACCCATGGCCGAAAGCCATGGGGGGACACCCCCTGAGTGTTGCCTTTAGCACCTTAAACCCCTATCCCCTAAACCCTAGCACCCAGACCCTAAACCCTCGGCCCCGAAACCCTAAACCCAAGGCCTCAAACCCTCAACCCTAGGGCCCTAAACCCTAAATTCTAGCACCCTAAACCCTAAACCTTTGGCCCCAAAACCCTAAACCCCAGGCCCCAAACCCTCAACTCTAGGGCCTTAAACCCTAAAGCCTAGCACCCTTAACCCCAAACCCTCGGCCCCAAAACCCTAAACCCAAGGCCCCAAACCCTCAACTCTAGGGCCCCAAACCCTAGACCCTAGCATCCTAAACCCTACACCCTCGGCCCGAAACCCTAAACCCAAGGCCCTAAACCCTCAACCCTAGCGCTCTAAACCCGAAGACCTTAAAAGATTTCAGGCTTTCTGCTGCCATTCTACTGTCAAAACCACAACCTACGCTGTCGCATCTTGGCGCTTGCGCCTTCTAAAATTTAGGGTTTAGGGTTTAGGGTTTAGGGTTTAGGGGTTTAGGGTTTAGGGTTTAGGGTTTAGGGTTTAGGGTTTAGGGTTTAGGGGTTTAGGGTTTAGGGTTTAGGGTTTAGGGTTTAGGGTTTAGGGTTTAGGGTTTAGGGTTTAGGGTTTAGGGTTTAGGGTTTAGGGTTTAGGGTTTAGGGTTTAGGGTTTAGGGTTTAGGGTTTAGGGTTTAGGGTTTAGGGTTTAGGGTTTAGGGTTTAGGGTTTAGGGTTCGACAGCGTAGCAGTCGCCCTGGTCAACTTGAGGGTGCACTTCTTTCATAGGGGGGTGTTGTCTAAACCCAGAAACTTAATTTCGAAACGTAAACGTAGCCATCGCGATGGGTGGGTGGCCGGGGTGGGTGTTGGGTTGCGGGTTGATTGGTGGTGGGTGGTCCGTGCTTGGTGGTGGGTGCTGGGTGGTGGGTGGTGGGTGGTTGGTGGTGGGTCGTGGGTGGTGGGTGGTGGGTGGTGGGTGGTGGGCGGTGGGCTGTGGGCGGTGGGTGGTGTGTGGTTGGTGGTGTGCGGCGGTGGTCCGGTGGGCGGTGGGCGGTGGGCGGTGGGCGGTGGTGGGTAGTGGGTGGTGGGTGGTGGCTGGCGGGGTGCTGGGTAGTCGCGGGTGCTAGCCGGTGGGTGGCGTGTGGTTGGTGGTACGTGGTGGTTAGTGGGGAGGTGCGGGTGGTGGGCGTGTGGTGGTGGGTGGTGGGTGGTGGGCGGTGGGCGGTGAGTGGTGGAAGGTGGCTGGCGGGTGCTGGGTGGTGGTGGGTGGTGGTGGGTGGTGGGCGGTGGGCGGTTGGGGGGGTGTGGTTGGTGGTGCGTGGTGGGTGGTGGGTAGTGGGCGGTGGGTAGTAGGGGGTGGGTGTTGGGTGGTGGGTGGTGGGTGTTGGGTGGTGGGCGGTGCGTGTTGAGTGGTGGGTGGTGCGTGTTGGGTGTTCTTGGTTTCGCGTCTTAATTTGTTGTTTGTCGCAGCCCTGAGACGGGTGGGCGGTGAGTGGTGGGAGGTGGCTGACGGGTGCTGGGTGGTGGTGGGTGGTGGGCGGTGGGCGGTGGGCGGTGGGCGGTGGGAGGTGTGTGGTTGGTGGTGCGCGGTGGTTGGTGGGGGGGGGGGCGGTGGGCGTGGGTGGTGGGCGGTAGATGGTGGGTGGCGGGTGGTGGATGGTGGGTGGTGGGTAGTGGGTGGTGGGTGGTGGGTGGTGGGTGGTGGCTGGCGGGGTGGTGGGTGGTGTTGTGGGTGGTGGGTGGTGGGTGGTGGCTGGCGGGTGCTGGATGGCGGTAGGTGGTGGGTGGTGGGTGGTGGGTGGTGTGTGGGTGGGGGGGGGGTCTGGCTGGTGGGCGGTGGGCGGTGGGCGGTGGGTGGTGGGTGGTGGATGGCGGGTGGTGGGTGGTGGGCGGTGGGCGGTGGGCGGTGGGCGGTGGGCGGTGGGCGGTGGGTGGTGGGTGGTGAGCGGTGGGTGGTGGCGGGTGGTGGCCGGCGGGTGGCGTGTGGTTGGTGGTGCGTGGTGGTTAGTGGGGAGGTGCGGGTGGTGGGCGTGGTGTGTGGGGGGGGGGGCGGTGGTGGGTGGTGGGTGGTGGGTGGTGGGTGGTGGGCGGTGGGCGGTGAGGGTGGGAGGTGGCTGGCGGGTGCTGGGTGGTGGTGGGTGGTGGGCGGTGGGCGGTGGGAGGTGTGTGGTTGGTGGTGCGTGGTGGGTAGTGGGTAGTGGGCGGTGGGTGGTAGGGGGCGGGTGGTGGGTGGTGGGCGGTGCGTGTTGAGTGGTGGGTGTTTGGGTGTTGTTGGTTTCGTGTCTCAATTTGTTGTTTGTCGCAGCCCTGAGACGGGTTTGGGGAGGGTAGTTACGATCGCTTGGTTGAGTCGAGCTGCACCAGCGCGGCGTCAAGCTTGGAGGCTGTGGCTCGGCTGGACACCTGTTCTTTGGTTGTTTTGTTGTCAAGGGATGGGTTTTTTTTGTCTTGTTGATGGATTGTTGGTGCAGTTGGGCCTTCGGGAAAGCTTCTTCGACTTTTGTGATGTGGCACTGGTTGCACTTGACGCTCTTTGCCAGACTCGCTTGGGTGCTGACGTTGCGCTTGAGCGGTCCCTTCTTCATGTTGATCGCTCCGCGCTGGCATTCTAGGCATTGCCCCCCGCGGTTTGCCCGCACCAGTTCCCACTGCGCGTGAGAGAAGAGGTCCCAGCTTTTGAGCTCTTCGCATTTTTGGCAGCGGGACTTCGGCCAGCGGGCATCGTGCATGGCTTGCCAGTCGATCTTTTCCCCTTTGAGCTTTCGCAGCAGCAGCGAGGGTCCTTCCGTGGCGCCGCGCTGGAAGAGCCAGAGCGGGAAGCGTCGCAGGATCAGCACGTCCGTTCTGTTTCGGACGCGGCTGGCTACCACGGTGCCGTAGGCGGCGTGGATTTTGGAGTCCACGTTCAGGTCCAGCATGACGGCTTTCCTGAGTCGGGCGTTGCGAGCCTTTTTGCCTTGTTGTCTGCAAGTCATTAGTTTTGTAGTGGCCTTGCTTGTTTGCGGGGTCGATTTCGTGCGCATTGGGCTTGCTTGTGGATCTCGTCTGCAGGGACGTGCGTGTTTGTGGTGCGTTAGTTTTGCACTCATTGCGCGTAGCCATTGGTTTGCGGCCGGGTGGCAGCGTCTTGCCTTGACTGGCATGGGCCGTGATAGCGAAGGCGGGGATGAGCGGGATCTGCGTGCGGTTGATCTTCAGCACGGCAGCGTGGTTTCGGCCCTTGTCGAGTTTCCACATGCGCGTCGTCGGCACCACCGGGTACAGTCCGGGTTCGCTTGTACCGTCGAGCTTCCAGTCCGCGTCTTCGAATTTTACGTACCTCAGTTCCGCGGCACTGGACGTGACGGCCGGCGGCCTTAGGGGTTGTCCCGCTGTTTTGATGTGCTTGGCTCGGGCCTCGGGTGCTCTGTTGGCGTTGGCCGTTCTGTGGTATCTGCGTAGTTCCTGCGTTGCTTTTTTGGTAGTTCTGTTTGAGTGGCTGTCGGCCTTTTGGCTTGCGTTTGGAGCAGCAGGGTTGGTTGCGCGGTTGGTCCTGTGTCGCGGCCTCTTGCGACCCGGTTGCACTATGTTCGGTTGCTGCTCGTTCTCCTGCCATTCCCAGGAGTGCACGTGTCCCAGGCGGCCTTTTAGCAGAAACTTCTTCGAGCGGTCCACGTGGTGCGTCAGTGCTACCGGCATGCCGATGGCCAGGGGGAGCATGCCGCAGAGCCCCTCCGTGTCCATGTCGTGGTATTGCAGCCAGCGGATTTTTGCCGCCATGTCGCAGGCTTGGGTCTGCAGGGCTTCCACGCCCGCTCTGTCCTTTGCCACTGACCAGACCAAAGGGGTCGCCGCGTCCTGGGCGTAAGCTTTCGCGCGGTCTTTGTTGATCTGGTACTTGGCGTCGTTGTTTGCTACGACCACCGTCGCTTCCACGAACTTTGGCTCGCGGAGTCGTGGGTCTTGGGGTCCGTCCACCACGCGCTTTCGGGATCTGCGCTCTTCTGCCGAGAGGGTGCAGCCTTCTACGGGCAGGCCGTGCAGGTATTTCCAGTTATCTTCGGAAAGCCTTGCTTCTCGGAGTTCGTCCATGACCCGTGCAGGGGGGTGCTTCGTTGCGCCACGTCCTGGTGTTCTATCCTACGCGACTACACGGGCACAGGTTGCCGGCTTTTGGGAGAATGTTGTTGCATGCCCACTCTCTCGGCTTCGGTCTGGACGAGTACGATGTTCTGGCTAAAAGCAAGACTCCCTGCGAGCAAAAAAGCTGCGGATGAATGCGGTCAACTCACACGCTGCTTCTGCTACCTCGCAGTACGTACGCCGAGCTCGTCTCAGTGGCCCCAGCAATTTTTCATTCGTCGGGCTGGCGATGGCTTTGCGTGTCCGCCTGTACAAACTGTGACAAACCGGGCCCGTTGCTGTCCGGGAAGATCTTCGGGGCCGACTCACTTTTGCCGTGGTCGCGGTGGTCGCTGCCGGGGTCTGCAGTCCGGACACAATCCCCTTTCGGTTGTTTGGAAGCGCTTGCTGCAATGCCTGTTGGTGCACGTCTGCCATCCGGGCTGCCAGGTGCTGAACTGCTCCAGCCGCAGCACCTGGCAGCCCGGATGGCAGACGTGCACTAATGCAGCAAGCGCTTCCAAACAACCGAGAGGGGATTGTGTCCGGACTGCAGACCCCGGCAGCGACCACCGCGACCACGGCAAAAGTGAGTCGGCCCCGAAGATCTTCCCGGACAGCAACGGGCGCCTGTCCTTTTCGAGATCTTTCACGGTGAAACTTCTGGCAGACGGGTGATCGGCTCTCGCCGCGGCTGCTTTCGTGTTGGCCGGCGAGGATCCGTCGAGGGATCCGATTGCTGCTTCTGGCGAGGGTGCCTTGCAAGTCGGGATTGTGCATTCCGTCGTGCGTGTTTTGCGAAGCGGCCTAGAGGCCAGCTCGTTTTCTTGACGATCACTCGTCGTCGGCTCGCGTTTCCCACCAGGAGGATTCTGTCTGGCTGTTCGGGTTTGGATGATTGTGCCGTGTTGCGACAGCGCATCCCGCTCAGTAGCTTGTGTTCACGGGTGTTCGGGTCGGCCTGGTAGAGCAGAAGCATCTCGATGGCTGCCGTGTATCCTTTATGTACGGCGTGCCATAGCGAGGCGTCCACTCTGGCGTTGGCTTCGAGCAGAGTCGTCAGGGCGTCTTGCTGGTTTGCAGCGGCCGCTGCACATGTCGCAATTGTCAGCACGATCTCAATTGTGCAGGCATGTCGTACGAGGTGTTGGACATCAGCGCGAGCTCGAAGTAGCAGGATCGCAACGTTGTGGCTGTCTGCGATGCACGCTGCCACTAGGGGCGTTCTGTCGTGCTTGTCGCGGGCTTCGAGGCTGGCCTGGGCTTGTATCAGCAGAGAGGCGGTGCTGTCCTGGTTTTGCCAGGCCGCCTCCTGTAGTGCTGTTTCGTTGCGGCTGTTTCTGCTGTCCGGCTCTGCGCCTGCACATAGTAGCAGTTGCACTGCGCGTGTGCTGCCTTCTCCTGCTGCCCACCAGAGTGCTGTCCTGTTGCCGGGTGCATGTACGTCCGCACGGGCTTCCAGCAGCAGTTGCATGCTCGACGCGTGGTCTTCGCGAGCTGCTGCTTCTAGGGGCGTGAGGAGTATATCTAGATCCTCGCTTTCGTCGCCGCTGTAATCGTCTGGGTCGATGTTCCCGAGTGGAGGTGGCAAGGGTACGTTGACGTCTTGTGGTCGGCTCAGAATCTCCACTATTCGTTTCTCGTTTCCCAGGTAGCAGGCGTGGATCAGCTCGAGCACGTTCTTTCGTGTGGCGGGAATGTAGTCGATCAGCATCAGCTGCAGACTTGTCGGAAGGCTTAGTTCGTCTTGGTCTTGCAGGGCGCGATTGCCCTCGAAGAGCCTTTGTCGGAATCGCGGCATCCCGTGTGCGTCTTCCAGCCGCTGCTTCAGATGCTTGGTCGTTGCATGTTCTGGCAGGCTCGGCAGGTTGGACAACTCTTGTCCGGACAAGGTGTAGATGCGCAGCTTTCTTTCGAGGTCCTCGGTGCTGGGTACGTGGTGGGCCATGCGTCGCGTGCGGCCTTGCCGGAGTCTGGACTGACGGCTTTGTCTGATCTTGGAGCCAGAGTTTTGCGGGCACGGGTGCTGTTGTGCTTTCGCTCAGTAATCGTGCAGACGACATGGCTGCTGCTCGTCTGCTGCCGTGTGTTTTGGGCTCGTGTTTTTCTGTGTCCCTGACCTCTCGCGGTCCTTTTTCTCCGGTTGCCTTTCTGATGTCGGTGCGCACAGCAGTTGGGGCCGGTTTCCTTTTGTGGGATCCTCGGCCCGCTGCGGTATCATTTCTGTACTTGGACTTCTCTTGTCTGTGCGATGAATGGCGGGCGGGGCCCTCGGCCGGCTTTTGCGGTGCGCCGCCCGTCCTTTAGGTGTGCTTTAGGACTTTTCTCCCAGGTGCACGGAGGGCTGTTTTAGAAGCCAGCTGATCAGTGCATCTTCCGTGGTCTCCGTGTTGTCTATGAGGTAGACCGGTATGTCGAGTAGCACGTCTTGTAGCAGTTGCGTGAGTTTGTGCTTCTGGTCCTCGCAGAATCTGATTTTCAGGTGTCGGACGTAATCTGTTTTGGGGTTGTCCGGGATGGCCACGGTGCCGCCCTGGATGTTGGCGGTGTCGAAGCGCTCGCGGAATCCGTAAATGCCGCCGAAAATCATCAGGTCGTAGCTGAGCTGTGCTTCTTTCTCTTCTGTGAATTGATCCTCGTTGGCTGGTCGTGTTGTCGTCGGGGTCTTGGCGGTCGGGTCTGTTTCGACCTGCAGGACGACGTGGCGGCGGCCGCGGGGCGGCAGAGCTTGAAATGGTCGGTGCTGCAGGGGGTGCTCTTCGTGCACGACCCAGGGAGCCGGGGTGCTGGCGACATTCTTGTCCGGGTACAGTGCGATCAGGTGGGGCAGCTGCAGCAACTGGTTCGTCGTCATCTTATGGCGGAGGACGAAGGTGATCAGGTTGAGCCCGGCGTCTGGTGTGGGAGCATAGAGCACTGGCTGCCAGTCTTTTATTCCCACGTCGTCCGGGTCGCTCGGCCCTGACATAGCTGGAGCCCCGATGAGAACCTTGATGTGCATCTGAGCTTCCAGCTGTTGCAGGTCGCGGACCTTGTCGTCCGGGTGCTTCTGCAGAGCCTCCCTGCACGTCGCCAGCAAGTTGTAGCCGAAAGACTGGCGGCCCCCGTGTGCTATCTGTATCTGCCAGAATTGCTCCGCCTTGGAACCGTCTTCGAAGACTCCAAAGGTGGTGCCCCAGCGTCGGACGGTTGCCACGAGCTCGGTGCCGTCGCCGTTTGTTGTCAGGCTACTCGTCCTGGCGAGTGGCCTGTGCGTGATTGCGCTCGCGCTGAAGCGCCTCCTTTTCGCGGCTTCTTGTGTCGACTGCGTCCTGGCCATCATCATGTTTTCGAGCAGGGCGGTTTCCTGGGTTTGTGAGCGGGAAACAGAAAGTGCGACTGGCGTCGTTTGAGCCGCACGAGAATACCGGTTGTGGGATGCCTTGCATGGTGTTCTAGCGTGTGCTGCGATCTGCTAGCAAGCTTTCACGGACGTCTGTTCTGGTGGGCTCGCTCCGGTGTTTTCCGTCGTCATTCGGAGTCGCTTGGGCTGGGCCGGACCTGTCGCGCCTGTGTGTCCCGCCCGCTGGCTGAATTTGCTTTGTACAGGTAAAAAAAGTGGCCGTGTGCACCTCTTTTGGGCGCATGTATCTTGGTGACTTCTGGCTCTGGCGGTCTCGCCACCCTTGCTTTTCTCGTCGTTCTTTTCTTTAGGATGACTGTGTGGACTTCTCGCCCAGGTGGACCGACGGCTGCTGCAGGAGCCAGTTTACGAGTGGATTGTTTTGTTGTTCCGTCTGGTCGATCAGGTATACGGGGATTCGCAGCAGGACTTGTTCCAGGATCGATGTCAGCTTGTTTAGGTCGTCGTCTGAGGTAGTGACTTTGAGGTGTCGCACGTATTCGTCCTTGGGTCCGTCTGGCTGTGGTACGAGGCCTCCCGGGACGTTGGCCGCGTCAAAGAGGTCGCGAAAGCCGTAGATGCCTCCGAAGATCGCGATGCTGTGGTTCTGCTTGACCGCGGCGCCGGTCTGTTCCTCATCGTCCTCCTGGCTGCTAGTCATTTCTTGGTTGGCGGCGATGCTGCGCTGCGTCGGTTCTGTCTGCAGCATTTCTACTTGCAGCATCACGTGGCGCCGCCCCCTTGGTGGCAGGGCTTTGAATGTTGGAGCCTGCAGGAGGTGCTCGGCGTGCACCGCCCAGGGCGTGGGGATCGAGCCGTTTTCTCCTTCGTCTGGGAAGATGGCGATTAGCTCTGGCATCTGTAGTAGGTGCCCGTCGCGTACTTTGTGCTGCATGATGAACTGTATTAGGTTCATGCCGTCCGCCGGGGTCGGGGCGTAGATGACTGGATGCCATGCTTCCAGACCCACTCCGTCTGGATCTGTTGGCCCGGTTTTGGGCGGTGCACCGTTGAGGATCTTGATGTGGAGCTCGGATTCCAATTGGAGTGGATCCCGCACTTTTTCGTTGGGGTGCTGCTGTAGGGCTTGCTTGCACACGGGTAGCAGGTGGTAGCCGAAGGACCGCCGGCCGCCATGGCTTACCTGCAATTGCCAGAGTGTTTCCGTTCTGGAGCCGTCGTCGAAGACGCCGACCGTGCTTCCCCAGCGCCTCACGGTGGCGACTAGCTCTGAGCCGTCGCCGTTGTTGCCGTTGGTGGCTGATCTCGTCGGGGTTGTGGAGGTGATGGCACTCGCGCAAAAGCGTCGTCGCTTTGCGCCGTCTGTGCTCGTCTTTATGGGCTTCGACATGGCGCTGCTGCCCCCGCTACGTCTTGGCCCGCTCTGGGAACCTTTCGAGCCGCTGCTGCGATGCGATGGGCATGTTAGCCTTTTGGTGGATGTTGCTCGTGCAGCTGTCTGCCAGCGGGATCATAAGTTGATGGCATGCGTTGATGCTGCACTGACAGGTGGAAGTGCTACATCACTCTTTTCTTTTTTTTCGGAGCCTGGTCTTTTGCCCGGATGCTTTCCTCGTGTTTTGGGTCTTAGGTTCGTCGGCTACGTGGTGGTTCCTCTGGTTGCATTTCGTCGATCTCGGCGTCTAAGTTGTCGGGGTCCGTCTCGTCCTTGCCGTCGTGGTTGAGGATTGGAAGCGTCTTCGCCCTCTTTTGATTTATCGTGCTCTGGCTCATACGTCTGGAGTGTGCTTGTCAGGTGTTTGAGCATCTGCACGTGTCCCAACCGGCGCGCCACTGTCAGAGGTGTGTGCCCGCGGTCATCCCTGGCGTTCAAGATCGCGCTGTGTTGCACGAGTGTCAGTACCGGCTGCACGTCGGGTTGGGTGCAGGCGTAGTGCAGAGGTGTGCGGTTGCCTGCCCCGGCCACGTTTGGTTGTGCTCTTGCGTCCAGGAGCATCCGCATGACTTCCCAGTGGTACCTGCCGGTGGCTTCGAGGAGCGGCGTGCTGCCCGTTGTTGGGCACTTTAGGTTTCCGTCTGCTTTGGCCCGTAGCAGGAGCTCTGCCACGTCGGTGCTGTTGTTCGTGGCTGCTTCGTGCAGGGACATGCAGTTGCCGTGTCGTGTGGTCTCCTGCGGACGAGTCTGGATGCTGTGGTCGTCGGAGGATGGCCTCGACGGTGTGCGCTGACCCGTGGCTCACCGCATTCAGCATCTCGGCCTCTTGCTCTTCGGACACCGTGATGTAGGGGACCAGCACGAGAGATATTTGTTTGATCCCGGCGTGTAGGGCGTAGGTCTCTGGGAGTTCGTGGTTTGACGTGCTAAGTAGCAATCGCTGTTGATAGCGCGGGAATCCGAGCTGCTGCTCGAGGTGCGCTTTGATTTGTCGGACTGTGTTGCTGTCTTGCGATATCTGCAGCTCAGTCAGCTTTTCGCCGGTTGCCGCCGTGAGCACCGTGATCAGGTGGCACGTCGAAGCCATCGGGACGGTTTAGGGTGGCGTCAGGCTTGTCTCGTCTTATTTGTTTTGAGCCATGTGCTACAGCACAGAGGGTCGCTGGCAGATTTTCGAGCAGGTGTCGCTGCTGACTTCACGCGGTGCGGGGTTGCTGCGCCTTTGTTTCTGCGGCTCGCCGATTGGCATCTCGCCCTTCCGCTGTCGTGGCGGTCCTGGTGCGCGCGGCGTGGCGGCTGGGGCGTGTTGCGGTGCTTGCCTTCGTCTCGGTTGGAGCTCGTTGGGGGCTAGGCTAGGCTTTGCTTGCGTAGAGTGCCTTTGTCGCGAGCTCTCTCTGTTTTGGGTTTCCTTATGTCCTTTTTGCTACGCTGCTTGCAGCGCCTCGCCAATGAAGGGCGATCTGGTCTGTTCGAGTCTCATGCGCCGAGCTTTTCGATTCTGCCATGCTTCGCCTCGGAACGTGGCGGCGGGTTGTCCCGACATGGTGGCACTGCATGACGGGTGGTTTTGGGCAGTGTCGTGTTTACTGGCGTCATGCTAGCTGGATGCAGCTCGGCTGCTGCGGTGGCCTGGTTGCACTCGGGCGTTGAGGATCTTGGTCGTTTCGCCGGCGTTGTCACTGCGAGGTTCGGCTGGTCTGTTCCTATTTCCAGTGCTGCCGGCGGTAGCCAGTACGGCGGTGGCTCGGGCGGTTCTTCTTGTTGTCGTTCGACGAAGGCGGCCACTTGTCGTTTGAAGTCCCACAAGTCTGGCAGCAGCGTGTGTCCTGCTTGCGGCTGCAGCTGCGAGGCGAGGCACTGCAGCCAGAGCGCGTCTGAATCGTTCAGGTGCATGTGGTTTGTCAACGTCCGCACCTGTCTCGCAGTCTCTTCTGGCATGTGTCTTAGCTGCATTGGTTGCTGTATGTCGAAGTGTGCCGGGAGCTTTCGTGTTCCAGCGACGAAGGCATTGGCTATGCTCTGTGCGACGTCGCTGCCGTAGTGAGTCGCCATGGCCGTTTTTGTCGCGTGCGCAAGACGGACTTGGGGCTTCTTTTTGACTTGAGCATGCGGCAACACCTGCTGCGTGGAAAGCTGCGGCACTTCGTTTTTTTTTGACGTGGGTGTGGAGTCAGCTCGGCGTGTTATGCGGGTGCACTGTCGACCATCTCACGTAAGCATGAGAGAAGAGCTCTGCTTTTTGTGCCGGCGCGGCATAGGCAAGTGTCTCAGTCGCGCTGCTTCTCCCGGCTGTCGTCGTCGGCCTGAGGGACATGCGTTTGGAAGTTCTAGCCGACATCTGTGGCTGTTCCAGCCTTCTGCAGGCGGTTCAGCAGCCGCTTGCAGCCGCAGCGATGCATGAAAGTGGTACTTCTGGGCAGGAGCTGCAGCGGAACGCGTCCTTGACTGTCCGTGGCGTTGATGTCGGCGCCCTTTTGGGTTAGCATCTGCATGAGGGCTAGGTTGCCTTGCGTAGCTGCGATGTGCAAGGCTGTGCAGGACTTGCTCGGCTCGTGCTGCATGGCACCGAGCTGCAGGAGCAGTCGTGCTTTTTTGGGTCGACTGTGCAACACCGCCACGGCCAGAGCCGTTAGTCCGTCGAAGTTTCTTCGCTGGCCTAGGTTGGCTCTGTATTTGAGTAGCAGTCCTGTCAGGGGTACGGAGCTTCTTTTGATGGAAACGTGCAGAGGCGCATTTCCTGCGGCGTTCTCGAGGTTGATGTCGGCTTTTTCCCGTAGCAGGAGTCGCGTTGTTTTCAGGTCGTCGTTGCGGCACGCGATTGTCAGTGCCGTGTCGTTGTCGATGTTGTTGATCTCCGCTTTGGCGAGGAGAAGCATGTCCACGATCCTCGTTTTCTGCAGCCAGACGGCGATGTGCAGGGGCTTCATCTCCACAGCGGGGTCGTGCGGCCATACAGCCAAAATTGTTTGGTTGGGGTTCGCTGCGGATTGGAGCAGCCTTTGAATCGCAGCCATGTCTTCTGTGCCGATTGCCCAACAGAGTTCTTGTGCGTGTATTCTTTTGTAGCTTGCTATGATTACGGTGATGTCCACGTGATCGTGGTAGAGTGCCCGGGCGGCGATGGTGTCCCAGTCCTCGCTGCTGTCCACGGTGCGATTGTGGACGAGGAACTGGTTCTGTAGCGTGGGGTGCCAATCTTGTCGTGCAGGTACACGCGCAGTGCTTCTGCAGGCGGCACCTCGCAGGGAGGGGCACAGTCCGACAGTGGACAGCTCCAGAGCTGTCTTCCTGAGACTGCCCGAAAGTGCAACATGCGGCGCGAGGAGCGTTTTTTTTTTATTCTAGGCTCTCGTGGTGAACTGTTCTGTCCCTGGCTTCGCTTTTCTTTTTTGAGACTGTGTGGCTTTTGCCGTCGGCTGGGCTTGAGTCTGTGTCGGGTCTGCACAAAGTCTGAGCCACGTGAGAAGAGGCCGCCGATGTCTCTGAATCTGCGTCCCGTGAGGTCTTTCTTCTTTGCTCTTCAGACTTTGCTTGTGTCTTTTTTCTTGCCTTCTGGAGCATTTCGCACAGCACTTTGGCGGGTCGACCGCAGATCAGCCGGCTGTGCCGTTGCGAGGTGCCGTCGGCGCGGCGCTGGCCGTGCTTCTCGTGGGCGTGGAGACGGTGCACCTCGCGGTCGCGAGCGCTCTGACTTGTGCTGCGGTTCTGGTCACGCGAGTGGCGCGCACGATGTCCTTTGCTTCTTTCCACGTCATTCTATCCCTTCAGGTCAGATGATGTTATTTTTTTAAACATGCAAGGTGCGGGCCGACTCGGGCGCAGGCGCCCTTGGCAGCTCGAGTACGTCGGCGTGTAGATGTAGCATCCTGGCTTGGTCTGTGGGATTTTGGCTGCTGTCATGCTATCTTTTTTTTCCTTCACTGTAGCGCTTGCCTGAGCCTATGTTCGTAGAGCTGGATTTGTTGTGCCATGGATGATGGCCACGCCCCATGGATGGCCTCGGCTCACGTCAGGTTTTCTTGTTGGCATGCATGTTGTGTGCTGCATTTTTTTTTGGGGTTCCGTGCCTCGTTGTAAACGATGGTGGGAGGCCGATGTCGTTGGCTCGCTGTCATGCGGAGTTCCTCGGTCAATGCCTGTTGCAGGTGTGGCGTCGATTAACTGGCGTGGCTCGATCGTTGAGTCGGCTGCGGGGCCCGGCGTTGCGCTGCTCGATGTTGCTCCATGGCTGGCTTGGCCTGTCTCTAGGCATTTCGCTTCTGTGAACGACATGCTCACGCGTGCAGTCGAGCAGCTCGAAGGCGTACAAGCGTCGGTTGAGCGTTGCGGGAGAGTGGGCCATAGGTGGAGCACGCTTCCGCTTTGTGGCTGTTGCCGGAGTTGCGGTTCTGCTATTTGTACATGTTTGTCTGGTTCTTTCGTAGCTTTGCGGGTTGCTCATGCACATGCTGCGGCTCGGTGGCTGGTCTCTTGTAGTGGTTTGATCGCTGAGACGTTTGAAGCACGCAAACGACTCGTCGGTGTGAAGGCATGTCGGCTCTTTCGTCCGAGCGTTGCTTGGGACTCTGTTTTCTTTTGGTCCTGTGCTCGGAGTCGAATCGGTCATGCTCTGTAGCCTTCTGTCGTGCTGAGCGCTGTCTCAGAGGGTTTGCATGAGGATGTCGGCGATTTGACTGGCCGCCCAGAGGCGGCGTCTGTATTGCAGGCGTGCTGTGTGGCTGCGTGCCTGTCGGTTGTCCGTGCCACCAGCTCCTGTGCTACACACCAGGTCGATGTGCAGCCGAGTGGTGTGACGGTCGCCCCGACTTTGCAAGGCCGCGAAGGCGAGCACGAGGCGTGTGAGGTCGTCTAGAGTGGACGTGTCTTGCCGGGGCCAGAGCAGCTCGAGGATACCGTAGTCGAAATTCTCGTTTGCTTCGTGCTGTGATGGGACCGTTTCGTCCCAGAGTCGCAGCATCACTTCTTCGGAGGGCAACCCGCTTTCTTCGTGTCCCGCATCCGCAGGGCGGCACATGTCTTCGTAGGGTGCGGATGGCATACGTGGCTTTCGTTCACCATGCTTTGAACATCCGCAGGGCGGATGCACAGGGTGTAGCAGATTCCGGATCTTACGTAGGCGTCGCACCATGCTTTGAACATATGCTCGGAAAGGGTGCCCCGCAGATTCCGGAAGGTGCGTTCAGCCTGCTGGGCGATTGAAACAGCAGGTTGGGGGGGGGGGGAACTGAAGGCACGGGATGAGAGCTGTGTGTTGGGCGGCACCTGGGTTTGCTCGAGATCATTGGCCTTGTGGGGATCGGCAGCATCGGCTTTTGGCGACATGGCTGCGGCTCTCTTGCGGCAGGACTTGCTATTTTTGTTGGCGGCAAGTTCTTCGCTTGTTTCCCTTGAGCCGAGACTGATTCGAAGCTAAGTTGGCTGCCGCAGGAGATTGTCGCAGTCTTGTCTGCAGAGCATGCAGGCTGTGAGAGGCAGTGACGGTCGTTTTTTTTTTCATGTCTGCGGGCTGGTCGATCCTGCCGCCTCTCTGTCTGCGTCATTCTCTCTCTGCGGGTCTACGAGATGCCACGCTTGTGCGCGTTGTCGGGCAGGGTTCCTGCCGAGGCTCTGGTCCGCTGCTCTGTTTGTGTGGCTGCATCTTTGTGGTTCTGATGTCGAGCCTGGCGTTTGTTCTTGCCGGCGGAGTCGCTCTCCTTGGGGCTGCTTTGGCTCGTCTGGTTGAGAGGTTGCCATATCGGTTCTCTGATGGGACGGTACGGCTTTTCGGGGATGTAACGCCGCGGGTTTTCCATCACCCAGGCATAAGCGATTTGGTATGGGATGGAATCGGGGTCGACCTGGTGCTTTTTCAGGTTTTCTGGTCGGAGAAGGAAGTTCTCTTGGTCTTCTCGGCAATCACTGAAGGGTCGCCAGCCTCCGTTTTGCCAGATGCCGACGGGGAAGGCGTACACGAAGTCGACTTCTCCGGCGAGCAGGTAGCTTTTGCTGACGCCCAGCGCGAAGCGCCCTCGCTTCGCCAGGTTGGTGCCTCGAATCTCCCACGTTTTGTTTTTCTCGAAGATCTGCGCGATCCACGGGCGTCTTAGCACCAGCGTGTGTGTTGGCTCCTGGCGGT
>CAJNDT010003949.1:0-19503 GCA_905221615.1 Symbiodinium sp. CCMP2592 | reverse complement strand
TCTCAGGCGAAGCCAACCTTGACCAGGTCCAGGCCGTAGTGTGCCTGGTCGGCGAGTGGTCTGCCATGGTTTTCGTGCCAGGATAGTTTCCTGCACGACTCGCGCAGCCGGAGCCTTGGGTGGTCGATACTCTGTTGACAATTTTCCGAGCTTTGGGGATCTTGGACAGACAACGGAGAACCGATATGCTGAAAATCCTTTGTTGCCTGGATTTGTGGAGAGGGTCTTCAGTGATCGTCAGCATGCCTTTGCCGAGCAAGACTTGTTCGTGGAGGGTCTCTCGAAGAAGGCAGCGAAATTGGCAAGCATTGTAGAGTACGCGACCGTTGTCCGCGAATTGTGCATTCCAGAGTAATCCAAAGTCCTGCACGATTGTGTAGGACAGCTAGTGTAGTGTTCTAGAGCGGGTAAGGTGGGAGGCACTAAAACTTGCAAGTAAGGGCTCTCATGACGACGGGGCTTTGTCCTCTGCGAGCTTGATGCCGACTTCGGAGTGCCCGTCAGTGACGCAGTCGCCGGCTGTGTTGTGTGCATCAGGTACGACCCAGACTTCTGTGTAAGCCTTTGGCGACGTTTTGGTGCAGGGTTTTTGAGCATGCTTCATGGACTGACGGTTGGTTCGGGGTGTTTCATCTGTGGTTGGTGCACTGCTAGACCCGGCCGGCAGAGGGATGAAGTCGGTCGGCGTGAACAGGAGCGACATTCTGGCATAGGCTATTTGCTGGGTGCCGGAGTGTTCCAGAACCTGATGGGCGTAGATTTCTTAGGAAGGGGCTGGTGATGTACTTTACGTGATGCCGTGGTCACTCATCTGGATGTAGCTGCACATTAGTTACAGATGCTGGCGGTTATCTCGCATAACCAATACAGGCTGAGCGCCTGTGTTGCAGATCTGCTCTGACCCAGCTTTCTGGCAGAATAAACAAGTTTGCCGCATTCTCGTCCGAAGATTACACCGAGATGGCAGGGGAGAGACGCTGCGGGAGGGTTCCAGAGATGCAGCCTGCTGGGCTGTTTGCAAGTTGCGAATGCCAGACTAAGACGCAAGACTCGCTTCAGGTAACTGCAGTGGACATCTCATCCATCAGTCTGGGAAGCGGCTAATCAGCCAGCCTCGGTGGTTTCTTCTTCTTCATGCCCCAGTCTACGCTGAAGAGCTTGGACTTCTGGTCTCTGCCGACTCTGCACCTTGGTAGAGTCGTCTTGCAGGTTTCGTCCGTGCGTGCATGCTGTTCTTCTTGACCGGTGTGATTGACTGAGCATCGCACGAGCTTAAACGGTCAGGGACGACTGCATGCCAGCCAGGGGCTAAGAAGACGTCCGTGTCTGGCACCTTTCCACCCACGCATAGTGCATGCATATGTTTATGTGTACTGTAGATGTAAATGCGTGTACAGATGGATATGCATATGTACATGTGTAAGTACATGTATACGTATATGTATATGTATATGTATCTGTGTAAGTATAATCAGTGATATATAATGTACGTCCTACAGATGTATGTATATGTACATACATATCTATATTTATATAGGCATGTACATATATCTGCGGGTTTACTACGTACATACATACATACGTATATATATATATAGGTGTGTGTGTGTGTGGATATGTATGTGTGCATAGGTGTTTTGTCTATATATAATGTATCTGTGCAGGTTTATGCACATACACAGAAATAGCAATCTATGTATATATATATGTATGTATGTATGTATGTATGTATATATATATAACTGTGCCTGTATACATATCTGCATATATTTTTGCGTGTGTAACAGGCGTGGTCTTGAGTGCGAAGTGGTGTGATAGGCGTTTCGTCCGCTGCATTTAGTGTTCACCCTGGCCTTTCCGGTTCGTCTTCTTTTGGCATCTGGTGTCAACGATGGCCGTGGTGGTCCTCGGGCTTTGTGTTGGATGGCTTGCTCCAGCCGGAAGTTGCCTCGGACGGCTTCGGTGGATGGTGGTTACTTCTGGGCGTGAGTCGAGAGAGAATTAGTGACACAGTGATGCAGCTACAATGGATTTCTGCAGCGTTGTTGCTTGCGGCGTTGATTACTCGCACCAGGTCAGCTCTGATGTCTTCGGGGTCACTCGAAGACAGTGTGGCTGCCATTTGCTCTGGCGATGGCATGCCTTCGCTGAGGAAACGGCGGGCTCTGTTACAGTGTTTTGTTCAAGGCAGTGAGCGCTTGGTTCGTAGTGTTGAATGGTCTCGACGCGGTACGAGTCCGGTAGCGCTGCGTGGTTGCTTGTTTCAGTGGGGAGGATGAAGTTTGCTGTGTATTGCATGATGCATTGTGTGCCGAGCCTTCATCCTGGTCGGGGTAGACGTACACACCGGCTCTTTGAATGGCTGTCATTTGGTCCTGCGTCAGGTCAGAAAGCACATATTGCTTGTCACCTCGTGACTCTAGTGGTGCTTGAATGCCTTTGTGACAAGAGTTGGTGCACCGCAGGCCTCACGGGGTAAGCTCCAGAAGTAGTCCAGGAA
The DNA here is from genome assembly GCA_905221615.1 of Symbiodinium sp. CCMP2592. NCBI lineage: Eukaryota > Dinophyceae > Suessiales > Symbiodiniaceae > Symbiodinium > Symbiodinium sp. CCMP2592. Next base: position 17,003 of record CAJNDT010003949.1, on the reverse strand, counting down.
GGGTGCTGCGGAGTCTGATGCCATGTTGCGGTCTCGCCGCATGAGTGCCGTTAGGTTGTTTCTGCCGAGCCTTGTCAAGTTGACGGGCTGGGATTCGCGAGGATGAAGCATTGTCGGCGTGCAAAGCCCCACGAAGAAGTCCCGGTCCACGAAGATGGTGCGGGTTTGCCTTGCATGCTTCGTAATGGTCTGAACAGGGAGATATGTTTACGTTTGCTTTTAATTGCTTATTCTTTTACTTGAATAATGATTGCTCCCGGCTCGAGGAGCATTGCAGAATTGCCGTTCTCGGTGTGCTTCTCTCGGTTAATGTCCTCCGGTGGTCAGGCCACATGCTATAGTTCGGACAGCGAAGTACGGGTTTGACATCCTAGACCCAGGACGCCTTTCTGGACTTGTAGAGGCCAGATTTCGAAGCTTGCGTGGGTGTCAGTACTGCTGCACAAGGGTTTTATTGCTCTTGCAGAGAAGAGCAGAGCTGGCGTCGCAGGCGGATGCATCTCATAGGAAGCCAAGGCCCCGGCGGCTGCGTGGGTAATCGACAGGTTGGAAAGCCTCGGAAACAGGGCTAGCAGTAAGTCTCGATACATCACGACACAGCCTGCGTGTCAGGTGAAGTCCCAATTCAGAGCGCTGCGTGGCCATGTCCTGACAGTTAGGGCTGGTTCGGCGCGCTGACATTCTTGTATGTATTCTGGGAGCATGTTCGGTTGTATCTGAGCCGCCAGCGTTTTGGTTGTGCTCAGTCGAGTTCTCGCGAAGGGTAAAACTACGAACGAGCGAGACTCTTGGACCAACTCGCCACATGGATGGGTTGAACCGCCGTTGCAGTGTATAGGTTCATGTAGCAGTTTTTTGTTGAGTTCCTGGCAGGCTGATGTTCGGGTGGGCTTGGAGTTGTAGTGGTGCTTCGGCAGCATTTGCTTGCCGGGGATGTTGGTGCTTGATTGCGTGGCAAGCTGGTGGTTCGTGTTTTTCTTTTTGCGAGGTCTTGTTGTGTGCCAGTTGCAGAATTTCTTTTCTGCAAACTGTGCCGTTTTGACACATCCTAAAGAGACTGACCCGGGCGCCGTGTCTCGATTGCCTTCATGTGCACCGTGAGCTCAGTCACCCTCCAGGCTGTATGATCACGCGTGTCAGCACCATTATTGCACACTGCAGAAATCGAAGAATCTTCAAAAGCAGTAGTGCGGCATTCTGGTACTCTATTACGCACATAGGTAACTGGCATAACCAGATTCGACGCAGACTGCAGTCGCCGAATCTCGCGAGCAAAAGAGCGACCAGCCTGCTTTGCCTGAAGCATTGTCGGTGTAGTCGGCTCGCAGACAACAGTCTGCATGCCTGAATCCGGAGCCTGATGTTCCAGGTCCTGCAGCTGACACCGCAAGGCCAGGTCTTCGGCACTCGGCGAGCTGCTCCGCGCTGCCGGAGGAGTACATGGTAGTCCCAGATCATCCATGGTGATCCGCGTAGCGGAGAGATCAGCAAGGCGGTCCGCGTTATCATCTGAGGCTTCAGGCAAAACATCATCCAGGTCGGCTCTTGTGGCAGCAAGATCGGTCGCACAGTCCTGAACCGAGGGCTGGGCCCCGGATGCAGCTGCCTGGGTGTTATCTGAAGTCCCAGCACGAAGCACATCGGTCAAAAGGCTTTGTATCGGGGCCGCATTCAACACATTCTCGAGCTGCTGCTGGCGTTGCCAAGCTAGGGCTAAGTGCAGCTGTATGAATGCCGAGGCCATGGCGGCTGAAAAGCCGGTCTCCCCTAGACTTCTAGACAGGGGCCCGCGACCTCACTTGTACGGTCTCGAGGCTAAAATTCAAAAACGAAAGCTTTAGAGCTGTGCAGCTGCAAAGTCCTGCAGCTACCAAGTGTGCAAAGACCGCATGTGAGATTCATGTCAGCACGGTAATCATAAAACGCGCAGTTGAAAAATACGCTAGCGATCTCTGTAGAGGGATACTGTGCATGTGTGTGAGCGTTTGGGATATTATGGCATTTGTTTCCGCAGCACAGTGTTCTGGTTAGGAAACTGAGCCGAAATGCTGCATCGGTGATGTTCTTCTTGTGGCTTGCTGGCTGTTACTTGATTGCTTGGACCACCGACTGCTTCGGATTCGTTTTTGCCTGCTCGCCGGGCTGTACAGGTACTGACCCTTTTCACAATTGTCTGCCATGTTTGTGCCTATGATACAATTCTTCCAGCCATTCGGGTAGTTTGTGGACTCCCATGACAATGGCTGCTTTCAGTCCTTCGAATTGGAAAATTAAAACTATTTTGGTAAGACTGACTGGTCTGTCCTGCCGGCTGTGTTGGCCGCTTGACGGTTGCTTAAATCGAAAGCACAAAGTTGTTGAGTGCTTCAGAAGTTGCGCAAGCTGCTCTATGCATGTGTGTCTGCCGCAAGACTTGTCATGTCTGGTGGCAGTTGTTCGCAGGCGCAGCCAGGGGGTTCCGTGTGGTTCGCTGTCTTCTGATGCACAGTGGTAGTACTTGGCTCGATCGGAGCTTCCGATTTTCTGAAAATACGAGGCGGGTTCTCCATTTGCGCTTTGGCAGTGTAGTTCGTGGAGACGGAGAATCTGGAGGGACTTGTGGATCCGGCTTCTGGCTGCGTCGTTTTGCTCTGTCGTTTGGCTGCCCTCTCGAATTGCACGGGATGTCGCGAGGAAGTCCAGCAGGACCCACCCGCCTAGCAAGTCGATGATGGCATCACACAAAAGTTGCACCATGAGATCGCCGAGACGTGGCATTCTCTTTGGGGGTAGGGGAGGGGGGAGAGGGGCTTTTCTTTTGATTGCTTGAGCCCGTGTAGTTGGCTTTCTTGTGGCGACTTGGGACGCTCCGGCACAGGTGGAGCTACACTGTTAGTGGGAAACAGGAATTTGCTACACTGTTAGTGGGAAACAGGAAGTTTAACGGTAGCAAGGCGCCTGTATGTCGCTTGCTCCACAGTTGTTTTGCAAGCGGTGTGAAAGAGTTTACAGGCATCAGCATCGACACGCAAACCCTTTGTGCTGCTCCTGCGCAAGGACTGTACTTTTGCGTGTTCAGCAAGTAGTTAAACTCTGAAAAGTCGTAGTGTACATTCATGCATGTCCTTCTGCTTAGCCATCTTGTTCGTATACAGATCGCAAAGACACATGCAGACGCGCGCGATCGATACAACGTGTAGGAGTATTGGTGTATCTTTATATATATGTATATACATGTCTACATAAAGGTACATGTAAATCTGTATATATGTATATCTATATATACATATACATGTAGATAGTGTTATAGATGCGTGTATGTAGGTATGTATGTATGTAGGTGGGTACGTATGTCTGCATGTGTGTTTCATGTTTTGGGCTTGGCATAGCGTGTCGGGTATTAACATGTCTTGTGGCTTTATTTTGTACAGACCTGGATTCGTTGCACGCGCACTGTTTTCTGACTGCCGCTGCCATGTCTTTAGGTCTGCAGAGGTCTCGTGCTCGCGGGTGTGGAAATGTGAGACGATGTCATGGCTCAGGTTCCTGGTGGAGATCGGCCATTTGGTGTCCTTGCACGCTTTTGCGGTACTTGCGTTCTCTGCTGTCCGTCGTCCGTGTCTGCGTCCTCGGCTGCTGCAGGCGGTAGTTGGAAGGGCGACGGCTCTCGGCGTCTTGGGCGTCGCCCCACGGTGGAGACCACATCTTGTTTCAGGTCCCATAGTGCAGGAACGATCGTCGGTCCGAACTCTGGCTCTAGTTGAGACGCGAGGCAGAGCAGCCACAGGGTGTCGGAGTCGTTCAGCTGCATGTGGTTTGCCAGTTGTCTGATGCCGGCTGCCGTGTCGGTTTGCATGTGCGGTGGACTCAGCGGTTGTTCCAGGTAAAAGCGACTCGGGATTTCGCGGATCTCCTTCATGAAGCAGGTGACAATGTCGCGATACAATATGGGGTTATAGTGCCCGGCCATGGCTGCAGTTGCTACTTGGCTGTTGGCATCCGAAGCCTGCTTCGAGGCGATTTGGCGGCACGTTGCATTGAATGGGAGCATGTATTGAGGTCTGAGAATGGCAGGCTGACAGAGGCTTTGGGCTTTTTCATTCCCCCTTATATTAGTCGAGTAAATTCGTTTCCGGGAGGCTTTCAAAAGGCTGCAAGAGGTTTTGGGCTTCTTCATCCCTCCTCATATTAGTCGAACAAATTAATTTCCAGGAGGCTTCCAGGAAGGCTGAAAGGGCTCTGGGGTTTCTTCATCCCTCCTATATTAGTCGAACAAATTCGTTTCCAGGAGGCTTTCAGGAAGGCTGAAAGAGGCTTTGGGCCTTTTTATCACCCCTCATATTCGTCGAACAAATTCGTTTCCTGGGGGCTCTCAAGAAGGCTGAAAGTGGCTTTGGGCTTCTTTATCCCTCCTTATATTAGTCGAACAAATTCGTTTCTAGGAGGCTTTCAAGAAGGCTGAAAGAGGCTTTGGGTCTCTTCATCCTCCCATATATTAGTCGAACAAATTTGTTTCCAGGATGCTTTCAAGAAGGCTAAAAGAGGTTTCGGGCCTCTTCATGGCCCTCTTATATTAGTCGAACAAATTCGTTTCCAGGAGGCTTTCAAGAAGGTTGAATACAGTTTTGGGCCTCTTCATCCGCGCTTATATCAGTCGAACAAATTCCTTTCCAGGAGGCTGTCAAGAAGGCTGAAAGAGGCTTTGGGCCTCTTCATCCCCCTTACCTTTTGAGCAACCAACGTAGAACCGGATACGGGGTCTGTCATGGCAGGTTCCATGTTAAGTTTACATATTTGGTTTTGGTGTTCTTCTTGCTGCCGGTGCAGGATCGGCCTGAAATCTTTGGGAGATTTTATGTTGAACGGCATTCCTTGTCATACTGAACTTCATGGATTCCCCTCGTTTGAAACTGGCCTTGGGGCTCTTCGTCCCCTCTTATATTAGTCGAGCAAATTCGTTTTCAGGAGATTCTCAAGAAGGCTGCAAGAGGCTTTGGGCCTCTTTGTTCCCCCTTATATTAGTTGAACAAATTCGTTTCGGGGTTCTTCTCGCTGTCGGTGCAGGATCGGCCTGATTTTTTTTGGCAGATTCCATGTTGAACGGCATTCCTTGTCATGGTGAACTCCATGGATTCTCCTCGTTTGCAACCAGCTTTGGGCCTCTTCACACGCACTTATATTAGTCGAACAAATTTGTTTGCAGGAGGCTCTCAAGAAGGCTGAACGAGGCTTTGGGCTTCTTCATCACCCCTTATATTAGACCTGCAATGAAGATGCACTGAACCTGCCATGAACCTGCAATAAACTTGCACTGAAGCTGCATTTACTGCTATGAACCTGGACTGAATCTGCCATGAACTTGCAATAAACTTGCAGCGAAGCTGCAGTGATCCTGCCATGAACCTGCACTGAAGCTGCTATGAATTGCTATGAACCTGCCATGAACTTGCAATAAACTTGAAGTGAAGCTGGAGTGATCCTGCCATGAACCTGCACCGAAGCTGTTATGAACTGCTATGAACCTGCAATGAACTTGCAAGAAACTTGCAGTGAATTTGCCATGAACCTGCACTGAAGCTGCCATGAACTGCTATGAATTTGCAATTAACCTGTAATAAACTTGCAGTGAACCTGCCATCAAGCTGCAGTGAACTTGCTATGAACTGCTATGAAGCTGCACTGAAGCCGCAACGACACTTGAAAAAACTTGTTTGTTTTACGCAGCAGTCAGCTTTCAGAAGTAGGGGTGGCCGCTTGCTGCTGTGATGCGACAGCGGCGCAACTCGTTGGTCACAGGCAGGTAGAGGCCGTTGGTGCGAGATGGAAATTGCCAGCTACGAGGTCGCTGAAGCTTGACGACGTTGCTTGCAGGCAGCCTCTCGTACTCATCGTCGTCCTTCAGGTTCACTTCGACTGGCTGGCTCCAAAGAATCACCACGTCATCACGCCAGGCCAGCGGCAGCATGGCTCGGACAACTGGCATGGCAAGAAAGCAGGAGGTTTGTTCGTTTGTTTGTTTGATCGCTGGAATGGCTACCGCAACGCGCTGACCACTCACTGTTATGCCGTTCGACGAAAATTTCTAGACTCAGATATGGCGATGATCGCGCACAGACCATTTCAGTCCATATTCCTGTTGCAGCTCTTGTGCCTCTCAGACTCATTGCATCGTTGCCACTTTCGGCAGGCAACATGTGCAGATTTTCAATGTAATGTCCTGCATTGGGCACGTGGGGCACATGTAATCTTAAGCTAGAAACGCTGGTGTCGGATCCTGTCCTCTTTGCCGGCAACGTACTGCTGGACGAGGCGCTGCATGCAGCATTGCTGCCTCAGACATCGTCTAAAATATAGGATGCACTAAATGATCACACTGTCTGTTCAGTGCTACTAAGTCCCGGGCTGTTGGGCGTTCAGATGGTCCCAAAAGGACTTCAGAAAGTCAAAACACACAATGTGTGTGTCTGTGCCCTTCTGATTGCTCCCCTTTCGAGGCTTTTGGAAGAGCTTGGCCGGAACACGACAGACCTGCAAAGTTACAAAGAACAATTCATACATATGCACGATTATTGGAATTAGTGTTGTGGCACTACTCTGCCTCATCGACGGCGGTCTCTGGAGGAACAAATGATATCAAGCATTGCTCTGCCATGATGCTTGTGTGTGTTAGACTGGAAGCTATGAGCAAGGCGATGCTGAAATGGCTACCATCAACGCAAGAGAAACACTTTCTCTGTGACTTCAACTTTTGTTTGATGAACAAGGAGTCGTGAAGACATCAAAGCGTGACAAATTGCTGTCTGGCTGCACCTTTTTGCTTACTTGCCGCGTTGTCATCTACCCTTATATTAGTTGAGCAAATTCATTTCCAAGAAGCTCTCAAGAAGGCTGAAATAAGCTTTGGGCCTTCTTCATCCTCCCTGTTAGTCGAAGAGATTTGTTTCCAGGAGGCTCTCGAGAAGACTGAAACAAGCTTGTTTGGGCCTCTTCATCCCCTTATATTAGCCGAGCAAATTCGTTTTCAGGAGGCTTTCAAGAAGGCTGAAAGAAGCTTTGGGCCCCTTCATCCCCCCTTATATTAGTCGAACAAATAGGTTTCCAGGAGGCTTTCAAGAAGGCTGAAAGAGGCTTTGAGCCTCTTCATCCCCCCTTATATTAGTCGAACAAATTCGTTTCCAGGAGGCTTTCAAGAAGGCTGAAAGAGGCTTTGAGCCTCTTCATCCCCCCTTATATTAGTCGAACAAATTCGTTTCCAGGAGGCTTTCAAGAAGGCTGAAAGAGGCTTTGAGCCTCTTCATCCCCCCTTATATTAGTCGAACAAATTCGTTTCCAGGAGGCTTTCAAGAAGGCTGAAAGAGGCTTTGAGCCTCTTCATCTCCCCCTATATTAGTCGAACAAATTCGTTTCCAGGAGGCTTTCAAGAAGGCTGAAAGAGGCTTTGAGCCTCTTCATCCCCCCTTATATTAGTCGAACAAATTCGTTTCCAGGAGGCTTTCAAGAAGGCTGAAAGAGGCTTTGAGCCTCTTCATCCCCCCTTATATTAGTCGAACAAATTCGTTTCCAGGAGGCTTTCAAGAAGGCTGAAAGAGGCTTTGAGCCTTCTTCATCCCCCCTTATATTAGTCGAACAAATTCGTTTCCAGGAGGCTTTCAGGAAGGCTGAAAGAGGCTTTGAGCCTCGTCATCCCCCCTATATTAGTCGAACAAATTCGTTTGCAGGAGGCTTTCAAGAAGGCTGAAAGAGGCTTTGAGCCTCTTCATCACCCCTTATATTAGTCGAACAAATTCGTTTCCAGGAGGCTTTCAAGAAGGCTGAAAGATGCTTTCAGCCTCTTCATCCCCCCTTATATTAGTCGAACAAATTCGTTTCCATGAGGCTTTCAAGAAGGCTGAAAGAGGCTTTGAGCCTCTTCATCCCCCCTTATATTAGTCGAACAAATTCGTTTCCAGGAGGCTTTCAAGAAGGCTGAAAGAAGCTTTGAGCCTCTTCATCCCCCCTTATATTAGTCGAACAAATTCGTTTCCAGGAGGCTTTCAAGAAGGCTGAAAGAGGCTTTGAGCCTCTTCATCCCCCCTTATATTAGTCGAACAAATTCGTTTCCAGGAAGCTTTCAAGAAGGCACGCAATAAGCTAAACAGTTCTGCAATAGATTGATAGTCCTAACGCCCCAATAAGCGGAACAATTGTGCCAGAGATTGTCCTTCCTAACGCCCCAATAAGCGAAACAATTCTGCAGGAGATTTTCCTTCCTAACGCCCCAATAAGCGAAACAATTCTGCAAGCATTTCTCTTTGCTAACCCTTCATAAACGAAACACAAACTCCTTTCGAGCAGGTCTGAGCTCTGGACACCTTCGTCGAGGTGGAAGAAGCTCCTCCTGAACAGGTCTGAGCTCTGGACTCCTTCATATAGGTAGAACAAACTCTTCCACAGGTCTGAGCTCTGGTCCCCTTCATACCGGTAGAACGAGATCTGGACCCCTTCAACAAACTCTTCCTGAGCAGGTCTGAGCTCTGGACCCCTTCATATAAGTAGAACAAACTCCTGCTGGGCAGGTCTGAGCTCTGGACCCTTCATATAGGTAGAACAAACTCCTCCTGAGGCTGAAAGAGGCTTTGAGCCTCTTCATTCCCCCTTATATTAGTCGAACAAATTCGTTTCCAGGAGGCTTTCAAGAAGGCTGAAAGAGGCTTTGAGCCTCTTCATCCCCCCTTATATTAGTCGAACAAATTCGTTTCCAGGAGGCTTTCAAGAAGGCTGAAAGAGGCTTTGAGCCTCTTCATCCCCCCTTATATTAGTCGAACAAATTCGTTTCCAGGAGGCTTTCAAGAAGGCTGAAAGAGGCTTTGAGCCTCTTCATCCCCCCTTATATTAGTCGAACAAATTCGTTTCCAGGAGGCTTTCAAGAAGGCTGAAAGAGGCTTTGAGCCTCTTCATCCCCCCTTATATTAGTCGAACAAATTCGTTTCCAGGAGGCTTTCAAGAAGGCTGAAAGAGGCTTTGAGCCTCTTCATCCCCCTTATATTAGTCGAACAAATTCGTTTCCAGGAGGCTTTCAAGAAGGCTGAAAGAGGCTTTGAGCCTCTTCATCCCCCCTTATATTAGTCGAACAAATTCGTTTCCAGGAGGCTTTCAAGAAGGCTGAAAGAGGCTTTGAGCCTTTTCATCCCCCCTTATATTAGTCGAACAAATTCGTTTCCAGGAGGCTTTCAGGAAGGCTGAAAGAGGCTTTGAGCCTCGTCATCCCCCCTTATATTAGTCGAACAAATTCGTTTGCAGGAGGCTTTCAAGAAGGCTGAAAGAGGCTTTGAGCCTCTTCATCACCCCTTATATTAGTCGAACAAATTCGTTTCCAGGAGGCTTTCAAGAAGGCTGAAAGATGCTTTCAGCCTCTTCATCCCCCCTTATATTAGTCGAACAAATTCGTTTCCATGAGGCTTTCAAGAAGGCTGAAAGAGGCTTTGAGCCTCTTCATCCCCCTTATATTAGTCGAACAAATTCGTTTCCAGGAGGCTTTCAAGAAGGCTGAAAGAGGCTTTGAGCCTTTTCATCCCCCCTTATATTAGTCGAACAAATTCGTTTCCAGGAAGTTTTCAAGAAGGCTGAAAGAAGTTTTGGGCCTCTTCATCCCCCCTTATATTAGTCGAACAAATTCGTTTCCAGGAAGCTTTCAAGAAGGCACGCAATAAGCTAAACAGTTCTGCAATAGATTGATAGTCCTAACGCCCCAATAAGCGGAACAATTGTGCCAGAGATTGTCCTTCCTAACGCCCCAATAAGCGAAACAATTCTGCAGGAGATTTTCCTTCCTAACGCCCCAATAAGCGAAACAATTCTGCAAGCATTTCTCTTTGCTAACCCTTCATAAACGAAACACAAACTCCTTTCGAGCAGGTCTGAGCTCTGGACACCTTCGTCGAGGTGGAAGAAGCTCCTCCTAACAGGTCTGAGCTCTGGACTCCTTCATATAGGTAGAACAAACTCTTCCACAGGTCTGAGCTCAGGTCCCCTTCATACCGGTAGAAACAGATCTGGACCCCTTCAACAAACTCTTCCTGAGCAGGTCTGAGCTCTGGACCCCTTCATATAAGTAGAACAAACTCCTGCTGGGCAGAGCCTGGACCTTCATATGACCAAACTCCTCTGAGGCAAGGCTTTGAACTTATATTAGTCGACCAATTCGTTTCCAGGAGGCTTTCAAGAAGGCTGAAAGAGGCTTTGAGCCTCTTCATCCCCCCTTATATTAGTCGAACAAATTCGTTTCCAGGAGGCTTTCAAGAAGGCTGAAAGAGGCTTTGAGCCTCTTCATCCCCCCTTATATTAGTCGAACAAATTCGTTTCCAGGAGGCTTTCAAGAAGGCTGAAAGAGGCTTTGAGCCTCTTCATCCCCCCTTATATTAGTCGAACAAATTCGTTTCCAGGAGGCTTTCAAGAAGGCTGAAAGAGGCTTTGAGCCTCTTCATCTCCCCTTATATTAGTCGAACAAATTCGTTTCCAGGAGGCTTTCAAGAAGGCTGAAAGAGGCTTTGAGCCTCTTCATCCCCCCTTATATTAGTCGAACAAATTCGTTTCCAGGAGGCTTTCAAGAAGGCTGAAAGAGGCTTTGAGCCTCTTCATCCCCCCTTATATTAGTCGAACAAATTCGTTTCCAGGAGGCTTTCAAGAAGGCTGAAAGAGGCTTTGAGCCTCTTCATCCCCCCTTATATTAGTCGAACAAATTCGTTTCCAGGAGGCTTTCAAGAAGGCTGAAAGAGGCTTTGAGCCTCTTCATCCCCCCTTATATTAGTCGAACAAATTCGTTTCCAGGAGGCTTTCAAGAAGGCTGAAAGAGGCTTTGAGCCTCTTCATCACCCCTTATATTAGTCGAACAAATTCGTTTCCATGAGGCTTTCAAGAAGGCTGAAAGAGGCTTTCAGCCTCTTCATCCCCCCTTATATTAGTCGAACAAATTCGTTTCCAGGAGGCTTTCAAGAAGGCTGAAAGAGGCTTTGAGCCTCTTCATCCCCCCTTATATTAGTCGAACAAATTCGTTTCCAGGAGGCTTTCAAGAAGGCTGAAAGAGGCTTTGAGCCTCTTCATCCCCCCTTATATTAGTCGAACAAATTCGTTTCCAGGAGGCTTTCAAGAAGGCTGAAAGAGGCTTTGAGCCTCTTCATCCCCCCTTATATTAGTCGAACAAATTCGTTTCCAGGAAGCTTTCAAGAAGGCACGCAATAAGCTAAACAGTTCTGCAATAGATTGATAGTCCTAACGCCCCAATAAGCGGAACAATTGTGCCAGAGATTGTCCTTCCTAACGCCCCAATAAGCGAAACAATTCTGCAGGAGATTTTCCTTCCTAACGCCCCAATAAGCGAAACAATTCTGCAAGCATTTCTCTTTGCTAACCCTTCATAAACGAAACACAAACGCCTTTCGAGCAGGTCTGAGCTCTGGACACCTTCGTCGAGGTGGAAGAAGCTCCTCCTGAACAGGTCTGAGCTCTGGACTCCTTCATATAGGTAGAACAAACTCTTCCACAGGTCTGAGCTCTGGTCCCCTTCATACCGGTAGAACGAGATCTGGACCCCTTCAACAAACTCTTCCTGAGCAGGTCTGAGCTCTGGACCCCTTCATATAAGTAGAACAAACTCCTGCTGGGCAGGTCTGAGCTCTGGACCCTTCATATAGGTAGAACAAACTCCTCCTGAGGCTGAAAGAGGCTTTGAGCCTCTTCATTCCCCCTTATATTAGTCGAACAAATTCGTTTCCAGGAGGCTTTCAAGAAGGCTGAAAGAGGCTTTGAGCCTCTTCATCCCCTTATATTAGTCGAACAAATTCGTTTCCAGGAGGCTTTCAAGAAGGCTGAAGAGGCTTTGAGCCTCTTCATCCCCCCTTATATTAGTCGAACAAATTCGTTTCCAGGAGGCTTTCAAGAAGGCTGAAAGAGGCTTTGAGCCTCTTCATCCCCCTTATATTAGTCGAACAAATTCGTTTCCAGGAGGCTTTCAAGAAGGCTGAAAGAGGCTTTGAGCCTCTTCATCCCCCCTTATATTAGTCGAACAAATTCGTTTCCAGGAGGCTTTCAAGAAGGCTGAAAGAAGCTTTGAGCCTCTTCATCCCCCCTTATATTAGTCGAACAAATTCGTTTCCAGGAGGCTTTCAAGAAGGCTGAAAGAGGCTTTGAGCCTCTTCATCCCCCCTTATATTAGTCGAACAAATTCGTTTCCAGGAGGCTTTCAAGAAGGCTGAAAGAGGCTTTGAGCCTTCTTCATCCCCCCTTATATTAGTCGAACAAATTCGTTTCCAGGAGGCTTTCAGGAAGGCTGAAAGAGGCTTTGAGCCTCGTCATCCCCCCTTATATTAGTCGAACAAATTCGTTTGCAGGAGGCTTTCAAGAAGGCTGAAAGAGGCTTTGAGCCTCTTCATCACCCCTTATATTAGTCGAACAAATTCGTTTCCAGGAGGCTTTCAAGAAGGCTGAAAGATGCTTTCAGCCTCTTCATCCCCCCTTATATTAGTCGAACAAATTCGTTTCCATGAGGCTTTCAAGAAGGCTGAAAGAGGCTTTGAGCCTCTTCATCCCCCCTTATATTAGTCGAACAAATTCGTTTCCAGGAGGCTTTCAAGAAGGCTGAAAGAGGCTTTGAGCCTCTTCATCCCCCCTTATATTAGTCGAACAAATTCGTTTCCAGGAGGCTTTCAAGAAGGCTGAAAGAGGCTTTGAGCCTCTTCATCCCCCCTTATATTAGTCGAACAAATTCGTTTCCAGGAAGCTTTCAAGAAGGCACGCAATAAGCTAAACAGTTCTGCAATAGATTGATAGTCCTAACGCCCCAATAAGCGGAACAATTGTGCCAGAGATTGTCCTTCCTAACGCCCCAATAAGCGAAACAATTCTGCAGGAGATTTTCCTTCCTAACGCCCCAATAAGCGAAACAATTCTGCAAGCATTTCTCTTTGCTAACCCTTCATAAACGAAACACAAACTCCTTTCGAGCAGGTCTGAGCTCTGGACACCTTCGTCGAGGTGGAAGAAGCTCCTCCTGAACAGGTCTGAGCTCTGGACTCCTTCATATAGGTAGAACAAACTCTTCCACAGGTCTGAGCTCTGGTCCCCTTCATACCGGTAGAACGAGATCTGGACCCCTTCAACAAACTCTTCCTGAGCAGGTCTGAGCTCTGGACCCCTTCATATAAGTAGAACAAACTCCTGCTGGGCAGGTCTGAGCTCTGGACCCTTCATATAGGTAGAACAAACTCCTCCTGAGGCTGAAAGAGGCTTTGAGCCTCTTCATTCCCCCTTATATTAGTCGAACAAATTCGTTTCCAGGAGGCTTTCAAGAAGGCTGAAAGAGGCTTTGAGCCTCTTCATCCCTCCTTATATTAGTCGAACAAATTCGTTTCCAGGAGGCTTTCAAGAAGGCTGAAAGAGGCTTTGAGCCTCTTCATCCCCCCTTATATTAGTCGAACAAATTCGTTTCCAGGAGGCTTTCAAGAAGGCTGAAAGAGGCTTTGAGCCTCTTCATCTCCCCTTATATTAGTCGAACAAATTCGTTTCCAGGAGGCTTTCAAGAAGGCTGAAAGAGGCTTTGAGCCTCTTCATCCCCCCTTATATTAGTCGAACAAATTCGTTTCCAGGAGGCTTTCAAGAAGGCTGAAAGAGCTTTGAGCCTCTTCATCCCCCCTTATATTAGTCGAACAAATTCGTTTCCAGGAGGCTTTCAAGAAGGCTGAAAGAGGCTTTGAGCCTCTTCATCCCCCTTATATTAGTCGAACAAATTCGTTTCCAGGAGGCTTTCAAGAAGGCTGAAAGAGGCTTTGAGCCTCTTCATCCCCCCTTATATTAGTCGAACAAATTCGTTTCCAGGAGGCTTTCAAGAAGGCTGAAAGAGGCTTTGAGCCTCTTCATCCCCCCTTATATTAGTCGAACAAATTCGTTTCCAGGAGGCTTTCTGAAAGAGGCTTTGAGGCTTTGCTGAAAGAGGCTTTGAAAGAGCCTCTTCATCCCCCCTTATATTAGTCGAACAAATTCGTTTCCAGGAGGCTTTCAAGAAGGCTGAAAGAAGCTTTGAGCCTCTTCATCCCCCTTATATTAGTCGAACAAATTCGTTTCCAGGAGGCTTTCAAGAAGGCTGAAAGAGGCTTTGAGCCTCTTCATCCCCCCTTATATTAGTCGAACAAATTCGTTTCCAGGAAGCTTTCAAGAAGGCACGCAATAAGCTAAACAGTTCTGCAATAGATTGATAGTCCTAACGCCCCAATAAGCGGAACAATTGTGCCAGAGATTGTCCTTCCTAACGCCCCAATAAGCGAAACAATTCTGCAGGAGATTTTCCTTCCTAACGCCCCAATAAGCGAAACAATTCTGCAAGCATTTCTCTTTGCTAACCCTTCATAAACGAAACACAAACTCCTTTCGAGCAGGTCTGAGCTCTGGACACCTTCGTCGAGGTGGAAGAAGCTCCTCCTGAACAGGTCTGAGCTCTGGACTCCTTCATATAGGTAGAACAAACTCTTCCACAGGTCTGAGCTCTGGTCCCCTTCATACCGGTAGAACGAGATCTGGACCCCTTCAACAAACTCTTCCTGAGCAGGTCTGAGCTCTGGACCCCTTCATATAAGTAGAACAAACTCCTGCTGGGCAGGTCTGAGCTCTGGACCCTTCATATAGGTAGAACAAACTCCTCCTGAGGCTGAAAGAGGCTTTGAGCCTCTTCATTCCCCCTTATATTAGTCGAACAAATTCGTTTCCAGGAGGCTTTCAAGAAGGCTGAAAGAGGCTTTGAGCCTCTTCATCCCTCCTTATATTAGTCGAACAAATTCGTTTCCAGGAGGCTTTCAAGAAGGCTGAAAGAGGCTTTGAGCCTCTTCATCCCCCCTTATATTAGTCGAACAAATTCGTTTCCAGGAGGCTTTCAAGAAGGCTGAAAGAGGCTTTGAGCCTCTTCATCCCCCTTATATTAGTCGAACAAATTCGTTTCCAGGAGGCTTTCAAGAAGGCTGAAAGAGGCTTTGAGCCTCTTCATCCCCCCTTATATTAGTCGAACAAATTCGTTTCCAGGAGGCTTTCAAGAAGGCTGAAAGAGGCTTTGAGCCTCTTCATCCCCCCTTATATTAGTCGAACAAATTCGTTTCCAGGAGGCTTTCAAGAAGGCTGAAAGAGGCTTTGAGCCTCTTCATCCCCCTTATATTAGTCGAACAAATTCGTTTCCAGGAGGCTTTCAAGAAGGCTGAAAGAGGCTTTGAGCCTCGTCATCCCCCCTTATATTAGTCGAACAAATTCGTTTGCAGGAGGCTTTCAAGAAGGCTGAAAGAGGCTTTGAGCCTCTTCATCCCCCCTTATATTAGTCGAACAAATTCGTTTCCAGGAGGCTTTCAAGAAGGCTGAAAGATGCTTTCAGCCTCTTCATCCCCCCTTATATTAGTCGAACAAATTCGTTTCCATGAGGCTTTCAAGAAGGCTGAAAGAGGCTTTGAGCCTCTTCATCCCCCCTTATATTAGTCGAACAAATTCGTTTCCAGGAGGCTTTCAAGAAGGCTGAAAGAGGCTTTGAGCCTCTTCATCCCCCCTTATATTAGTCGAACAAATTCGTTTCCAGGAGGCTTTCAAGAAGGCTGAAAGAGGCTTTGAGCCTCTTCATCCCCCCTTATATTAGTCGAACAAATTCGTTTCCAGGAAGCTTTCAAGAAGGCACGCAATAAGCTAAACAGTTCTGCAATAGATTGATAGTCCTAACGCCCCAATAAGCGGAACAATTGTGCCAGAGATTGTCCTTCCTAACGCCCCAATAAGCGAAACAATTCTGCAGGAGATTTTCCTTCCTAACGCCCCAATAAGCGAAACAATTCTGCAAGCATTTCTCTTTGCTAACCCTTCATAAACGAAACACAAACTCCTTTCGAGCAGGTCTGAGCTCTGGACACCTTCGTCGAGGTGGAAGAAGCTCCTCCTGAACAGGTCTGAGCTCTGGACTCCTTCATATAGGTAGAACAAACTCTTCCACAGGTCTGAGCTCTGGTCCCCTTCATACCGGTAGAACGAGATCTGGACCCCTTCAACAAACTCTTCCTGAGCAGGTCTGAGCTCTGGACCCCTCCATATTTGAGCATCTTCATTCCCCCTTATATTAGTCGAACAAATTCGTTTCCAGGAGGCTTTCAAGAAGGCTGAAAGAGGCTTTGAGCCTCTTCATCTCCCCCTATATTAGTCGAACAAATTCGTTTCCAGGAGGCTTTCAAGAAGGCTGAAAGAGGCTTTGAGCCTCTTCATCCCCCCTTATATTATTCGAACAAATTCTGTTCCAGCGAGGCTTTTTTTTTTTTTTCAAGAAGGCTGAAAGAGGCTTTGAGCCTCTTCATCCCCCCTTATATTAGTCGAACAAATTCGTTTCCAGGAGGCTTTCAAGAAGGCTGAAAAAGGCTTTGAGCCTCTTCATCCCCCCTTATATTAGTCGAACAAATTCGTTTCCAGTAGGCTGTCAAGAAGGCCGAAAGGGGTTTTGAGCCTCTTCATCCCCCCTTATATTAGTCGAACAAATTCGTTTCCAGGAGGCTTTCAAGAAGGCTGAGAGAGGCTTTGAGCCTCTTCATCCCCCCTTATATTAGTCGAACAAATTCGTTTCCAGGAAGCTTTCAAGAAGGCTGCTTTGAGCCTCTTCATCCCCCCTTATATTAGTCGAACAAATTCGTTTCCAGGAGGCTTTCAAGAAGGCTGAAAGAGGCTTTGAGCCTCTTCATCCCCCCTTATATTAGTCGAACAACTTCGTTTCCAGGAAGCTTTCAAGAAGGCTGAAAGAGGCTTTGAGCCTTTTCATCCCCCCTTATATTAGTCGAACAAATTCGTTTCCAGGAGGCTTTCAGGAAGGCTGAAAGAGGCTTTGAGCCTCGTAATCCCCCCTTATATTAGTCGAACAAATTCGTTTGCAGGAGGCTTTCAAGAAGGCTGAAAGAGGCTTTGAGCCTCTTCATCACCCCTTATATTAGTCGAACAAATTCGTTTCCGGGAGGCTTTCAAGAAGGCTGAAAGATGCTTTCAGCCTCTTC
>CAJNDT010003948.1:0-19506 GCA_905221615.1 Symbiodinium sp. CCMP2592 | reverse complement strand
TAATAATTTTTAAAATTTAATCTTTTTAAATAGTTTTGGGTTGTGATTGAACAAAGAAGGGAGGCCGTAGTGACATGTTGACTTGCCTTGAGATCTTGCCCTTACCCACACGGATCGACTGCCCTTCTCGGTTCGTGGGCACCGTTGGCCGGTTGTCAGGTTATGAGGCGATTGTATCTAGACCGCCTTGGGGCCAACGTGCCAGGGCAGTGGCATATGACACCCGGACAAATGGGCTAAAGTGCCGGGTGGGGCGGTTGAGGGGTTGTTCGCAGCCGTGCTTACAGCCTTGAAGGGGAGGCCATGCATGCTTGTCGTCACGTTTTGTTAGGGAGCCTTGCGACTTGGATCGACAGAGGCAGAGTGCCACCTTACCCAGACGGATCGACTGCCCATCTCGGTTCGTGGACACCGTTGGCCGGGTGTCAGGTGTTGTCGATGGTACCTGGACCGACTTGGGGCCAACGTGCCAGGGCAGTGGCATATGACACCCGGGCACATGGGCTAAAGTGCCGGGTGGGGTGGTCCAGTGGTTGTGGCTTTTTTATTTTTCTCCCAACCAGGAGGGGAGGCCATCAATGCTTGTCACGTTAGTTAGGGAGCCTTGCGACTTGGATCGACAGAGGCAGAGTGCCAGTCGAGCCTCTCGAGGTTGCCTTACTTAAGTCCCTGCCCCATCGGGGTTGCTCCCCACACCGTTGGCCAGGTCTAAGTGTTCGGTTTGAATCCAAGCCTAGTGAACGCCTTCTCTTCCATTTCCTTCTCTTCCATCGGTCTTCATCGGCTTCCAGCCCATCGAGAAGTGGATGCCAACTGCTGGGATCTCAGCATCAGCTTGCTTCAGCTACTTCCATTATTATGGTACAGGCCTGGCACCGAGGCTCATGACGAGGATCCTGAGGACATGCTGCCATCGCAGAGGACAAGCTGCCTTGCATAGTCAGTGAGCGTGTCATGTATCGCAACTTGCCGCTGCAGCAGTTGTGCTCGCTGTTGCCCTGCGTAATCTACTATAGTCGTGTTACCGCTGCTCTGTCTCAAGTCTAAGTCGTAGTAGGCCCCCCTGCAAGCCGGCAGATGTCGTCGACGTCGTGGAGTGACAGTGAGTCTCTGGGCTCGGACTGGGTTCTGGTTGACGATGAGGGTGCAAGCACTGCGGGCTCGGTCGCGGACAGTTTTTACGACGATGATTCTGTGATTCCGTTCGACACGATGCTAGAGGAGTGCTTTACGACATTCTGGATGTTTCTGAATTCTCAAGAGCGTGGGCAAGTCTTGCAAGTAGCCGGGTCTGTCAATGAGCAGATCATGTTCACACTCTTTCCGAGACTTCGGCGGGATTTTCGGCAAGGCAGAGTGCCAGGAATTTTATATTACAATGTGTCAGACGAATTTCTGGCGTTACTGCTTCAATGGTTTGTCGTGTTTGTACAGCCTCCGAGACCGTATTACGGATGTTGGGGAAGGCAGAGTGCCGGGTTTGCGTGTGTTTAGAGGATTTTGAATTCGACGATCTCGCCAGCAGAGCTAGACTGTCCGATTCGAGACCTCAGCGGTAGTGTGTGCAACTTGGATTCAAAACGGTTACCCAGCATGACATGCTGACTACACAGTGCCGGGTGGCAGTGACGTCCTCAGGACCCTGCTGTCTCCGAGGCTGGCTGCCTGCCTGCCTGCATTCCATAGTCTGTCAGTGAGTTGCCTTGCACCATACATGATCGACATCGGTCTGCCGGCCAGGGAATCAAGTGATTCATTCATACTGATGTAACAGTAGTAACACAATGTTACATATCATTGATTAATGTACTGTATAGTGATGCATTAGTCACTGTTAATGTTTTAATCTTTGGACAATTGAAGTGTGCTCGATGAAAGCAGTGATCCCGACGACCTGCTCTGTCTCTAGTCTAAGTCGTAGTAGGCCTCCGTGCAAGCCGGCAGATGTCGTCGACGGCGTGGAGTGACAGTGAGTCTCTGGGCTCGGTCTCGGACTTATTGGCTGTTGGCGAGTTTGCAAGCACTGCGGCGTTTGGGGGTTCGTTTGTGGGCTCGGTCGCGGACAGTTTTGACGACGATGATTATGTGATTTATTTCGACGATCTGCTAGAGGAGTCCTTTTCGACATTGTGGATGTTTCTGAATTCTGAAGAGCGTGGGCAAGTCTTGCAAGTAGACTGGCATATCAATGACATGATCCTGTGCGTACTCGTTGCGAGATTTGTGCGGCAAGGCAGAGTGCCAGGAATTTTACATTACAATGTGTCAGACGAATTTGTGTCGTCACTGAATCAGTGATTCATCGTGTTTGTACAGCCTCCGAGACCGTATTACGGATGTTGGGGAAGGCAGAGTGCCGGGTTTGCGTGTGCTTAGAGGCTTTTGAATTCGACGATCTCGCCAGCAGAGCTAGACTGTCCGATTTGAGACCTCAGCGGTAGTGTGCGCAACTTGGATTCAAAAAGGTTACCCAGCATGACATGCGGACTACACAGTGCCGGGTGGCAGTGATGTCCTCAGGACCCTGCTGTCTCCGAGGCTGGCTGGCTGCCTGCCTGCCTGCATAGTCTGTCAGTGAGTTGCCTTGAACCATACATGATCGACATCTGCCGGCCAGGGAATCAAGTGATTCATTCATACTGATGTAACAGTAGTAACACAATGTTACATATCATTGGTTAATGTACTGTATAGTGATGCATTAGTCACTGTTAATGTTTTAATAGTTGGACAATTGTGTGCTCGATGAAAGCAGTGATGCCGACGACCGTTTCAAGGTGCTCAGGGAGTTCCGAGGCAGAGTGCCAGAGTTCTGCTGCTGACCATCAGAATCAGGCCAATCACATTGACCTTGGGAGTGATTACTGGAACGAAGCCGTGCAACAACTTCGGTGGAATTGTTTACACTGTGGCAGATCAGCTGCCGACTATACCACCGGGCTCCGAAAGATCCAAAGGGCTGCACAATTGGATCAACGAATCAAATTGGCAGTTGAGGCCATCTCAGATTTCGGAGATATGGATAGGAAGTTGTACAAAGCATGGACCGGCCAGACAGATGTGCTGCCTGGGTCGATCCCGCCACCTCGGCCATGCCAGCATGATGTCGAGACGTGGCCCATGGATGATGTTTTGATTTACGACCATCCCCAGTGGCAACGGTTTGTTGGCAGTATTGGTTGCCCGATCCGATATGACCAGCTCCGGGTCAAGCCTGACATTGTCATCTCTATGAATGCAGATGACAGACCTCGGAATTTTGAGCCATGGGACTGGTATCAGTATTTGGCGAATTGTGGACCGTTTGGCACTGCACATCTTCGGTATGGTGGCTGGGATCAAACACATGCCAATGACTTTGATGATGAACAAAGAAGTCATGAGTTCAAGAGCATTTGGCGCCGCCTCATTTCAGATTTCAGAAAGATTATGATGTGCTGGCAGCGCTAAGCAGAGGAGTTCAGCCAGAGTCAAAGGCAGAGTGCCATCAAGGGCAAAATGATGGGCAAGGCCAATGGCGGCAGGGGCAAGGGCAAGACAATCAGCAAGGGCTACAGCGGCCCCTGTCAGGTTTCCAATCACATGCAAAGCCAGAAGGCATCGACGAAGGGCTCATTTGGCTATGGCTGCTCCTATGACAAGGGCTTCAGCAAGGGAAGTGACATGGGCAGCCTGTTGGGAAGAGCCGCTGATGGAAGGCAGAGTGCCGATGGAAGGCAGAGTGCCTTGAAGGTGGCCGATGAGACATTCCCTGGTGAGCTCGGTAATGCTCTTGCTTTGTTGGAGGCGATGAAGCTTCAGGGAGGTGGTCGGAAGCGTGGAGGCAAGAAGAGGCCAATTCGTGTGCTTGTCAATTGCTACGGTGGCATTAACAGGACCTGTGCTGCTTATTGTGTCCTAGTCATGGCCTTTGCCTCGATGACCATGGAACAAGCCATTGTCAGGTGGATCAACCACCGAGCCTACTATGCTCCATTCCGGGATCGTGAGTACATGATTGAAGCAATGCTGGAAATGCAGGATGAGCTGCACACGTACAGTTGATCATCGACACTGAACCCGAAGTCCATGGTCAAACAGTTCTGCTCCAATGAATGATTCTGAGCCGTCGAAATTTGTGTCCCGACACTGGCCCAGCCAGAGAGTCCTGGACCCGACACTGGACTGCTGGCTGGAAGTGAAACACAGTCCTTACCTTGATAAGGCTAATAGTTACATTCCCACTTTCAGCTGGCAGTCACAGCTTAATTCGTGCTTTAAACCTGGCTGCCGGTGTTACTGACTGAGCTTAAAAAGAAAGTGAGATCATGCCCGTCTCGGTTGTGGAAACTGTCAGTTCCTTTGTCGGTTGTGCCGACATGGTGATCAGGGCCGCTGGGGCGATTGGATGAGTGAATACAGCCGGCGACTCAGTGGGTGCAAGTGTGACTTTAACAGTCAGTCTCCGGTGATTGTAATGAGTGCTCATTTTTGCCTACTTGTGCTGTTGCAGCAGTCTGGGTTCCGGTGTAAGGCAGAGTGCCCTTGTCCCAATTGTGCAGTGGGCAAGTCATTATCCGCCATGGAAAACACGGGCGCAGTTCGCCAGCGCACTCGGCTGCAAGAGTTTTCAAGTTGGCAGATGGCCAAATTGAGCAACGCCGGTCAATCCCAAAGAACAAGTCAGGTCGGGAAGGGAGGAAGTAAGGGAGGAGGAAAGCCAGGGCCAGGGCAGAGTGCCAGTGCGAGCAAGGGCGATCTTGGCAAGGGCAAGGGAAAGAAGGGCAAAATCCCGATGCAAGCCCCCAACCAGATCCTTTACACATACTTCATGTGCGTGGAGGACGTTTGGCAGGCAGTGGGCAGTGTATGTGATGATAATCATAGCATGTGTTGATTGTGAGTGTTTCTTACTGCTTGACTGGATGTCTCCCTGCAGGGTCGATATGAATTCTTCAAAGCGAACGGCATCGCCGCTTGGGCGCAACCCGGTGCCACGCAGGATAACACTCACAAAAGTTATCCGCACTGGTCCTTGCGCCCCACGGCCCAGACGGCCCTTCAACGCTACCAATGGTGGCCAAAGTGCATTAGATGGCCACTCAGATTCAAGCAATGCTTCGACGCGACATTTATTTATTATCTTATACCTACGGATCTTAATACTGACTAGAATCAAGTAGCAACTTCAACATGATCTCAGTTCAGGATCGATCCACACGCACCGCCAGCTTACCTGAAGCTGGAACTCACCGGTGCAGGCATGCAAGTGATGATGGACAAAAGATGGCTCTATGCCTGTAATGAGGGCTGGGCGCGGGGGGTGGGGAATTTGACGCTGTGGGACGGGGAAGTCACCGACGGTGACCAAATCTTGTGGACCACGACCATGGTGAGATTCGCTTACGACGAAGATGATCCGGAGGCCTGGAATGAAGAGCGTGTGGAAGATGAGGAGGATTACAACGAGTTCGAAGTCGAAGGGCCTATGATTGAGCAAGTTCCCATGACATGTGAAGACAGCGAATTCGTTGAAGTCCAAAGGCCGTGAGAAAAAAGGGCAGAGTGCCTTAGAAGGCAGAGTGCCAAAGGCAGAGTGCCCACCATTGGACCATTCAGTGAGTGGGTTGGCCCAAATTCCAATATCAATTTAATTTTCAGGCCAGGACAGTGACGAAGGCAGAGTGCCAGGAAGGCAGAGTGCCCGGTGGGTCAGGCTTCGTCGACTGACTCTTCTCAAGTTTTTCAGTGCCGATGTCTGCTCATGTGGACTTCTGCCTGCCTTTCGCACAGCAACAGGTTATTTGTTTGTGGTGCAGGCAACCCAACAAGTCATGATCAAAGTTGTGAGTGTTTTGGAGAAGGCCTCGTCGCTGTCAGAGTAGTGCCTCCAGAAGAGCATTGCTTGCTGCAGAAGCAAAACGGTGAGTGCTGAGACTTCTGAAGACCGAGCACTTCTGAGTTCTGTTGGATGTGTTGGGTTTGCGACTGTGCTGAGAGAGTCTGAGTATGAATGAAAGTGACCATGCAAGGTTTGGCCGTCAGCTGGCGTCTCCAGCCCCCAGGATTGCTGGTCATCGGTGCTGTTCTTAGCTTCCGATCATGCTGCTTCTGCGTTGCCAAATTCAACTTAGCATTCTCGGGCTTCTGAAGTGTCATGTCATGATTGTTTTGCCTATGGCTTATGATGGTTGCTCAAATTTCAAATGTTGCTGCAGTGGTCCTTGAATCATGGCATATGGCAGATTTGAATATCAACACAGCCCTTGAATTAGGTTGCATTCGTGTGCTAAGCTCCCGATCATGCTGAGTCTGTCTGGCCCCTCAATTAAGTTAAACTCCGTGTAGCTGCTGCTTCAATAAAAGTGTCATGTCATGATTATTCTGTCGATGGAGTTGCTCAAAGTGAAGTGAGTCGTGGTCCTTGAATGATGGCATATGCATGATATTTAATGTCAATGTGAGCATAATATCAAAATATAGTTGATATAATTGAAATTGTGTCAAATACTAGTAACTATAATCTAACAACACATTGACGTCAGAGGTAGTATATCATTTCGACATTATAAGGCAGAGTGCCGCCTCGCCATTCTTTGCAGAGTGCCTTGAGCGGGACTGAGAAGGCTGAGTGCCTGCATCTGGCTGGACAAGGCAGAGTGCCGCAATCTGGCTGGACAAGGCAGAGTGCCGCAGGATGACAGCGCCTGTGCATGCGAGTCCGCTTGGTCAATTGTTTTGGGCCAATGTGCGAGCCGGCAACATCACCTCTGAGTTTTACGAACAACAGCTGGATGGATCCTTGCAGATGGGTTGGAATTTTCCCTTGCCGAACAAAAAACCTCTAGAACACTATGTCACAGCCTTCGGTGAGATCCGCCTGCAATTCCGCGTGAGAGGCGGGAAAGGATTCAAACAGTGCAAGTGTGAATGGAAATACGTCGGTCATGGAATGAATCGGGACTCAATGATTGCGAAGATCCCACAGCCGTGGGTCATCGACATTCTGAAGCTTCTGCGCGAGCTCAGGATTGATCGGTCTGAAAGGCAGAGTGCCGAAGTCCTCAAAGCCTCGGAAGTCGCAGCAGATGCCCTGAAACTGGTGGATTCTATTCCTGAAGATGCTCTGGACTTCGATCATCCGACAGATCAGGTGCACCTCTGTGTCAAGCTGCACAGGAAATTCGCAAAGGATGAAACAGAGTGTGGAAACCAATATGACTGGCGTTTTCTGAAATCTCGAACGTTCACAACCCACTGGCAATCGTTTCCTGTCCCGCTCGCTTTCGACTTGAAAACCTTGGTCACCCATGCCTCGGGCGTAGTGGCACCGCGGATGAGAAGATCGGTGCGCGTCACAGAAGCCAAAGGCGATGGGACGACTGTGGGAGCCTTCCTCAACCAGAGGTTTTCCGACCCAATCAAGTTCCCAGAGAAAGAGACCATGCTGATCCTCTTCAAGCTGTTCAAGTTGGTCTTGAAGCTACAAATGCATACCCTTAGGCAGGAAGAGAGTCTTCTGGGGGACCTCCATGAGAATAACATTACTGTCATGGGAGGAAGAGTGCCGGACCACAAAGGCAGAGTGCCAGTGGGGGCGGAGAATTTGACGTTTGCCTTGGTGGACTGCTCCGGTTGCCTACCAATTAATGATGTTCCCGAAAAAAAGATGAAGGGTCACCTCAACTGCTTTCTGAGCTTGTGGCAAATTCCCTCAAACCACAGCGCCACCGTCTCCGAGTACGCGTCAGAGGTCTGGAAGAAGATGCTTGCCGCTGGCGAAAAATTCAAAACGGACTATGGACCGAATAAGTGGAGAACTGGTGAAATGGTGACCGATCTGTAAAAGTTGTGCAAGAATCTGGAAGCAAAGTTCCAGCAGGGTCTGGACTTGATGCAACAATGCCAGCAAATGAGGGTCGAGGCAACAAGGGCAGTAATGAGCAGAATTCAGCCGAAGGCACTTGCGCCGCCGAATCCTCCGCCACCTCAGTGTTGGGATTCGACACCTCCCTGGGATCCCCCTGGATCTGCGACTGCAAAAGCCAAAGGCATGAAAGGAGGAGTGCCAGTAGAAGGCAGAGTGCCAGGCAAAGGCAAAGCAATACATCATCCTGAAGGGACTCCTCCCAGAGGGGGGCCCGCCCGCCTTTGCATAAACCGCCTCAGCAAAAGGCGAGGCCTCCTGCTCCGTGGCAGGTGCCAGTAAGACCGCTGCGAAATGCTGGGCCTCTGCCTGATCACCCTTGGCAGCAGGAGTGGGAACCACTTCCTCCTGGCAGGGTGCAACCACATCAGCCTCCTCCTGGCAGGGGGCCGGTGCAACCAGATCATCCTCCTCCTGGCAGGGGGCCGGTGCAACCAGATCATCCTCCTCCTGGCAGGGGGCCGGTGCAACCAGCTCATCCTCCTCCTGGCCACCAGCAGCAGCAACATCGCTGGGGCAGAACGGCCAGAATGCCCGTCATCCAGGACGAATACGATGCCTGGCATGACGATGAGCCGAATCCCGAGCCGAATTCCGGGCCAAGAGTGCCAGAGCCGATGGGTCCCCCGCCGGCGCCGGCAAAGCAAGGCAGAGTGCCAGATCCCGAGCCGAATCCCCCGCCAAGAGTGCCAGAGCCGATGGGTCCCCCGCCGGCAAAGCAAGGCAGAGTGCCAGATCCGGAGCCGAATCCCGTGCTAAAAGTGCCAGAGCCGATGGGTCCCCCGCCGGCAGAGCAAGGCAGAGTGCCAGAGCCGATGGGTCCCCCGCCGGCAAAGCAGCCGCCTGCCAAAAGGAAATTCGGCGACGGACAGCCTGTGCCTGTTGGTTCCAAGCCACAGTTTATGTCGGCAAGTGCTCCTGCTGAAATGACGGAAAAGCAAAGGATGGACGAGCAGGATTTCGCCAAGGAACTTGCCGAGTATGCTGACGATACGGCACGAGGCTCCAATTTCGTTCCGCAGGGCCGACGCGCTGAGCCGGCCTGGGTGGCAAAGGCCCAGGGCTTGAAAAGCAAGGGCGACGCCGTCCCGATCGGGAAAGCAGCTTACTTCGCCCAAAGGGCAAGCCTGCCGGAAAGGGCCACAAAGGCAGAGTGCCAGTGGAGGACAATATCCCTACTGACCTTGTTGGAAAGGGCCGTCCAGCCCTAGTGCCAATTGTTGGAAAGGGCCGTCCCAATATCCCTACTCACCTTGTTGGAAAGGGCCGTCCAGGCGAAGCTCATCCTGCTTTTTTGCGGCATATGAAGACGGAGAAGGGAGGAATATGGTTGGACCCCAAGGAGGAGGTGGAAGCCGAGGAGGAGGACACTTTGGTTGATGTTGTGGTGGAAGAGGAGGAGCCTGTGCAAGATCCGTCGGACGATGAAATGGAATTTGTCGAGGTTACCGCTTGAGATGGAGGCGGAGCCCGAGGAGGACGAGGATGAGGGTGACAGCCAAGCAACAATGGTACTAGGGGACCATCTCCGAGAGGAGCAAGATGAGCCGATGCCTTCTGTACCGGAGACCCGGGTGACTGAGAGCGAGCACGATGCCGTCGTCGCCAAGGTCATGAACGAGCTGGAGGCTATGAATGTGGACCCGAGCCCGAAGGATGCCGCAAACCCCAAGAGTGCGACTGCGCCAGTGCCTGGAGAGGTGAAGCCTTTCTTGGAAGCGGAGGAGGACCTCGGAATTACGGACCCCCAAGGCAGAGTGCCAAGGGGTCAAAACAAGATCAAGGTTACAGCCGAGCTTTTGCAGCCAGAGACTGAGGAGGAGAAAACTCTCAGAGCGTTGCGGGGAATGCTGCCATGCAGTCACAGGGCGGTGACGACGTCGAAGGTGGGCCGCCTCGCCAATCGGGCACGTATGGCGAGACCGGTGCCACAAGATCAGCCGTTCAACCCCCACCACAACGATCGGAAGTTCAACAGCAAGACTACGACTGTCATGACCCAGCTGCTCATGGCTGTCCATGAGATCACAGTCCGAGAATGCGAGAAGAATAACTTGCCAATGGAGAAGAAGGAAATGGTGTGGAACGACTTTCGGTCGAAGGGCTCGAAAACTGTGGTTGTCTGGGAGCTGTTGTGTGACAAGGGCATGAAGGAGATTCCAGACAACTCTGAGCCTGGGGACTGGCACCTGTGGCTTCAGAGGGAAACTGGGGTGGCGGTCATTGAGCAGATTCTCCAGTGCATGTTCAATGTCACTCCGCCAGTTCATGGCCGTGATCGAGTCAAGGGAAAACCTGGACAGCCCCCCATCGGTTAATAACCGACGTGACCTAAACACAAACCGATGTAGGCCATCCCGGGCTCCCAGCGGTTAATCGAACATCCCAGCGGTTATTTGATATCCCAGCGGTTAATTCAACATCCCAGCGGTTATTTCAACATCCCAGCGGTTATTTGATGATCCCAGCGGTTAATTGTCCCAGCGGTTAATTCCAGCGGTTAATCGTCCCAGCGGTTAGTCCCAGCGGTTAATCCCAGCGGTTAATTGTCCCAGCGGTTAATCCCAGCGGTTAATCCCAGCGGTTAATTCACATCCTAGCGGTTATATATCCAAAGGTTCGGGATCCCAGCGGTTAGTGAAGGTGCCAACGGCCGTACGAACATGGTGTTAATGAATTTGTGTGGCGTGGCGAGGTGCCAACGGCTGTACGAACATGGTGTTAATGAATTTGTGTGGCGTGGCGAGGTGCCAAAGGCCGTTCTCTGCCTCCGGACGGGTGGCGCAAAGCAGCCAAACCTTCACTTACTATTACTACTACTATTACTACTACTACTACTACTACTACTACTACTACTACTACTACTACTACTACTACTACTACTACAGCTTCTGCAAACACTGCTTGGGCTTTCGGTGCTTCAGCTTCTGCAAACACTGCTTGGGCTTTCGGGGCTTCAGCTTGTGCAAACACTGCTTGGGCTTTCGGGGCTTCTGCTTCTGCAAACACTGCTTGGGCTTTCGGTGCTTCAGCTTCTGCAAACACTGCTTGGCTTTCGGGGCTTCAGCTTCTGCATACACAGCACATAAATAGTTTATCAGTTTTGCAAGTAGATCTTTGCAGTCCTGGCATCCAGGACGGTAAATATAGCGGTTATGCAGTCCTGGCATCCAGAACGGTACGTATAGTGGTTATGGTCCGGTTATGGTTGTTACACTGCGTAGGTTTTCGTAGTACTAGTACTAGTAGAAAGCATATTATGCAGGAGTCTTTGTTGACTAGCTGTCACAATCAAACATATACACGTACGGCGTGGCGAGGCGCCAACAGCCATTACAACTCACGGTGGGCGGCACTTCAAGCAATCAGTCGCAACCAACCAACCGACCGACCAACACTCCAGCACATGCATCAAGCCAGGGACACAACCACCATCCAACACATGCATCAAGCCAGGCACACAACCACCATCCAACACATGCATCAAGCCAGGCACACAACCGACCAACAGGTGCAAGCCTTCAGAGCCAAGCACACAACCGACCAACAGGTGCAAGCCTTCAAGCAATCAGTCCCAAGCACAACCAGCGTTCCTCGAGATTCTACAACTGCCACTGCGAGCCAAGCACACAACCGACCAACAGGTGCAAGCCTTCAAGCAATCAGTCCCAAGCACAACCAGCGTTCCTCGAGATTCTACAACTGCCACTGCGACTGCAAACACAGCTTGGCTTTCGGTGCTTCAGTTTCTGCAAACACTGCTTGGCTTTCGGGGCTTCAGCTTCTGCAAACACTGCTTGGCTTTCGGGGCTTCAGCCTCTGCAAACACGGTTTGGCTTTCGGTGCTTTTGACAGCATTATGCAGGATTCTTTGTTATGGGTTTGAACAGTTCAGGCGTGGAACCCAGTTTTTGTTTGCAGGCTTTTGATTTGGAGTTTGTGCAAGCTTTGGCCAGGGTTTAGGATCAAGGCGGATGTTGCGAGGGGGAGCACCTCCACCCGATGGCCAAGGGGGAGCAACTCCACCCGAGGCCATGCATGCACTAGATTGGGAACAAGAGAGGTTTCGGGAATATCGGTATTAAGGGGTGTATATGTGAATGCATCCTCCCTTTTTTTGGGGAGGCCTTGGCCCTTGCGGTTTCAAACTTGGAACCTAAACTTGCAAGCTTCGGGACTATGGAATGTTGTTTGGTTGCATTGTGGCAAGTTCTTCCTTAAGCCGAAATCTAAACCCTCAACCCCCAAACCTGAAGCCCCAACTTTGGAAACCCTAAACCCTAAAACCCTTAAGAGACCTGCGGCGTCCTCTTTTTTTTCGGCGACGCGGCTCTTCTTCTTCGCCGTCGCCCCGGGCAAGCGTTGCCAGAGAAACACTTGTTTCGTCAGGTAACGTCTTGCCCAGGTGCGAGGCTGAGAAGTCACGTGGCAGCCGGCAGAAACAATCTTGAGGAACTTCATATGATCCTCATCCAAAAAATTCGCAGCATGGTAAAAGTTGAGCTTGTGGCAGGGCAGCTCATCCACCAAATGCTGCGTGTAATGCATCTCCGGCCGAAGTTTGTACAAGCAGATGCCTTTTCGATGAAATCGTGCAGCAGCGTGAGCATAACTCAGAAGGAACGTATCGAAACACCATTGTGATTCGATAATCTCCTCTGGCTTGAGAAAGGGTTTACTGCCAGTTCCCCCAACACTCAATGCTGCATCCAAGCACCATACCATCGTTGCCCTGCACCTCGACCAATGCACCGTGTCTGAGGGTGCGTCACCAGACACCAGTATTTCCAGTTGACAGCAGTAATAAGCGGTAAACGCCAGCAAGTTTCTGGTCCGACTTGCTTTATACGGCTTGTGAGCTCAGGGTAGATAGCCTTCTTGTTGGCATGTAAAGTTTCCCACGTCAGCGGCTTCATCGAGCAATCCAGGCCACGATCCTTGCAGAAACTTTGGGCTTCCGCAGTCCACCTGTGAAGAAGCTGATCTGGGCTGCCATCGAATTGCAAGAAAGCTGCCATCTCGCCCGATCTCACGGTCTCAACCAGAATGGAAGCCACAAGGTCCCGGATGTAACCCAGATGGGCGAGGTGCATAACTTGGTTGAGCAGTGCATCTTACAGTATTCGAGCACTACATAACCAAAAGCCGTACGGATCGCTAATCATTGTGAGTGTACACAGGCCGGGGGCACTCACCCTGAAATGCTCAGCTAAAAGAAGCACATGGCAGAGGCGGCCCACGGCGAGCCAAAATATTATATCAGTGGCTTCGGGTCCTCGAGCCCTTGGGCGAGGACCCTACACCGACTGTACGTTATCAGCCATAAAAAAGCCATCCAGGAATGCTGTTAATGCGACCTAGAGGCTGTCAAACAGGCGGCGGCGCTTGGTGAAGCCCTTGACTGAGCACCAAACAGATCGTTCTTCTTGGTGTGGCAGCGGCTCATGGTAGCTGCATGTAGAGCGCCACAGAGCTGACGAAGAAAAGTCTGTGAAAGTCAGCTGTTTGTCCCGGCTCGATGCCCAACACCAATCGCATATCGAAGGCTTGTTATAGTGCCTCTGAAGATTGTGTGATTTTGCATGAGCTTCCATATCTCCAGCCCAATATGAGAAGCATGCTCGGATCCCAATGTTTTGGCCAATCTTTTGGGCTCGCGCTGAGCCAGCTGGCCACGGAACGTCGTTGTGGTCGCAGGATGGAAAAACGCCACGTTCCAGTGATCGAAGATCCCAAGCGATGATGTCAGCGATGCAGCGTCTCGTTTCGGGCGCGACACGACTGTTCGTGACACCAACAATGCCTTTAATTGTTGTTGTCCATCATATACATATATATATATGTATATGGTCAGCTAGCTCTGTTGTCCAACTAAAAGAATATTGCTAATCGAAAATTTCCGAGGGACAGAAGCGAGAGATCTCGCTTCCGCGGCTAGCCAAAGGCGTGGTCCAAGACCAGAAGTTGCATGTTTCGCTCTTAGTTGTTGGTACACCATCCTCATGAAAGCGTAATGGAAGCATGTCCTGGTAGTTGGGATTGTTCCGGGAGATCTCCCGTATGTAAACCTGGTCCCGTTCTTGCTTCCACCATTCATCTACTGACCTGAGATATCAAAGCAGGAAATGTGCGTCCATGAGCAATACATGCACCAACAATGAACCAAGCAATCAGGCGCGGGCCGAGGTGCGAATGTCCAATAAGACAGGTTTCCACCAGTGATCTTTTGCAAAGCTCGCAGAGAACATCACTGGGAAGACAGAAAGCTGTTTTCTCAAATATCAGTTGTTTGTCCTTGCGTTCTTTGATGTTGCTCCACACAGGCAAATCCACCAGCAGGGGCTGGATGGGTAACTTCATCCAGCGGAAGAAATCCCTCTCCCGTTCGCTGCTTGCCATTTGTGAAAGGGCAAGTCCAGATGCCCCATCTCGCCGGAAGGCAGATGCTATTCTGCTTGTTTCGGCCACAGGTATCGCCTCAGAATGTGTGTTCTGGCTGCAAGGTCCAAGAGTGTTGCACACGGACTATATAGCTGACGTGCTTGGATACATCCAAGTCAAGAGTCTCCAGCACCCATGCGCTGGGCCAGTAAAGCTGCACCAGCGGAGTCAAAGTCATCTGCGGTCCTTGCTCCAGTGGCGTGTTTATGCTTATTGCATATATTGCGGTCCCAGCAGCATCCCACGACGACGTGTCGTAAAGGCAGGCCGACCAGACTCTGTCAAGGGCACGTACCTGGCAACAATGTTTTTCATTCCTTCCACCCCATCACGTGAAACCCCGTCAGGGCATCTGCAGCAAGCAATTTTTGGCACCAGAGCGACGATCGATTCCCCAAGGATTGTGAAAGTCGAGAGCACTGGCTTGGGTCCTCGAGCCCTTGGGCGAGGACCCTACACCGACTGTACGTTATCAGTGTCGGACACTGGAAGAAAATGAGATGTGCAAAATCCAGATGGATCTGTTACCAGTAACCTTGGAGTATTCTAATATATTCTAATATACGTGAACAGCACGACATGCCCATCTGAGCACCGACCCCGGGTGCCAAGATTCTTTCTAGGCTCCGTCGAGAGCACTGGCTTGGGTCCTCGAGCCCTTGGGCGAGGACCCTACACCGACTGTACGTTATCAGTGTCGGACACTGGAAGAAAATGAGATGTGCAAAATCCAGATGGATCTGTTACCAGTAACCTTGGAGTATTCTAATATATTCTAATATACGTGAACAGCACGACATGCCCATCTGAGCACCGACCCCGGGTGCCAAGATTCTTTCTAGGCTCCCTCCGCGGCTTTGCGCTTCTTGGACTTGGCTTTAGCCGATCCTTTGGGCGCGGTTGGATCCTTCGGAGTCGCCTTCGCAGCTCGGATCAAGCTGTTTGCTACCTTGCTGGGCCTCTCATAACGCTTCGCGATATCGAGATATCTGGTAGCAATGGGAAGATAGACCCCATCATCGTGGACCAGCTCAGAGATGAGCTTGTCCACCTGGTCGTAGATCGCCCTTGGCCGTATAGTACTGGGATGGGGCCACATGAGCGTCTGTCAAGACTTCTTGTTCATATGGCTAGACCAGGGTACCTGCCCTGTGGGGCAGAGGCTCATAAAACAATCTAGTAGGTATCAATGCAGCCAAGGCACTGGAACTCCTGCTCGAAGTTGGTCATCTCCTTGAGGCATTCAGTCGCATAGCTGACTCCTTTCAACTGCTTGCGCATCGAGCCAGCGTGGTTGGCCTTCGAGAGGGCCCGCCCCCTTAAGTCTGCCGCCTTGTCCAGCGGTGTAAGTTTCTCCACTCGTGGTGCTTCCGGCTCAGTTTCACCGTCTTCCTCTTTCTCTTTGCCGCTGGCTTCATTTTTCCTGGCTTTCTTTGGTTTTTTGTTCGGAAGTGGCTTTGGGTCCTCCTCCATGTCCACATTGTCCTCATCATCCTGGCCGGGCCCTGTCAGCGCCCGCCGGGGCACACTGAGAATTTGTGCAACGTTGGCAGCGTCACCCGCACGAACTTCTCCGGAAGCAGTGAAACTGCTTCCTCGGATTCCGTTCGCATGAATGCACGAATGCTACATAAATGTTGAAGTCGAACATAACTGCATGCACGATGTATGAATGCAAGCAAGAAACGTTCTTCTGTGCCTCTCGTCCATTCCCTCTGCCACTCGTTGTGCAAGTAAAGCTTGAGCCCTTTACAATTGGGATCATCAACCTCCAAACCAGCCTTCCTTTTTTCCTCCATCACCTTCGCAGCATTGACCGCACCGTACTTGCCGATCAATTCCTGTTCCGTCAAAGGTTTCATCTTTCCCTTTTCCTTGTCCGTCCCCACAGAAATGGACGATGCAGTCCACTGCCCGACCAGCTCATTTTCGTCTCCTCCTGCAGCGACGATCAAGTCGATGGCTTTGCTCTTTGAATCTTCGTCCCGCACCAACTTTGCCAAGTCATCAGGCAAGGCTTGCATCCTCTTTGGGTTGCCTTTCAGGCGATTCAAGAACATGGCGGCGTTCTTTCGGTTGTAGAGTGGCGCAGAACCTTGGACCAAGCCGTCGCTTGCACTGCCATGCGTTGTTTTTGCACTGCCAGGCGTTGTGATTGCACTGCCAGGCGTTGCAGGAGATGGCGTACCAGGTGCCTCCACCATGCGTGGGGTTGCAGGACTTGACCAACCCATCTTCGCACTGACATCATCAAAGGTCGGGGCATTAGGGGCCGGAGGAACGGCACCCCTGGTGGTAGGGGCCGGAGGATCGGCACCCCGGGTGGTAGCGGCCGGAGGATCGGCACCCCTGGTGGTAGGGGCCGGAGGATCGGCACCCGTTGTGGTAGGGGCCGGAGGATCGGCATCACTGGTAGGGGCCGGAGCTGGCGTTGCTGCCTTCGGCTTGATCAGTTTTGCAAGCTCATCCTTGCAGAACTGCTTGCAACCCTCATCCCCAGTAGCCATAATGTCCTGCAAGAGCTGTAGCTTTTGCAACTTTGTCGCGTTCATCGGCAAAGCCTGGTATTTTTTTGCCGCCTGTGTTGCCATGTCGACCTGACAGTGGCGGATTTAGGCTTTGGGGTTTAGGGCTGTATAAAATTTAGGGAGTTAAGGCTTCGGGTTTAATGTTGAGGTTCTAGGTTATGGGGTTTATACTTATGGTTTAGGGGTTAAGGTTTCTTAGTTTCTTACAAGTCGCACGGCCTCCACCTTGGCTTTATCAGCGTCTTCCTTTTCCTTGGCCTTGTCCTTGGCCGATCTCATATGTTCGGCCTCCTCCTTGTCCTTGGCCAATCTTGCCAGCCTGAACTGTTCCCTTTCCTTGGCCAACCTGGCATTCTCAGCTTCCTCCCTTTCCTTGGCCATCCTGGCTTTCTCAGCTTCCTCCCTTTCCTTGGCCAGCTTGGCTTCCTCCCTTTCCTTGGCCATCCTGGCTTTCTCAGCTTCCTCCCTTTCCTTGGCCTGCTTGGCTTCCTCCATTTCCTTGGCCATCCTGGCTTTCTCAGTTTCCTCCCTCTCCATTTCCTTCGCCATTCTGATGGCTTTCTCGGCTTCCTCCCTTTCCTTGGCCATCCTGGCTTTCTCAGCTTCCTCCCTTTCCTTGGCCAGCTTGGCTTCCTCCATTTCCTTGGCCATCCTGGCTTTCTCAGCTTCCTCCCTTTCCTTGGCCTGCTTGGCTTCCTCCATTTCCTTGGCCATCCTGGCTTTCTCAGTTTCCTCCCTCTCCATTTCCTTCGCCATTCTGATGGCTTTCTCGGCTTCCTCCCTTTCCTTGGCCATCCTGGCTTTCTCAGCTTCCTCCCTTTCCTTGGCCATCCTGGCTTTCTCAGTTTCCTCCCTCTCCTTGGCCAGCTTGGCTTCCTCCATTTCCTTCGCCATTCTGATGGCTTTCTCGGCTTCCTCCCTTTCCTTGGCTAACCTGGCTTTCTCAGCTTCCTCCATTTGCTTGATCATTTTGCTTACTTTCTCAGCTTCTTCCTTTTCCTTGGCCAACCTTGCTTTCTCAGTTTCCTCCCTTTCCTTCGCCATTCTGCTGGCTTTCTCAGCTTCCTCCCTTTCCTTGGCCAATCTTGTTTGCTCAGCTTTCTTCCGCCAGGCATCATCCTGTTCCTTGGCCAACCTGGTTTCATCCTCCAGTTCCTTGGCGACCCTGGCAAAATCATTTTCAAGCTCTCGCTTTGGAGATTTTGTGATCGCATCATCCTCGCGTTCCTCGAGCCCGACCTCACGCATGAGATGCTCCAACGTGGCATCAAAGCCATCCTTTGTACCTGTGATCGAAACAAACCAGAACATGTGCACACTGAAGCTGCAACAAAACGCGAGTCATGGATGTCCTTCTGTCTGCAAGTCAGCAGGTGGCAGATCGTACTGGGTCGGCTGGGCGTCCTGGAAACAGATATGGCACGTATCGGAAACAGGATGGGTTTGGCGGGATTGAAGTCCTGGGAGGAGATGTCCATCTCGCAGCCGTAGAGCTGAGACTCGAGTTCTTTCATCAGGTCCTGCTCCTCTTGCGCGTCGATCGTGGCCTCCGTCTGCTGAGTGTCCTAGATAGGCGGCAACATGTTTTTTTGCTTTTCTTCCAGTTCCCTGACCCCGAATGGTCCTGCAGGAAGGTGTCCGAAAAGCCCTGCCCAGCCACTCCGCCAGCAGCAGCCCCCGCCCTCATAGCGGTGTTCAGAAGCCGCCCGAACTTCGCCGGGTCGTTCTCGGCTTCTCCCGAAAGAGCGTCAAGCTGCTCCAGCTTCACTCGCATGGGGTCGTTCGCCATGCCCTGGAATTCCAGGGCCGCCTACGGGAGCCCCTTCCCAAACACCTTGAATACAAAAGATGCTGCCATGCTGACATTGACCAACACGCAGCAACAGAAAGCGGAATGCAAAGATCCAAGCGAGCAGCAACCTAAAGCAATACATTTGAGCAACTTGGGGCAGCCAACCAAGGCAGGAAATTCAATTTTCATCCGCCGCGGGTGCACAGAGCGATCTATCGTCCATAGCGACGAACAATCTCTTCCAGATCTCCTTTGCCGAAGATTTCTCCCGATTCCGTGACATAGGTGAAGTCGTCCCCTCCCCAACGTCTCATTGTCTCCAGCTGCTTCACGAAGTGGTTGATCTCTTGTTGGGTATAGATCTTCGGAACCTCGGCGGCGGCTGAGCTCGAGACCGCCGGCTGTTGAAGAGCATCATCCTTTTCGGTCTTCTCGGGTGGCCGCGTCTTCTTGGGTTTCTCGGTCTTCGCATCATTTTTCGGCAGCAAGAAGCCTTTCTTCATGGTGTTGGAGGCAAGGGATCCAAAATCTCGAGCACCACCGGCTGCAGCATTGCGAACACCGCCTGGCTTTCGGTGATTCAGCTTCTGCAATCGGTGCTTCAGCTTCTGGCCGTACGAAAAGGGTGTTAATGAATTTGTGTGGCGTGGCGAGGTGCCAACGGCCGTTCTCTGCCTCCGGAGGGGTGGCGCAAAGCAGCCAAACCTTCACCTACTACTACAGCTTCTGCAAACACTGCTTGGCTTTCGGTGCTTCAGCTTGTGCAAACACTGCTTGGGTTTTCGGGGCTTCAGCTTCTGCAAACACTGCTTGGGCTGTCGGGGCTTCAGCTTCTGCAA
>CAJNDT010003947.1:7500-19513 GCA_905221615.1 Symbiodinium sp. CCMP2592 | reverse complement strand
AAATGGGCCACACTGTGGGACCAGCCGTTGAGGCTCTGCCCCACGCAGGCACCGTGGCTCGCAGTAGTCACAGATTTTGCTAAGGCTTGAAAAGCGGGCTAGGCCCCAAGCAGTGGCCGTGCGCATGCGAGACATGCTGCTAGTGTGAAGGCGGCGGGCTCCACTCTGTGGGGTGACCGCCTCGCTGCTCGTAGGCAGAGCTTTTTCAAATTAGGGTTCCAGCTGGATTCTTCCTGGACCAGCTAACGTCTCGCTGAGACAGGGTGTGGCAAATGTGAGCGGTGCAAGATGCGAGGGGATTCGCGCTGCGAACGCAAGCCTGCGCTTGACCTCGCGGATATGGAAGGCCCGCTGGGCCAGACTCGCTGTGTAGCGCCCCCGGCACCTCCGGCCTGAGGATCGCTGTAGCTCTGCTAAAGGCGCCACACGACGGGGCCCAGTGCACTCCTCTGGGATCTTGATGGGGCAGCGCCGCTGACCCCAGGCAGCCACCTGGCCGTGTGCAGAGGACTGGCTGCAAGACCGTCAGGCCGCTGGCCCTGGTCTTCAAAGCTATTGCGAAGTTCGAAAAAACTTCCTCGTCGGCCGGCTTACTAAGGCGGCTGGGGCTGCACCGGGCCTCCGGTAAAAATGGTGGAAGGGGGCTCGGACACCGAGCGAGCTTGGCAGGTGCGGTGCCGAGAGCGGGGTCTGCAGGCACACTTTGCCGTTGAGGCAGAAACAGCGGCGGGGGCCCTTGGCTCACTGGGACTATAGCTGGAGACGGCGGCGCTGCTGCCGAACTCCATGGCGGACTCATTGCAGGGATTTGCCACGGCTTGGCCGACTGGCGAGGCTCAGGGCGCTGCCCGGCTATTCGCGTTTGAAGAGGTTTGTCGCGCGCGGTTGAAGTGCCAGCGTGAGGATCACTAGCCGAAGGGTCCTGCGGTTCTACCGCGCTTGGAAGAAGGGCCCCTGGCCGAGCGGGTCCTGCAATTTTGGGGCAGTCGGCTGCGCTGTGCGCGGAGCCGCCGCAGCGCATGCACTCTTGCAGTTTTTGGACACTCAGCCCGGCGAGGCAGGAAGTCTCAAGGTTACGCCTGCGCTGCAGGATGAAACCGCAGCAGAGACTCTTGCTGGATACGCTGTCCAGGCGGAAAAGCTCCTGATGTTCGCTGTGCGGGCGAGAGCGGTCTGTGCTCTCGCGCTGTTTTCGCTTGCTCTTGCTGCGGCTTTTCTGACCGGCTTTTTTTTTTTTTTTTTCTAGTCGTGCTGCGACTGCGGTCTACCCTACCGCGCTTGAATCCACGCCTTTTCCTGTGCGACCCCGGTGCGCCACTGGCAAGGGCAGAAGGTGTGACGTGACGCTGGGATCGTACGACAGGATCTCTGCTAGAGAGTAGGGTGGTCTCTGACCATCCTTGTCTGGAGTGCCTGCTTTGTGACACTCTGGCACCAGCAATGTCCACAGCCTTTTGGCGGCCCGTACCACGTGCCAATTTGTGCCGCGTTCTATCCCCGGCGGCGCTGGCCGGTCAGAGAGGCAGAAGAACTGTCGGGCGATCCTCTGGACCGTAAAGTCCGGTGCGCAGATACCCTGTCGGGCGCGATACTCATGTGCGCGAGGGCTTGCGTGGGCCGTGGTCTCCCCCGACTTCAGGGAGAGGCAGTCTTGGTCACGCCTCCCTGAGGCGATCCGTGCCTCACGAGTGACACACTGCGACGGCGGTGTGTACCGGAGAAAGCCGTCCTGCGGCATGAGCGCAACCTTCACGAGGCTATGTGCGAAGTCGTGTTCACACACGATCGATGAGTATGCCCTTGAGGCGCGCGAGCTGCGCGGCTCTGCGCCCCTCGCGCTCATGCGCAGGCAATCGCTTGCGGGCGACGCTGTCGCCCTCGACCCTTTTTTGCGGATCTTGGATACTGACGGCCTGGCTTTCGAGGGCTAGGATCCGCACTGCGGCCTCTGTCTATAGCGCCGGCTCTGCCGTGGAGAAGAGCTTCGAGAGAAGTTCGTCAGAGTTCGCATCGCTGATGCGGTGTGGTCGGCGGGAGAAGGCGTGGTTCGTAGCGAATGTGCGGGTAACTGCCGCGAGAGCCTGGGCCGACGCGGCGTCCCTGAGCTCTGCTCAAAAATACGGCGACTCTGTCGACGATATTCGATATGGTCCCTGCAGCAAGTCTGGCAGGGTGGCCGGCCTGGCATGAGCTGCGACCTGTGCAGCTCATGTTCCTCTTCATAAGGTGGCTGAAGAGAGACGGCTGTGCGTGCGCGGCGCGGCTTAGGTGCAACTTGCCGCTGGCAAGGTGACGACAAGAGGAGGCCGATACTGGGAGGGTGCGCTGCACCTCCCGCTGCAGGCGGGTGCGCTCCTGCAGATCGGGCTCTGCGACATACGCAACCTCTGGATTAGCGTCGCCGGCAGCAGCTTGTGTGCCGCTCAGGGCTTGCTGCTGTGAGGCCTGTGATGCTTCCACCCCCACTGGGGGTGAGGGGCCCCAGAAGGACCTCCTGTGACCCTGAGCATCCCATATTGATTACAATCAATATCTTGATTTTGATGGTTCGCAGAATCAATATACCATATTGATTCTGCGAACCATCCAAATCAATATGAAAAAATCAATATACAAATCAATATACAAATCAATATACAAATCAATATGCAAATCAATATGCATGCATACTCCAAACCCTAAATATTTGCAAAAACACGCTTTTTTGGAGCACCGCTGCTGAGCCGTCCAGTAGTGCAGTCAGCTGCCTACCGATCCAGCTTTTCCAAGCCGCGACAGCAGTATAATTCGTTTTCAAGAAGCTGCTTTGCCAAGCCGCCAAGCCAGTCTTTTCCAAGAAGCTGCAATTGTGCATCTTTTCCAAGAGCCATACATGCAGCTCAGTCTTCAGGTTTTCTCACTGCGGCTCAAGAGGTGCAGCAGTATTCGATACTATTCGCTATTTTCAGCGACACACACCCATGCTGATCGAATGTGCCAGGCGGCTCAGTTGCTTTTCCAAGCTGCATGCTCGTGGCCTGTAGTCTCTCAGGCAAGCTGTCTCGGTCTTTCCCAAGAGCCTTTATGGTGAAGAGCCTGACTGCAAGAGTTCGCTCTGCAGTTTCCGGCTGAACTCTTGCAAAGTCATTCGCCAGGAGAACTCATACCACAGCCTGCCTGTGAGACTAAAGCTGATCTCCCGCAGCCTGACCAACAAAACAAGCCAAAGCTTGCCGTTCTGCCGTACTTGTTCGTCCATGGAGTTGTGCATTCTCCAAAGGACGTTTTCGCAAAACTTCCCGAGTGTGCTTGTGTTATTGTATTTATTTCTGATGAAGCTCTTTCCCAAGAAAGACCCGGACAACGACAAAACCCAGTTTCCAACTCTCGGCAAGGTTGAGTCGTGAAACGAATCATGTCCAGGGTCAAAAGATCCTTCGCCATGCTCCTTTTCCAAGAAGCTAGCCATGTCCCTGGCCTCCAGGGCTTTCCCAAGCCTTTCCACATCTTTTAAAAGCTCTTTGAGCTCATCCTTTTCCAGGTGTAAGGATGTCCGTGGGGAGGGGCCTTTTCCCAAGAACCTGTATGCAGCTTCGAAGGCCTCAACATCAACCTCAACCCCTGAGGAAGCTTCACCCTCTGAGGAAGCTTCACTTTCTGAGGGTGAGTTCAAAGCTTGTGGGACCATGCGAAGCCTTCTGCCACACTTGCCTTGCGAGTTTAGCATTCTGGGACGATTATTACTGTCTGATCTTTTTTCCAAGGCCGCTACCCTGTTTTCCAAGTCTTCCATATTGCTTTCCCAAGCTTCCCGCTGCACCTTTTCCAAGGCCGCTATCCTGCTCTCTAAGTCTTCCCTATTGCTTTCCCATGCCTTTTCCAAGGCCTCTATCCTGCTTTCCATGTCAGTCCTTGCCTTTTCCAAGGCAGCTACCCTGTTCTCCATGTCCTTCGCATTGCTTTCCCAAGCTTCCCCCCGCTGCCATTCTTGCCACTCCCAAGCCGGCCACTGGCTTCTGTCGGCCCCATGCCAGTTTTCCGAAGGCTTCTTGCCCCATCCATGCTGCCATGGCATCGATGGGCTGAGGGCACGAGCTCGGAACTAAAGTGCAAGCTATTCGAACATGCCAAGGGATATTGTTGTAGCATGAGTTTCTGGGAAACTCCAGACTGTCTAGAGCATGAGATGCCTCCAAGAAACACAGTACAATTCGTCTTGCATGCCTGCTACATGTAAAGTCGAATTTGCCCCGAGCTCATATGGCTTTGCTCGCAGCCTTTGAACCATGCTACAGGTGACAACATGCTTTTCATGGCAGGAGAACAGAACTGGACCGCTCTGCAGTGTGGGGAACCGCGCTTTCCTAAACTGATGACCCAAGCAGCTTTCCCAAGCTATGCTTATAACCAAAGTGCTGAAGCTTGAAAACCCTGTCGATGGCAAACGAAAACACCAAGCTCGAGGTTAATTCGCTCTTTTCCAGGGATTCTTTGGCGAATTCCGGCAATTCATCTTTAACTTTATATTGTTTTTGGAGATTTTCCAATTTCCAGGTCCATCTTCCAGCCTCTCAAACATTTGGTCATGGTTTCCCAAGCCAATTTTTTCCAAACCCACAGAGATCTATACATACAGTTGGCGGCTGCAATCCTCGAGCTGTAGAGGCTAGTGCTACAGCAGCTGTTTCTTCAAACTTGACAAGAGCTGCAGACGTGCAGTTTCAATGCATGCTTTCGAACAATGGCACAAAACATGCAGACAAACATACCTGGAAGAAAAAAATCTTGCAAGGCTGCAAAGGCTTTTTTTCGGCGGCGGTGCTTGAAGCTTCAAAGTCAGGCCTTAAGGGTGCTTCCTGCCTTAAAAGCCGTGGTTGCTTCTGTCTAACCTCATGACAAGCTGTGAAGCACTGCATGCATTTTATATGCTATAGCTATAGCCTAGACGACTGTGCTCGAAGCTGTTGCTGCACCCTGCAGGCTAAGTCTG
This sequence comes from Symbiodinium sp. CCMP2592, assembly GCA_905221615.1. Taxonomy (NCBI): domain Eukaryota; class Dinophyceae; order Suessiales; family Symbiodiniaceae; genus Symbiodinium; species Symbiodinium sp. CCMP2592. The sequence continues at coordinate 14,544 of CAJNDT010003947.1, read as the reverse complement.
CAAACGGAAGGGCCTACTCGGAACTGCAGCTACTCAAGCTACTCAGAAAGCTTTCCCAAGCTATATAGAGCCTGCACAGCTTCCCGAAGCCTGCAGTGGCGAGCTTTTCCAAGCCTTCAGCGGCGAGCTTTTCCAAGCTCTGAGGCCCTTTCCAGGGCTCACTTCCTCTTGCTGCTGGCAACACTTGGAGCCTTGTTCTCCAGGTGTCGCAGCTCTTTTCGCTCGTCTCGAGCCTGCTTGATCACTTGGGCTGTGGTTTCCAAGACCTTCTTGAGAGCAGCGAGCCCTTGCTTTTTCTTCAGGGTCGTCTTGAGCACCCCCTCCTGCTTCTCCAAGCTTGCCAGCCAGCACGTGCTTTTCGCGAGCCTCGACTTGGACAGTGTTCCTTTGACCTTTTCCAAGGTCTCTTCAGGCTCTGTCTTGCACTTGTGGGCTTGGCTCATGGCCTTGCGAACAGCGGCCTCTGCTTTCGCCACTTGCTTCTCGAGCGAAGGCTCCTCGCCCTCGTCGTCTGCCTTCCCGTCCTCCAGTGCAAGCTGGCCAGGCTTGCCCTTCAAGGCCGGCTTTCCCAAGCCCTTGCTGCCGCCCTTTCCAGGCCCTTTGAAGGAACTGCTGACCATGCCACTGCTGGGCATGGCCATGGCCTCGTCCCCGTACAGCTGCTGGAACTTTTCCAAGTTGTCTGGGCTCTGTTCCCCTTCGACACCACTTTCCCAAGTGGCACCCCGGGTGCCTTCGGAAGTACGGACAATTCTCTGGTTGTCCTTGTACTCCCAGACTCCCGGGGTGCTCGGGTCCTGCCGCCAGCTCACTCTGCCACTGGCAAGGTGAGCCTGCAGCTCTTGCTCCGTCCATCTGGTAAGCATGGTCTTCTCGCTTTCCCAAGCGTCCTTCTTCTTCACCTTTTCCAAGGCGCCCACGACCTGCTTGGAGGCCATGTACTTCTTACCTTCGCTTTGGAGCAGGAACAGAGCCGCACTCAAGCCCTTCTCCTTCTTGCTTTTCCAAGCATGCTCCGCCTGCTCGTCTTCGGAGGCATTCTTCAAGTAGGTCTTGTGCTTCCCCCAGGCGCTCTGGGCCTCCTTGTCCGTCAAGGACTCTTTCAGCACCGCCGCTTGCACCAGCGGGTCCTCGCTGGCGGCGGCAGCCTCTGCCACCTTCTCCTCCAAGCTTTTCCAAGCCTCGGGAACCTTCTGCAGGTTCTTCTTGTTCAGCTTGAGTTTTCCCAAACCCTTGGCCTTTGCCTTTGCCTTTGGCTTTCCCAAGCCTTTGGCCTTCGCCTTTGCTTTTGGCTTTCCCAAGCCTGCACCCTTGTTCTTCAAAACTGACTTCAACACTGTCTTTTTTGGAGGCATCCTTCAGTGCCTCGGGCTTGCTACTTTCTAAAAACTCCACTTCTCACCCTGATTTTGATTTCGCAAGCGGCTGCGGATGCAAACATGCTTTCGAGAATGACAATGCCCATGCATGCTTCGCCAAGGTGCTTTGCTAGATAAAACCAACATATGCATATCAATTTCAAAATTCCGTTTCTGTGTGCATGCTAGAAAATATAAAATGCTGCATTAGAAGCAACAGCAGAAAACTATTATGTTTGTGTATCTGTGTATATATATATATCCATATGATAGCATGCATATATATATATATATATATAGTTGTAAGAAGAAGAGAGATATAAATAGAGAAAACAAAAAGAAAACTTCATGCAGTTTATAGGAGTGGGGATTTAAAGGGTCTGGGGTTTTGGGGGCTTGGGTATTTATATAATTCCTTTAGGTTTGGGGTGCTAGGGGTTTTCAGGAGGGAGGGTTGTAGCATTAGTGGTTTGGGCGTTTTTCTTTTGAGTGGGGTGGGTTCTGCTGGTGGTGCTTATGGTGGTGGGTTTCGTGGGTTTGGTGGCTTTCGTGGGTTTCGTGGGTTTGCTAATGGTGGTGGTGGTGGTGGTGGTGGTGGTGGTGCTGCTGCTGCTGATTGTGGTGGTGGTGGTGGTGGTGGTGGTGGTGGCGGCGGCGGCGGTGGTGGTGGTGGTGGTGGCGGCGGCGGCGGTGGTGGTGGTGGTGGCGGCGGCGGTGGTGGTGGTGGTGCTGGGTTTGCTGGGTTTGGTGGTGGTGGTGCTGGTGCTGGTGGTCGTGGTGGTGGTGCTGGTGCTGGTGGTCGTGGTGGTGCTGCTGGGTAGTGGCTGGTGGTGGTGGTGGTGGTGGTGCGGTGGTGGTGGTGGTGGTGGTGGTGGTGGTGGCGGTGGTGGTGGTGGTGGTGGCTGCTGGTGGTGGTGGCGGTGGTGGCGGTGGGGGTGGTGGTGGTGCTGGTTTGTTTGTACCGCAGTTAGGAGAGATCCGAACGTTGCGACAGGAACTAGGTCAGCGAGTGTTCGCCGGATGCATGGTGCATCACGCTGCTGTTGAGCGTACCAAGACTCCGCGCTGTCACGAATGACAGCGCACATAACTATAAAGGACCAATGCGCACAACGCGAGGCTATTCCCCGCATCGACCGTGTCTACGACACAGGTGTGCTCAGCATTGCCCGTGATGGCCATGTTCCGTCAGCGAGTGCTCCGTCATCAGCGCAGGCAGTCGAAAACCAAGGTTCAGGAGCCGTTTCCTTGAATCAGTCGAAAGTCTCTGTAATGAGCGCACGGTATAGCCGATGAGGATCAGTCTGTCCCCGCATGACCACGGCGTGGTAGCATGCTTCAGGAGCGGACTAAACGTACAGTGCGGCCATCCGATTCTGTGCATCGTACCAGGACCTGAGGTCTGATCAAAGACGTGGGCTCCGGCAGCGTTCTGAACCCATAAGCTCCCTCCTTTCCAGCGAGAACAAGGAATCACTGCGTTGAGTGAGCAGGGATCGTTATGGGCATCACTGTGAAGCTGCATCAAGGTGTTCCTTTGAAGCGTGACTGATGAGAATGTAAATTCAGGCCCGCAGGCTTCGCGGATGATTGCCGTGAGCGCCCGTGTGACTTGCGGGTACAGCCCCGTGCTCGTCAGGATACCTGTGTCGTGCGCAAAGGTGTAAGCACCTGACGAGAAGCTGCATTGACGAGGCACATTTGCACTGAGCTGCTTTCGCCGTTTCGCCGTGGCCCGGTCCGGTAAAGCATCCATAATCGCTGAGAGATTCTCGAAGGTGGCAACGCCTGCGTCCAGGATACCATTAGCCATGTTCTCCACCGTGCACCGTCTCTTCGTCATCATGGTGGCCTCGCCTGGAAAAGTGAGTGCCAGTTGGTGTGGTGGGTGGTTGCGAACCGACTGATGGCACATATCCAGAACGTGTTGCTGCTGGCTCTCCATAACATTCCACTCCTCAGTAACAGAATCCGCTGAAGTGAGGGGCTCGACGCGTGGAGGACATACCAGTTCCAAATCCATATCCTCAGCGATTAGGGGAGGAGATTTAGGGCTCTCGGGGTCAAGGTCGGTGGAGGCGGCAGGCTCAGATGCCGAGCTGTGCAGCGAGCTGGGTGAGTCCACCTGATTGGCGAAGCGTGGGTGCGCTGGGCCCAAAATGGAGGGGAGCTCAAGTTCCCATACTTCTGCAGGCACGTTATCGGGCTTGCTGGGCCACGACTGATGTGACGTGCTGTCGGCTGACATGGCATGCATGGACAATGTGGGCTTGAGCGGTGAGGCGCAAGAGGAAACAAAGAGTGGGGCAGTCCAGCACTGGGGAGGACACATGAATGCAGAAAGGTATGCGATGCAGTGGAAGCAAGGGAGACGTTTTGAAGCCCACTGAATTTGCAGTGCGGCAAGTCCCGCGGCGAGCCCCCGGCCCGCGGCCTCTTCCCCATGCCTCGCCGACAAGACGGGGCAAGAAGATATCGTGGTGCATGTGTGCTGGGCCTCTTGAAGGCCAGCTAATCCCCGCGCCTGCAAAGCAACATGTAAACCTCCCTGGATGCGAGAGCGTCCCCTCGTCTGAGTCCCGATGTGTCGCTCAAGGCTGTAGGCTCGAGGCCGTCATCACAGAAGTAATCAACACCTGAGGCATGGTCATGTATGATTGTGGTGTAATGGCCTGACTGGATGTCTGGACCACGGTGCAAGACAGCGGCTGCTACAGTGTATGTGACATTGCAAGATTCCATACCCTCCCCCGTGAAGCATGACATGTTGATGGTACGGGGCCATGTAATAAGAGCATGGTGCTTACATGCTCCCTCGGGTCCGTGCGTGTAACGAGCAAATCTGAGCGCCAGGAGCTCAGGCGGCACCCTAAGGGCATGTACAGAAGCTTGATGGTGCCACGCATGTAAGAGACTTTGAGTCCCTAGCTCATCCCCGTTTGGGAGGTCCAGAGTGACTGCCTGGTGGCACTCTCCGGACTCTGTAATGCGAATCCCGAGTTCCGTGTCACGGCGCGCCTCCCATTCCCCCGAAGTTGCCTGGGGGCAGAGTTTGCGGATCAGATGTGCGAGGAATTCGGCGCTATCATGCTGTCTGTGTGCGTTGGCCCAGCCTGTCATGGCAAAACGCCATAGGAGCATACCGGGTATGAAATGAGGGCGGCGCGGCAACCTACTCAGAAAAGAGAATGCCTGGCATCCAGCGTGCGTGAGAGCCATCGGGCCGTCCTGTGAAAAATGGTCACCGTTCAAGATGGTCCAGAGGAGAGCTCTGGCGGAGGCATTAAAGTAACAGTAGTTACCTGGATTGCTAAGAGTAATGGTCCTCAGGAGTACACGCGATCCAAGAGCTGCTGAAGCGTAGGCGGACGCTGCATGGTCTCTCTCCTGAACTGAACTCCCGCCAATTGCAGGGCGGCACATCCTTGGAGCTGCGTGAGAAGATCGAAGAGTTGATTCGCTTCGGAGCAGCGGTTCGCGACATCCATGAGCACTCGGACTGTTTGTCCTTCCATGCCTTCTTCGAGGCCCCGCAGCGCATGAAAGCGTGACAATGTGTCTGGGTGGAGAAGCCCTTGAATCTCCTGGAGGATCCTCAAGAGCTCTCCCGGAGAGATGGGGGTCCGCGCGGTGTCCACCGTCAGTGCCTTGAGATCTGGGCACCACCTCTGATAGATCCAGAGACCAGCGTCGTTTGCCCATCCCGAGCTCTTCACCGTCTTGAGGGTCTCCTCGCTCGGGCTTTGGACCGAGGACTTGATGAATTCTATCAGACTCCAGAACATGGCCTGTCTGATGGGAGTGTTCTTGAGCTTGCTGTCTGGCTTGACCACCGACTCTCGCCACACCTTGGCAGCCTGAACCAGGGCAGGGATTGGCGACGGTGCCGGGATCTTGAGCCACCATACCCACCCCGTGCTGAGTCGGAGCGTGGAGATCGCCTCCTGGTGATGCATTAGAAGTCTGGTCACCAGCCTCAGCGTCTCCTGTTGACCCTGTTGTCCTCGCTGCTGATGCGTCTGGCCCTGAGATTCTCCGCCCTGCTGACCGCCCGAGCGGTTCCCCCTGCCGTAGCGATGGCCCTTTCCTTTCCCACCTGAGTTGGGTTTGCTTGCCTTGTTCTGGCGCTCTGGCGCGTTGGCTGTGTCCGTGGGCTCCGCCGTGGTTGGGCGCTTGCCCCTCATCACCGGACCGAAGAGCTCCTCCATCGCCGAGTCTGCCGCTGCGGGGTTCATACCCATGTTGTAGTGCAACAAGGCAGGCTTGCCAGAGCGCGATGCAAGTGGCAAGGTGTTGTCTCGGATGGGCCCTGGCTTGTCCACAGTAGAGGCACGGCGAGAAGGCTCCACCTAGACGGGCGGCCAACTGAGTGGCTTGCTCGTTAAAGACAAATGGCTCAGGATGTTGGCTGCGCATGTGGATTTTAATGGTGTGGGAACGGTCGTGCCATTGTCCACAGAACAGGCAGTGGTGCGCTAGCTCATTTATCCACTCCGCCCTCATAAGTCCCTGGAGTCCGGACAGCCGGAGAACCTGCATGGCCTCCGTAAGGCGTGCAAGCGAGGTCATGACCGCTGGTGCGCTTCTCTCCTCTTGAGTGTCTACCTTAGGGACTGACATGCCCGTCGGCCTTTGTGTCTCCTGCTGTCGGTGGCAAGGCTTGTCATCATCGGGTCGAGAAAGGTGGGGCACAGCTGACGAGAGTGCGACCGCATCCTTAGCCGAGCTGGCATTCTGATTCACGGATGTTTCCTCGGTGCACATGGCGGGCTGGGAGTCTAACCTTTCCGTGGGGAGTTCCTGAGTGCAGCGCTGCTGGGTAACGTGGGTCTCCAGCACCTCCCATCGCGCGAAGGCGACGCCACATAGGGCACAGATCGGCATACCCTGAAGTGCATGCTGCGCTCGATTGAACCGGACCTTACGCATGTAGAGCTTGTGAACCTTGGTGATATGCCATCGCAAGGTCGAGAGGCTGTGGTATTCCTTGGGACAGTGAGGGAATGACCATCCAGTTGTCTGTACGCGACTAGCCTCAACAGGCGGCGCTATGGCTTCATGGGTGGAGGGGACAGCGGTTGTGGCCGGGGGTGTTAGGGGAGCGATGGGTGGCGGGAGTGGAGTGTGGTAGGTGGCATTAGGCTGTAGATGTCTAGGATGCACAGGGTCGCGAACGGCGTTGAGCACGGCAGGCCTATTAGGTGGTGACAGGTTGTCAACCTCAGGAGCGTCCACGCTAGCATCCCTGTTCCCTTCAGGCTGTACGAAGTGCACCGTAGACTGACCGGAGTGAGTTGGGTAAGGAGAAGGAGACCAACAACTCAGCAGGTGTCTCATCCATGGGTGATCCGATTGCTGCACATGAACATCTGCAGGATCCCGGCGATCCACCAATACGCGATGTTGCCGTTCCAGATCCTGTTGGGGAGTCTGCAGGCGAAGTCTGGAAAGTAGCTCGGGGTCTGATTCATGTGTGATGTGAGCGGGGGCTCTCGCAATCGCGCGAAGTTGCCGCATGAGTACTGTCTGCAGAGAATGAAGCTGTTCCTCGTTGAGACCGCAGGCTCCTAAAGAGTATAGGGCCGTGGGGAGTACCGTGGATCGCCACAACAGAACCCTTTGGCCTAGCGTAAGTTTGTGTCTGCCTTGTAGAACTTTGCGGAGGCGACTGCAAGTTGCTTTACAG
>CAJNDT010003947.1:0-2500 GCA_905221615.1 Symbiodinium sp. CCMP2592 | reverse complement strand
GGTAGACTTGAACCCCCACACCCCCAGGCTAAAAACCCGGCCTGAAGTAGAGAGACAGTTATAAAGCCCCGGCCTATTATACCCTAAACCCCACAATCTATATATATATATATATATATATATATATATATATCACATATAGACCCCCAAGGTCTTTCAAGAAACCCAGTTGCTTCTCTCTGTGAAAGTGTTCTGTCTGTGTGCTCTGCTGTGTCATGCTGTCCTGCATGGTCCATGCATGCATGCTCGGAGCCTCGCACTGCCGTGTATATATATATATATATATATATACATGCACACGTTCCAAAAAATGCCAACATGCGAAAACGTACATGCAAGAGACGAAAATCAAGCTCCATGTCTCAATTTTTCGCAGCCAGGAGGCCGAGAAAGTCGAAAGCGGTCGGCCTACCCCTAAAAACTTTTCCAAGTTTCTGCAGGACCTACAGAGGCCAGGCTTTTCCAAGCGGGCCACCACAGTAGCGAACGAAAAAACGAAGCGGCAGCTAGTGTTTTTCCAAACACGTCCTTCAGCAGCCATGTTGGCTGCAGAGGTGCTCACGGAGGTCCCTGGCCTCCTCCTTAGTGAGGTGCTCCTTTTCCAAGGTTGCTTTGATTTCGTCGATGATGCCTTCGAAGGCAGGGCATCTCGACTGCGACACCTCAATAATAAGCCGCATTTTCTCGCCAACCTCTGTCCTGCCAAGCAAGTAGGCCCTGCGAGGGTTGCTGGCATTCGTTTTTGTGATGGCAAGCCATGGCTTCCGCTTTGGCTTTTCCAAGCCTTTTGGCTTTTCCAAGCCTTTTGCCGCCACGGCTTTTGCCTTTCCCTTGGCTTTCGGGGAGGCCTTTGCCTTCGCTTTCGCCTTCGCTTTAGCCGCTGGGGCGGCTTTCGCTTTGCCTTTAGCCTTGGCTTTCGCTTTCGGCGAAGCCTTTGGCTCGGCAGCTTCTGCCTCAGCCGCCTCTGCTTTCCCAAGCAGCTTCCTCTTCTTCTTCTTTCGCTTCTTCTTTTTGTTCTCCTCGGCAGGGGCTGAGTAGCCCAGGAGCTCAGAAAGGTTCTCCTGCTTTGCCGGAACCCTGCTCCCGGCTCTCCTCCTGGAGACCAGGTCCGGCTCAAAGGGGACAAGTGCCAAACTCGACGATGGCTTTTCCAAGCCAACCCCGGGGTCCTTGGACGAAGCGCTGGGCTCTCCTCGCTGCTTCTTCGAGGCTGGGGGGCTGTCGAACATTCGTGGCAGGCCGAAGCTGTTGAGCGACACGTCGTCGCTGTCCCGCTTCTTAAGCTTCCTGGGAGTCTTTTCCAAGTCTCTGCTTTTGCCAGGCCCCGACTTTCCCAAGTCCGGCTGGGCGGACGAGGGCTTTTCCAAGCTTTCCTCGTCTTTAAGGGTGAGCAACTGCAGCCCAGCCTGCAGCTGCTGGAACTCCTGTCTGCTGAGCTTGGCTGCTGCCTTTCCCAAGGCGCCTTCTCCATCTCGCTTTATCTTGCGAAGATGGGTCAACAGACAGTTGATCCTTTCCACCCTTAGCCCAACCCACACTTGTCCGCTGCAATCCGAGGAATTGAGCGACGGACAGTGTGCAAGGAGCGACAGCAGAGCCGCCCTGAGGGGCTGGGCATGGACCTCCCCACTTGGAGAAACCTTCAAAAGGTTTCTCCACAGGTCCGCCAGGCCCACCAGGGCTTTCCAGTCCGGGGCCTGGCTGCTGCTTATCCGCTCGTAAGGGCCCATGTCGGCGACCATGGGCTGATAGAGCTTCAGGGCCGTATAAAGGACCCCGGAGTCTATCATGGGCTTCGGACTATGCCTTGCCCCGCCCCTGCCCATCTTTCCCAAGTGGACAGCTTAAGCTTTCCCAAGCTTCGCCGAACCGGTTTTCCCAAACCGATGAAGTAACAGTTGGGCTTTCGCAATCCAGGCTTTCCCAAGCCTATATTTTCCGAAGAGAACCAAAAAAACCTGCTGTTGCAGGTGAAACTTTCGCAGGAAGGCCAGGGGAGGAAGGCGACTACCTACCTACTTTCGCTGCCTACTCTGCCTGCTCGGCTGCTCTGCTGCCTGCATAGTGCTGTACTGCTGCTGCCGGCCTGCTGACCGATCTGGTTTAAGGTTTGTAGAGTGCTGTGCCTACCCAAACATATGCTTCTGCCTGGTGGACTGCTTCTGAACTGTACACTCTCGCTGGGAGCACGGCGGGCAGCGGCGGGCATGCAATTCGATCAGTCCAAAAACATGCACTGCAGCACATGATATGCCAAATCAATCGCATTATGCATGCTTTTCCAAGCATGCACATCCATCTTGAAAATGCCATGAAAATCATATATGAGAATCAATATGAGAATCAATATGCGAATCAATATGCTAATCAATATGCTAATCAATATGCTAATCAATATGCTAATCAATATGCTAATCAATATGTCGTTTTTTCTGCATATTGATTTTTGGCGCTGCGCCAAAAATCAATATCTGTTTGCGAAATTGATTGATTGTAATCA
>CAJNDT010003946.1:322500-669572 GCA_905221615.1 Symbiodinium sp. CCMP2592 | reverse complement strand
ACAACGTTTGCTTCCAGTTTGCCACCGGCCGTGTAGGAAGGCTCGGCTGGAGCAGTAGCAACTCGATAGTCTTAGTTGTCGAGAGCCACCGACGACTGCACTCGCTCGTCTTGGTCTGGCTTCTGGGGAGGCGTCGAAACGTTCTAGTTCTAGGGTCTCTCCATCGCATGCAATCAGGCGGCTGTTATAGTTGCTGGCAGGATAGGGGGCATCACCTGCAGAAAGGCCGTTACCAAGAAAGAAGCGGGCATCTCAAAGCTTGCTCGGCCTATTTGAGAGCCAAGGCAGGGTGAGGTCGGCTCTGCATCTATGTTGACCACGCCGGACGGATTCGTGACCTCACGTGAAAACACACTGGTGAGGACCCTGCACCCAAGCACATCTGTTGCGTTAGACCCTGATGAGAACCCGTGTCCTAACATTAAGGTAAGGAATGCAGAGCTCTCTGGGGACCCGGCCGGCTGGTGTTCGCCCACACACCAGGGGCAGTACTGCTGACCTCATGCATCCATCTATGCTTTCCTTCGGTCCTTTGAAGACTTTCCTGAAGATTGTTAAGTCTGACTAAACGCTATGGAAAGAAGGTGCCTTGGGCTGACACAAGTTCGCGAGACTATCTACATGTTCCGTAGCTCCCTCACCTGCCTCCATTCTCGGACAAAGACTCCGAAAAGCATCGCTATGTTGCCAGATAAACCCAACCCCCTGCATGCCCAGGACTTCATCTGCCTCTCCTACCGACACAGGCTTCAACACAAAGGTCGAGCCGCTGAGCGGCTAAAGGAAACCGCGAAGATGTCCAGGGTACCATTACCAGCAGCCATGAAATGGAAGACACGTCACCCGCGCGCTCTGAGGCCCCTGCCTGACACCAGGCGGGGCAGTGGCTTGGTCAGGGCACCATGGCCCAAGGCGCCCACGAACAGAGAAAAGACCTTGGATTTTGATTTTAGAATAGTAGGAATAAATAGGTGTTGAAAAAAAGCTTCTCAGCATTTGACAGTTTGGCTGCAGCTCGGTGGAGTTGATTTTTTGCGAATTTCGTTGACACCGGTAAACTGTTTGTGGTAAACGACAGACCTCTGTCCTCGGCTGTGGCCCACGCCAGCATGTGCTCGAGCTTCATCGCCTCAACGCCTCAACGAAAGGTCCAAAGCCTGCATCAGAAAATGGGAGGTGACTGGATGTTTGATGCAGGGAGGCAGGTGTTCCCCGCCCGCCTTCCCGACGGGTGCGGGTCCGGATTGCACGATAAGTTGAGCTGAAAGCGGCTTTGGACAAGACACTGAGACTGAGCGAGAACTGTTATCACTCGCTCCTCGAAAACTTCTCTTGCCCGCATGAGGCCGAACACGCCATGGACTTGTAGATGGCAGTAGGCAACCGGCTCTCCATTACACTTGTACTGAGGACATGACGCGTCAGCTGCTTCTCAGCATCAACAAACCGCCTGATAGATGCAGCATGCACAGGGGCTGAAGTAGGCCGTGGCGCTATGAAGACAGCCGAAAGTCCCTCGAGCTGGTTCTACGATTCGTTGCAACGGATGAACACGATCTTGACGTGAGGTGGTGAGCCGTTAACCGTGTTTTGTGTGTGTGTGTGTGTGTGCGCATGTACCACCCCGAAGCTAGGGGCAAAAACAGTGCAAGTGAATTCAGCATCAAGTTGAAAAGAATCCCGAAACAAATCTGTAGTAAGCGCAAGGATGCGTTGGTGGCCTTCCAGGTCCCTTCATGTGACAGGCTGCAGTCTCTTGTTGTACCTGAAGCTTTGAACACCAAGCATGATCTAGCCTCAAAGAATCCAAGGACCAGCCCGGCTGTGAGTGAGACTCTAGACTAGGGTGTGCAAATGCCGCAGCTTTGAATACCACGCTGGCGATTCGACGATGCCTGGATAGGAAGAGAAAGGAATATGCCCTTTGACAGCGAAGCCTGAAATGAAACAGCAAAAGCCCGCGCGCCTGAAACGAAAACACCGTTTCGATCGGCGAACACGTGCAGCCCACGACATGCCCGAAAGCCAGGGCACCTGCTGCCCCCATGGAGAACGAGATCTCCACAGAACTGAACCTGAAGGATTTCCAATCCCAGAGCTTCACAGAATCAGTGGTGCAACTATAACTTGATGTGTGGTGCCTGCCTACATGCCTACATACTTACTTGCACAATCGGCCTCATGCTTGCATACGATCATGTACTCATGTGTGCATGCGTAGAACTCATGTAGGTGCGGAGAGGCATGCATGCATGTATGCAGGAAATTGTGCAACAAAAATGAAGAAATGTGGATGGATGGCTGGCTGGGTGGATGGATGAATGGATGGATGCATGTATGGATGCATCTTCTTCAGGACGCAGCGAACGAGTCGTCGCCTAGCTAGCTAAGGCAGAATCTCAAGAGATTCCGGCGCCTCTGTGGGCGCGCACGTTTTGTGCCCCCTCAAGTCACACGTAGTCACGAATGACAGTACGCGTGCTTTGTACAACTATGTCGTCATTCGAAGCGTGCTCGCAATGGCAGGTGAAGGCCTCAGTCCATCCGTACCGCCCATATCAGATAGGCTTTGCGACTGAGCTCAACAGAGTCAGGAAGAGAGAGGGGCTCAGCTGCACGATTGTCGTCATGCAACCAGACTCGCACTGGATTTTGACCCCATCGCGTCATACAGCGGTAATGCCCCTGATGCAAGGCAGGACCGTAGTGGAGAGCCATGGCACACACCTGATAGGGTCTCCAGTGCTTCTGAAGGTCATGTGACGTCGCAAATTGCGGAATGCGAAGCACTTCAGACCAGTCCGGGAGGGCCTGATCATCCTTGCTGAGAATGCCCCTTTCATCATCACGCCTGTAGCGCGACAGGTGGAGGCATAGGAGATGAGGCATGGTTCCGTCGAAGGCGGTATGATAATGCCGGGCAAACCACTCTTGAACGCAATGCTGAAGCCCCCGTGCCTCCAGAGGCAGGTCAACAGTGACCGGAAGCAATGCACTGGAGGATGCACAGACCACGGTGCCTGTGTCTTCCAATCTGCGAGTTTGCCACAGACCGCTGAAGGCCTCCAATCGGACTCTCGGCATAAGGTGGAGCAAAAATTCGTGCATGTCATGCTGTTGATTGGGCCTTGCCCAGTTCCCCAGCAACATGGTCCAACACATGTTGCGCATCAATCGAAGGTCCGACCTCGCAGTCAGGCACTGATACAAGCTGCACAATGAACCAGATCTAGCGGGATCATAGCTGCCAAGTGCCCACAGCAGGGCAATAAAAGCTGTGTTCATGTAGCATGCAGTGCCATCTGCATTGTGGAGGGCTGCATGAAGCAATGGCTGAAAGTGCAAGGGGACTTCCGAAGGCACAAATGAAGGCGAGGAGAGGGCAGTATCTAAGGGCAGATCCCTGGACACTCTGAGAAAACGACGTATGCCTGGAGAGGCTGAGGTCGAGGCCAATGGAGTGGTTGGTTTCACCAACCTCCTACTGCCTGTTGGATTTGGGCCGCAAGGCCTGACAGGCCGGGACGGTCCTTCCGCAGGCGCGCTCCGAGAGGGTGGAGGCAACTCTGGTTGAGCAGCATCTGAAAGATTTCCCACATGCGGTCCCCCTGTGGCCGAAACCCCAGCTCCAGCTGAAAGTGTATCCATTCGGACTGGGGTTCCTGTGGAAGTCCGCGAAGTGACGCGAATTTCTTCACAGAGTCTGGATTCACAAGGGTGCGAAGCTCTCGGAGGAGTTCGAGGAGGGTCTCGGTGGCAAGTGGACTCGGAGTAGCTTGAAGTTCGAGCTGTCCTTTTTGTGCGTTCCACTGCATGTAAGTCCAGCCCTCCTCCTCCTTGTACCACTGCATGTCGATGGCCGTCTGCTTCTCCTTGCTGATGGTGAGCTTGATCCGGGTCTCCATCTCCTGCAAGGTAGCACGGAGGAGGAGAGTGCGCAGCGGACTGTTGATCTTCCCCGGTTCGTCGCGACGAAGGCGGCTCCATTCCTTGGCAATCTCGCATAGATTGGGAAGAAAGGATTCCTTCCCACTGCGGAGATAGAGATGCAGCTTGCAGTCCTGTTGGATGCTCTGCAGCTGCTGCTCGTGGCGGAGAAGGAGACGGGCCATTTGATCGGTCAGGTCGCCGGAGGAAGTCCAGGAGTGGCCGCTGGACCAAGACTGGTCCGAGCTCCATTGATCGTTCCACGACTGCTGGGCATGGGCGTGATTTGCCCCCCTTGCCCCGTCCTTTGCCCTTGGGCTGCTTGCCCTTCCCTTTGCCCTTGGGTTCTGAGCTCGTGCTGGTCGACGCCGAGGCCTGAGAGCCGGACGAGTGGTTCAGGAACAGGGCTTGTTGTGCCTCCGGCTCCTCCCCCCGGCGGCGCTTGAGTTGAGCCGCGTCCATTCCCGCCGGCGGTGTCATGAAGTTCTGGAAGAGGCCCAACTCGCGTTGATCCTCCACTGACATGGACAGGAGGGAGTGAGTGAGCCGGTTGGTCCAGTGCAGTGGAGGCTATAGCAGGGAGGGTGTCGTCCAGCCAACACTCTAAGAAGCTGAGTAGAGTGATCATGTAACACTGCTTCCAGTGATGTTGAAGATCAATGCGGGATTCCTGGCAGTATAGACATGGTTTACACAGACTGCGGCGTAGAACTTGAGCCTTCGCCTGTGCAGCCGGGTCCATTCCGGGTGCGACTGCTGCAAATGCACTTTGAGGCCCGAGGGAGAGGCAGCCCACTGAGAGCACAGCGGGCAGTGGTGCTTCAGTGAGCTCCGGAGATCTGGCCTCGAGAGCAGCGCCTGCCATCCGTGACTTCTCAGCTGGGTTTGAAAGGCCGGGGTATAAGCCAGCGACTGCGAGACAGGCAGAGGTCGAATTGACGACGTGTCCTCTGCAGCCGCAGTGGTGGCATCAGCTGCAAGCGCTCCCGAAGGAGCAGAAGAGAGATCCAGGTCCGGGCTAGGGTGCGCAGCAAGGCACTGCTCCAAGAGGGGCGGTTCCAGGCCTGGCGTAGACGTAGTAGCTGAGGTGGTGCCGGCCTCCGTGTGCACAGGGACAATGCCAGTAGATGGATGAGGCAGCAATGGGTGGGTCGCAGTGTTCGGAGGCACAGTAGTAGTGGGCTCAGGCTCTGGCAAGGCTGAGAAGGACAGGCATCTGCAGTGTCCCTTGTCTATATGGCAGCGAAGGCCACTCCAACGAGAGAAGCGGTGCCCGCAGAGACGACAGGTCGGCATCCCACTAACTGAGTGTTGGTCGCGGTTGAAGCGGCCTGGACGCTCCCGATCTTTGGCCTTACTTGCATGGGTTCGGGAGAGATGTACCCGAAGAAGTCTATGTGATGGCGCTTGATAAGAGCAGTGGGGACATGACCATCCTTCTTCGTGCATACCCGATTCCGCGGCTCCTGTGGTTGAAGGTTTGTCCTGCAGGGCAGGGCTTACCGAGGAAGCCGTGGGGGCGTCCAATAGCGGCTGGAGGGGGAAGTCGAGCTTCTGGAGGGCTTCATCAATGCGTGTTTGCCACGAGCGGTTGAGAAGATGGGCTTCCTCAGGGGGGATGGCGGCCCAACGGGCTGCTCGGCGGTGAGAGGCCTGACGCAGCGCATCTAACACAAAGGGAACCCGGAGACGATGATGTAAAGCGACTGTGGATTCGCCTGTCAGATGTGCCTGGGACTTGGCTACAGCACGCAGCTGTTTTGTTAAGGCTCTCTGGATCTGTACCAGGTGTTGCTGTTGCAGCGGAAGGCTATCTAACGCATAGAGAGCGGTGGGAGGAATGCATGCCTGCCAGAGACGTAGTCTCAAGGGGAGAGCAGGTGCGGAGGCTGAGGTAAGGGCTGGTCGAAGTCGGGTCCAGGTCGCCCATGTTTGGCGCAATCGATATGCCACCGTAAGCTGCATACAGTCCTCCTGGTAGGAGATAATGGCTCCCAGATATTTATGAGTAGACACTATTGGCATCTTGAAGGTGCCTGCCGTGGGTGTCGAGATCCGCAGTCGTGGGCCCTCCTTGTCAGAGAGAATTTCTCTACGCCGCCAGCGGTTGGCATAGGAGTGATTGACAGAGAGGAGAATCACGGATTTGTCAATATTGACTTTCATTCGAGCATCTATGAGCAGTTGCAAAACATGTCCAAGCCTGTCAATGGACAGAAGCAAGTCTCGGGTGGAGTAGACGACCTGTCCAATGTGAAAGTCATCGGCAAAAGCCGTGAGTGCGCGACGGACCCACTCCGAAGAAGTCGCACGAGCCAATCGGCGCATGAGCAGACCTGTAGCCAGACTCCACAATAGTGGAGCCACTTTACAGCCCTGTTTAACTCCTCGCAGGGCTTGGACGGTGGCCTGCTCAGAACCAAAGGTCAGGTGATAGCCCAGACCTCTGTAGAACTCAAGTAATTGTACCCTCAGCTCAATGGGAACTTGGGCCTCAAGCAAGGCTTCGTGTATAAGACTCCAGCTGAGCCGGTCAAACGCTTGAGAAAGGTCCAATGATGCCTGGACCCCTCCTGTCCGTTTCCTCTTGGAGGCAGATGGATGGGATGAGGGGGTGCCAGCCTGAGCCAGCTTGTCTCTGGCACGGTGGATATTGTAGGCAGGCTTGAGATTGGCCGCGGACACTTCGTGACAGTGGCTGAACACGCGATGCAGCGCCTCCCCTGTACTGCGTCCTGCCATATATGCAAGCTGGGGCCATGGGCCAACAAAGGCCTGAAGATAGGGCTTGAGAGCATCTTGTAAGTGTCCGGCCAGTACACGGCTCGTGCTTTCCGTGAGCCCGATAGGGCGTAGTTGTCGTGGGAGTACTGGGTGACTGACCTTGGGCATTAAGGCCAGCCAACAGTCTGACCAAACAGCCGGGAAGGAGGAGAGAGACTCGACCTTGTCACTGAGCCAAGGCGCAAGAAGATCAGCACAGGCAACAATCGCCGCCGTGGGTGCCTGATGCGCTGGGGTGGCTTTGTGTACCGTGTGAGTCGGTGGTGGGCCTCAGAGGAGGAGATGGTGGGAGCCTGAAGTGGCGGTAGGGGTGGCAGGGCCGGTTCGTCCTCCGGCGCATACAGATCCTGAAAGAAGGTTTTGAGGCAGTCCACCTGTTGCGTAGAGGACCAGAGCTCACCGTTAGGA
Source organism: Symbiodinium sp. CCMP2592 (assembly GCA_905221615.1). Classification (NCBI taxonomy): domain Eukaryota; class Dinophyceae; order Suessiales; family Symbiodiniaceae; genus Symbiodinium; species Symbiodinium sp. CCMP2592. Next base: position 662,453 of record CAJNDT010003946.1, on the reverse strand, counting down.
CCTCGGAGCTGGAGTTTGCGGCGTGGTTGCTTGGGCATGAGGGCACCAGCCAGACGAAAGAGCGCTCTAACGTCCCCGGCAGCAGATGCTCGCTCCATGCCGAGAATTTGATCATGAAACCAGGCCCGTTTGGCTTCGCGGGTCCTCTGACGGAACTGCTTATGTGCACGACGGAAGGCGGAGTATGCACGCCAGAGAGCAAAGACGTTTCGATGTCCTGTCGTCGGTCCATGCCGCCAGCAGTGATAGGCTTGCCACATACCTTTAACACTGAGTGCAACAGTGGGGGATTGCCAGGGGACGACGCGTCCCTGGTTACGGACTGCTGGAAACACCGCCGTCGCCTGTTGAAGAACATGGGAGTTAACCTCCTCGACGGTGGCCTCAGGAGAATCGGAGAGGAGGGCCTCAACAGAGGCGCGAAGTTGCCGAATTCCCGGGTGACTCGGATCGCGACAGGCGTTGCGCAGGCCTTGGAGATCAAGGAGGGCGCGTTTGGGCTGACTCTTGCCCAGGGCGCGGTAAGGTCGAATGGGAAGTGAGACCCGCACCGGTCGATGTCGTCCCCCTTGACGCCAAGCCGCCAGGGGCCAGTCACAGGGGCTGCCCCCTCGGGCAGGCATGTCGGCGGTGGCCTTGCGCACAAAGACGTGCTCTGCGAGTCCAACTGTTGAGGTGAAGCAGCTGGAAGTCTACCAGCAGTGCCTCAAAGGCAGCCAGGTCCCATCGGTGTGCGGAATGCCCTGGCCTTACTTCCCACCAGCTCGGAGATGAGCGGAGCAGGCGAGTTGAAGTCTCCAGATAAAATTAAATGGTGACGGATTGGAATCTCCTTAAGGAGACCGCGAAGGGACATCCAGACGCCCATGCGCTGGTCGGCCGCGGTTTGAGTCTGGCCTTTCTCAATTCTCGTGCTGCCAGAATGATAAACCTTCTGGTATGTGTTAATTGCATCCACCGTGCGGTCTCCCAGATCGATGCGTACGTGGAGCAGTCTGCCTGCAACGCGGGAGGAGGATGAGATCTGGCTTGCCGAACAGAGCTGATCACTGACTAGGGTGAGGAGACCCCCTGCCTTAGGGGAGGAGCAGGCCGACGATATGATGTGCCAGCCGGGTGTGCTGTATTCCTGATCGTGCGACCAATGCGTTTCCTGGATGTGCACTATCATAGGGCACTGCTCTGAAGGCAGCTGGGCTAGCCACTGCATCAACTCCTGGTAGGATTCGCCCGTCAGCCCGCCCGCAGTGTAAGAGACATGCAGAAGCCTGGCGGCAGAGGCTGGGGCGGCGGCATGCAACTGGGGACGACGGTCCAGTCGAGGCTGCGGCGAGAGGACGGGCGCTCGAAAGGAGCACCACCGCCCACGATAGAAGGTTCCCTGCAAGGGGCTCGCTTGTGCTCTTCTGACCGCCCGGTTGTATGCACGCTTGATGCCCGTGGCATGTGCATCGCTGGGGGCCTGCAGAATGCTGCTAACTCCGAGAAGGAGCAGGCGCGAAGCGGGCCAAGAGAAGCGAGACCTGATGACGACTGGTTGTGCACGAGGGTGGCGGTCCCGCAGGGCTGCACCACTTACAAAATTCCCTGGCTTCCCTGCTCCCTCACATTGATCAGAGGCTGGAGCTGTGGTCGATACGTGTGCATCAGGTCCAGCGGGGATCGGGGCAGCAGGTTCAAGACGCGGCGGGGGACGTCTAACCCTCGGCTCTGAGGCTTTGTTTACAGGTTAGCACCGGCTTGTGCAAAGAAGTGCGCTCAATGTGCTGTGGCCTGTGTGAGCAAGCCTCCCCTTCGGACTTGGGACCGAAGTAGGCTCTTTTGATGCCGAATGTATGTATGTGTGTAAGTTTCAGTTGCCATACTAATACGGTGTCCGCCCGTTGTTCGGGCTGTTGTAGTGGCCTTGTTGCGGCTGTGGCTGCAAGTCTCTTGAGCAGACCTGTGACCCAACGTACAAGAGACCACAGAAACACGCTAGTGTAATGCAGGCCAGTAGTCTGGAGTTCCGCCTGAGTCACGTACCAGCGAAAAAGCAGTCCTCTGACAGAGGACCATCCTGCAGCGATTCTCCTTTTGCAGCTTTCGAGCGCGTCTGACACCCAACGAGGTCCTTGGTTGCTTCAGTCTGTGGCGAGGAAAGGTATCCTGCAGTGTAGAATTCGGGGCCCGGCTGGGCTGAGGCAGCAAGTCTGCCGTGACCTGGGTGCATTGCCAGGTCCAGGAGGGGTAGCACCCTCTCAGTTGCAGGTGGGCCGGACTGGGCAAGTGCAGTGCAGACCGTTTTCTCCATAGCCAATCAACGGAGCAGGCATTGTGCAGCGGGATGAAGGCTGCTTGCCTAGGCTCTACATCCTGATAGCCCACGCTGTTTGCAGCGGCCACAAGGGAGAGCAGCGAACTGCTATCCGGGATGCACGGACCTAGGGTACATACTGGCAGACGCGTGTCGCATAATGTGGGACAGCGGGGTTTGCGCCAGGACCTTATGTTGTGCCCTGGACAGGACCACTGTGGGCACCGGAACGGGTCCCTCCGGCTCACTGAGCGGGCCAGGGGCATCATCATACCGGACTGGTCGTGGAGGCGGCGGACCACGCGGCTCATCGTTTTCACAGAGAGGTGGAACTGGGGGCGGTGGAAGGCCTCGAGCCGCCATTTCTCGATCGATCTGGTCCGAGTCGGAGGCGCGGACCTCGTCAGGATCACTTGCAAACCAGGACGGCGTAGTGGGTATGTCCGAGGGAAGCTTTGAGCGGTCCGGTTTGGGTCCTTGGAGCTCCTTCGATGGGCTTGTTGGTTGAGCTTGCAGGGCGCTTCGCCGGAGTCGTAGAGGTAACTCTGGAGGCAGCACGAGAGGCAGGCTCTGAAGTCCTGGAAGCAGCCTGTGTACGAGATTTCTGAGCACGGTGTCCAGAGGGACGACCGGCTGGCCGCTTGCGAACAGGTGCCATGGCCCAGAGAAAGAGGCACCAGCGTGTGGCTGAGGGCTAAAACGGCTGGGTGGCAGAAGCATGGCCTGCTGTGGGCTCCACTGATGTGCGTGGCAGGATGCTGGTAAGAGAAGGCAGCGCTGCAGACTGAGGGCCACGCAAAAAGACCACTGTCCATGAACAGCACCCAAGGACCTGGGCAGTGAGAACAACACTATTGCAAGGCGCATGAAGGCTCAGGCTGACTCATGCCCATATCTGTGAAACGGCGGGGCTCGGCCCCGATCGACCAGAGGAGCTGTCATCATTGGAACTGGACGTAGAGCTGCGCTTCTCAGGCCGCACCCGTTTGGTGTCTGTCCGGGTGATCGGAGAAAAAGGGGATCGAATTGGGAGGCCCTTTAAGGTAACCGTCGGAGGGTCTGCCTTGGCATGTGCCTCCGCCTCCGCCTCAAGTTGAGAGAGCTGACGCCGTCGCCATCGCCTCGTAGGCAGAGGCTGGCACGTACTGGGCGGATCCTGTGAGGCCACCGAGGCAGGCAGGAGCTTCACCATCTCTCGGACACTCTCCAGCATGTTCTCCGGAGGGGATATACCTTGGAAGGTGTGCGACAAGAGAGTGGAGGCTGCTGGGTCCGCACGCAGGATGTTCTCCGGCGACGGGGGTGGCAAACCATCTCCAGGTTCCAGCGCCTCCACGGTGTCGCTCTCAGAGTCCGTGTGCCCTGGTGGTGCGTCTTCTGACTCAGGCCATCGGACTCGGCTGAGGGCCTTGGCGAGACTTCCATCTTCGGCCGCTCGCATCACCACATTGGCCAGGAGCTGACGCCTTTTCTCGGGACCCGAAGCAGGAAGTGTACACTGAGAGCTCGAGGAAGCCGGAGGCTCCAGGGAGGAGGCCGTGTGGATCACCTCCGGCAGTTCTGCTTGCCCGCCTGGACCCGGTAGAAGCACCACCACATCCTCTTCGTCCGTGTCGCTGTCCGAGTGGATCTGGACCGTCGGGCGTGCAGTGCGGTCCGAGTCTTCACGACCATCAACCTGCGTCGGTGCCAAAGCTGGTGGTGGCCTGACGTATCGCGATGGCGGTGGCGGCGATACCACCCAGCGATATAGACGGTAAAGGCGCTCCTGGACAATCTCAGAGAAGAATGTAGGAGGCGTAGGGATCACCTGCGGGGAGGTACAGATGTGCACGGCAAGGCCCGGGATAAGCATGACCTTGCATGTGGTCTGGCCAGCGAGCGGGGCCGTGGTAGTGCTCAGCGGAGTGCCAGGGATGTCATCTGGCAGGATAACTCCCGGAGTTCCAGCCAAATACGGCGGGTGGGCCTCGAAGAGGCGGATGAAGCGCCGTGGCGCGAGCACCAAGACCTTGAAGGTCGTCCCCGAGGAGCTCGAGCCGCTGGGAGCTGGGCCAGGGCCTGCTTTGGCAGCGGCCACACTCTCCTCCGGGCGATGGGCCTCCCTTGTGCGACGGCCCTTGTGCTGCTTGCCTCGCTGAAGGCGATTCGCCTTGCCCATGAGAGATCCAGGCCGAGTCAGCCCCAACTGAGCCGGGGGCTTCTGCTGACATGAACCAACATAGCAGCGAGGTGATTGCTCAGCAATGTGCAAGTGCTTGTGCCCGTGCAATGCGGTGACAAGGCAGAGCCATGTAAGCTGGGCAGGCGGAAGCGATTGAGGCCGTGGCTCGAGGTGAGCAGGATGATCAAGCCCACAGGCGAGGACTCCTCCAGCCTGGGCGCAGACAGGCAAGTGCATGGAGAGGCGAGCTGCGAGCTGTGAGAGCCCGACTCGAGAAGCCAGCAGGACCCAGCCTAGTCGAGTAGATGCAGATCAAGGAGGTGGGATTGCAGGCTGGCGTGTGCCCGAGGAGCAAGGTGTGTAAGCTGGGCAAGAAGGGCTGCATGCTCAGCTTCCGTGAGTTCTCGCCTGGCTTCAAGGTATAGGACGTGGGCCTCGAGAGATGGCAAAAACTGCTCATAGTGCAATGCCTGAGTAAGAGCATAGCTGCGGTAGGTGTTGAACCTGGCACTTTTACGGTACCTCGAGACGGAGAGCGCCTCACACAGAGGCAGGGCACTCCATGGTGCCTCAGCCACTGTCCTAGGACTGGGGCTGATGGCACAGGGCGAGCAGTCGGTGTCGTCAGGCACCCTGTGTGCCTGAAGTTTATTCCTGGGCTGCCACGATCTATCCTGCGGCTGTGGCTGCAAGCATAAGTTCGCCCGAGTAGGACCTGGGAGTGCAAACAGTGCATAACTCGCGGAGATGGAGGTAGACAGGGGCACCCACCAGACGGCGCCGCATTGTCCATCATCTGCAGGAAGGACATGCTACTGTGACCTGAGCGACCGAGCTGAGCAAGGAGAAGCAGGTTAAGCAGGGGCCCTTGTGACAAAGCGGAGCAGCCAAGCATTTGTGTCCGGTGCTCATGTACCATCGTTGCTACTGCGTCTTTGGGCTCCAAAATGAAAAGTTCGGGAAGCAGGGCACAGCGAAGTAGTGCTGCATGCAGTGCCTCAGACGTCCGATGGCATAGTAAGGCCTGACACCACTGCATTCCAGAGCTGGGCCGGCGTAGGGATAGCGGATGGTCCTGTCGCTGTCGCCGGAGTAGCTGAGCCCGTCGATGTCGAAGAGAAGGGGACCACAGCTGCCGGAGGCAAAGATGAGGGCAACGCAGCGTCACCCAGGAAGACCGGGCGAGAGGGGGCCCGAGGGCCGGAGGTACCTGGTGCAGGCGGAGATGAGGCCTTGGTCGTGGCCGCTGCCATTGCCATCGTCGCTGGAACGGGCATGTGCGGCAGTGGTGGTGCACAAATCGGCGTACAGATCGACAATGGGGTGACCGGGGTAAGGCGGAGCTGCCAAGCGCCTTGTAAAGTAAGTACAAGGTCTTGGGGGCAGCCTGTCGGCATCTGCATGGTTGGGGCCGGCGTAGGAGGCGGTGGGCCGGCTGGTCCAGCCGGGAACAGCGACCCGGATGAGCCGGAAGTGGTGGTAGCCGTTGCTGCAACCTTGGGATACACAGGGGCGTGTACAGAAGCTCCAAGCGGCGTGAGCGCAGCAGCAGCTGCCTCCCCTGGATCATTGACCGCCACTGGGGGAGGTGGTCCATGAGGTGGTCCTCGACGAGATCCTCGTTTGGGCGGTGGCCCCCAGGATTCCTCAGAAGACGAGGAGCTCTCACTGATCGACTCAGACGCCTCTGCACGGCTCGTTCGTCGGCTCTTCGGCGCCGGAGTGCGAGTTCGAGTCCTGGTCCCCGGAGCTTTGGCCGGCACTGCTGTGTCTCCTGAGGCTGCCTTGGCAAAGCGCCCTGAACGGAGTATGCCGCTGCCTGCCTTGGTCGACGCGTGGGCGTTCTTCTTGGGCGACATGCCAAGGCGACAGAGGAATCAAAAGGAGGAGGGCCTTGGGGTGAGGCAGCTGTAGTAGCTAGGCCGCTAGACGGCGACCAGTGCACTTGAGACAGAGAAGCGCAGCGGGCATCAAGGTCGGTTTGCAATGCAACAGGCAGGCTTGCCGTGCAGGCTGCAACAGGTCGGTCTGAGCACCAGGCGATGCTGTGCTGTTCCAAGCGACAAGGAGGGCTTGAAAGAGCTAGAGCCACAAGGAGAAGCTGGCGTGACCGCATGGCGGGAGTAACTTACACACTGGAACAATCGGCTCGAGCCAGAGCCTTATACAATGTATACATACATACATACTTACATACATACATGCCCAACCCCTCAGCGGGAAATGCAAAAGATGTTTACTGAGCACGGCTCGTCACTGAAATAGCAAACCCCAAACCCTGAGACCCCAAACCGCAGACCCCAACGACCCAAATCCTACAACCCCAAAACCCCAAACAATTACCATGACAGTGAACCCTGAATGAACCCTTCAAGGAACCCTTATTCTACTTACAAATTACAAAGCGCATTGACCCCCAAACCCCAACGCCTCACGACCTAATAGAGGGGCCTTACTAATTAGAATAGGGCTTTGGGGGTATGCTATACCGTAATTACCATAAGGAACACCAAAAAACAGTCGTGGTAATTATTTGGGCTCCTATCTTATCTCCCTAAACAACCCTTTAAACCCTAAACCCTAAACCCTAAGCCAATTATTTGGGCACAGCTCTTTTCAGGAGCACCCTTAGTAGTAGGATTCTTAGTATTACGGACCCCCCAAAAAAAAGGCACCTGCTTCACCCAGTCCCAGAGATGGAGCCGGTTGATTCGGACAAACCTCGGCTCATCTCGGGCCCCTAAACGGTCTAACAAGAGGGCCTTACTTGGAGGGTCGGGGGACTTAGTAACTGGTGAGTTTAAGGACTTATAAGTACCATAACCCCCAATTAGGGTCTCTCTTAGGGTACTTATAAGTCTACTTACTACCTACTTACTAACCCGACCCTCCAAGTAAGAGGGCCTTACGGGTTCCCTTGAGGGGTTCCTTAAAGAGATCTCTAAGGGATCTATAGTAGGATTCTATGGTGTAGGGACCTTAAAAAATTCCCAGTACTATTTTGAGGGCTCCTTATCATCATTATCGTGTAACGTGCGTGGGTACGGCCTAGATTTAGGGTTCATATGGGTGTTTCCGAAATTGGGATAACCTTATTTAGGGGTCCTTATAATAAGGATCCTACTATGTAAGGTACTATATTAGGGTCCCCTATTTTCGGAAACTCGCATATTTAGCATCCGGTTTTGAGGGACCTTCAACAAGAACCATAATTATTACGGTTCTTGCGAGTCTTATGATTGTAACAGGGACTTGTGGGGATAGTGCTACTGATGATTCAGGCTTCTACAGCCAGCTGAGACACCACATGAGTCAGCACTCTGCGTCTGAACCCCAGCATGACAAACCTACTTGCCGGGTATCATGGGGAACTAAAGGTTAACCTTTTGGTTATATAGGGATTATATAGGGTTATATAGGGATTATATAGGGACTACACTACCCAAAAAAGGTTAAAGGTTACCTACTCGACTACTAGGCAAATCAACGCTGGATGCAACCCTGCACACGACAACACAAGTACACCCTTGCAGAGGAAGCTGCTGTTTCAGGGTTTAGGGTTTCAGTGTTTTCGGCATGAGAGCTTAAGGGGTTTGTGGGCTGAGGAATTGGGCCGCATCTTTTTCTGGCTTGTGGGTTTGTGATCCGAAATCGAATTCGTTTGCATTCGTGCACTAGGGCTGAAAACATGATGGATCAACTATCCTATCCCTGCCGAATCTCTTAAACCCTAAGCACAAAGCCCCGACAAAAGAAAAAAAACTAACCTCCCGAACCCCAACTGAACCTCCCTACCAAGTTCCGCTCTAGACCCCAACCCTGAAAATCCCAAAGCCCCGCCCAGTTCACCCAAACGCACACACCGCACAAGCTCAACAGCACTTATAGTATAGACCCCTCCTAAACCCCTACACGCCCTAACAAAGTTCCATGTACAACGGTATCAAACTCGATACCTCAAATACCCCACAACCCAGCAAGGATCCCCGCTCGCCCCGCTTCTCCAGCACGGTAACGGACCTAACGGCTTTGGGCTTGAGGACTTCCGTTCGAGTGATTTCATTTTTCGAGGGTCTCAGGTTCAAGGGTTCGTGCTTATACCATGCTTGCGGTTTTAGGGCTTAGAGTCTGAGCTTCCCGGATTGGCTTGCAGTGTACAGTTTAGGAATGTTAGCATGTGAAGACCGGCTTCATTATGACCGCTGACGGTCGAGGGTCGAGGTTCGGAGAGATTGGGTGCACGGTTCAGGTGGGCAATTTACGCTTGTTGGGCTTCGAGATGATTAGGATTTTTGAGTTTCCGAAAATAGGGGACCCCATTCTAGTACCCTAAACAATAGGATCCTTATTATAAGGACCCCAAAATAAGGTACCCCCTAATTTTGGGAAACTCCCATTTAAAGCTGCAGCCGTGAAACCCCCCCCAAAAAAAAAGCCCTCTGCGACCCCCGGCGCGCCAACGAGAGCCAGCTGCAGGGCCATGCGGAGTCCGACCGGGCCCGCACCGACCTCGAGTGGGCTCGTAGATCTGGACTTTGAAGTAACCAGGGAAAAAAGTATAGACTTCTATTTCACAATGAGGGCCCGAGTCGCTCCCACAGCGGGAGAAGATCGTAGAGCCCCAGGACCCTGTAGATGCCCTTCGGGGCGGGGTTCGCCATGTGGTGCAGCCAGCTACCCAGCAACTTGCGGAGTTTGACGTTTGGCCATGCATTCAACCTATAGAGGGCAGCCGACAACGCAGCAACCCGCGGAGTTTGACGTTGGGCTATGCGTTCAACCGGAGCCTGGAGAGCAGCCAGCTACCCAGAAACCTGCGGAGTTTGACGTTTGGCCATGCATTCAACCGGAGCCTAGAGGGCAGCGGACAACCCAGCAACCTGCGGGGTTTGACGATGGGCTATGCGTTCAACCGGAGCCTGGAGAGCAGCCAGATACCCAGAAACCTGCGGAGTTTGACGTTTGGCCATGCATTCAACCGGAGCCTAGAGGGCAGCCGACAACGCAGCAACCTGCGGAGTTTGACGTTGGGCTATGCGTTCAACCGGAGCCTGGAGAGCAGCCAGCTACCCAGAAACCCGCGGAGTTTGACGTTTGGCCATGCATTCAACCGGAGCCTAGAGGGCAGCGGACAACCCAGAAATCTGCGGAGTTTGACGTTTGGCTATGCGTTCAACCGGAGCCTGGAGAGCAGCCAGCTACCCAGAAACCTGCGGAGTTTGACGTTTGGCCATGCATTCAACCGGAGCCTAGAGGGCAGCGGACAACCCAGCAACCTGCGGAGTTTGACGATGGGCTATGCGTTCAACCGGAGCCTCGAGGGCAGTCGACTACCCAGCAACCAGCGGAGTTGACGTTTGGCTATGCGTTCAACCGGAGCCTGGAGAGCAGCCAACTACCCAGCAATTTTCTGAGTAGGTGAATGATGAGCTTGCTATTTGAGTGTGAAGGTCTTGCAGCCTTCATGCTGTTGTTGAGTTTGATGTCTCGATATCACCTCGATGAAGGTGTTCTGACGTCTTGGGTATGTTAACTGTGTAGGGATGGCCTCAGCCGATACCCCTGAGGAAGATCCTGCACGTTTGAAATCCGAGTCCGATTTCCAAACTTAGTTCGGACGGTAGTTTGACTGGTGCTTTGATAGCCGACAGCGGAATACAAAGCATCCTTAGTAGCCTCTGTGACTGGGGAAAATCTCTTGCTAGTTGAAGTGTTCCTTCTCATGACAGCCTGGGTGGCCACCAATTTCGGCAACTCTCTGATGGTTGCCATGTGCCTCAGTTTGATTTTGTTGTAGGGGTGGGACGGCTTTTCCCGTCTGCCGGTTACATCCCACCCTTGTCTGGTGAGCGCATACTATGTCCATAGATTTCTGCGCCACCTCCAACGGGCTTTGTGCCTTCGCGGCCCTCGACTGGCTTGCCGCACAATACGTGTGGAATGCCGGGTCGTCGTGTTCGCTTTTGAATTCAATGCCAGAATTTTGGGATGCGTCTGTCGACTCTGCTATCCGAAGCAATGCAAAAAAATTTCACAATGGTTGCTTTAAGGAACAGTTACCAAAAGAAGTATGCAAGTATGGTATTCCAAAACCCGAGAGATGCTAATGGTGCCAGGCTTTGCATAAGGGCTTGACCAGGTAGCGATAAGGGGTTTCATCATGGCTTCATATGCTGAAGTTACTAGAAGAGTGTCTCTTGGCTTCACATGGCCTGGAAACCCATCGCGCGAGGCTCCGATCTCGGAACCTTCGAGGTGTACTTTTTCTCGGGCATAGGGTTTCGGATCTCGGGTTTCAAAGTGGAGGCCTTCATACATTAGAATAGGGTTTTGGGGGCCCATTATAGTGTTAGTTATCATAAGGAGGGTTTAATACATTAGAATAGGGTTTTGGGGCCCATTATAGTTTTAGTTATCATAAGGAGGGTTTAATACATTAGAATAGGGTTTTGGGGCCCATTATAGTGTTAGTTATCATAAGGAGGGTTTAATACATTAGAATAGGGTTTTGGGGCCCATTATAGTGTTAGTTATCATAAGGAGGGTTTAATACATTAGAATAGGGTTTTGGGGCCCATTATAGTTTTAGTTATCATAAGGAGGGTTTAATACATTAGAATAGGGTTTTGGGGCCCATTATAGTTTTAGTTATCATAAGGAGGGTTTAATACATTAGAATAGGGTTTTGGGGCCCATTATAGTGTTAGTTATCATAAGGAGGGTTTAATACATTAGAATAGGGTTTTGGGGCCCATTATAGTGTTAGTTATCATAAGGAGGGTTTAATACATTAGAATAGGGTTTTGGGGCCCATTATAGTTTTAGTTATCATAAGGAGGGTTTAATACATTAGAATAGGGTTTTGGGGCCCATTATAGTTTTAGTTATCATAAGGAGGGTTTAATACATTAGAATAGGGTTTTGGGGCCCATTATAGTTTTAGTTATCATAAGGAGGGTGTAATACATTAGAATAGGGTTTTGGGGCCCATTATAGTTTTAGTTATCATAAGGAGGGTTTAATACATTAGAATAGGGTTTTGGGGCCCATTATAGTATAATTATCATAAGGAGGGTTTAATATATTAGAATTGGGTTTTGGGGCCCATTATAGCCTAATGCTGATAAGGAGCCCCTATATTAGACTCCCATGACATTCCTGACTCCTCAGCTTGAACTCACAGCTGAGGTCCTGGCCACCACGACCGACTTGCCTCACCAGCAGGCATGGCTAAAACCCGGGTTCTTCGTGGTCCCTGAGGGGTACTAAAAGGATTCCTTTAAGGGTACTACAAGGGTTCCTTTAAGGGTACTATATGGGTTCCTTTAGGGCCCTTCACTAACCACCATGTAAACTCAAAAAACGCGTTGAACCCTTCACCCAAAACGCTGAACCGCAGAACCCGGTGAGAGTGCTCCTTGCTTGCTGTCGCGGACCCTGAAAACCTTAAGAGGCTAGGAGTCAGCGACCCCTCCGCCAACTCAGAGACTCCCAGATCCCCTCATTAAGGAAGATACCTTAAAGCATATTAGGGATCTTACTATAGTTCAAGGTATATTCCTTAATTCCCTTATGGAACGCTTATAGATCCCTTTAAGGAACCCTATCAGGAACCCTTAAGGACATATTCCTTAATGGAGCGATGTTGGAGTCTCTGAAGACTCTAGTCACATGCCAGCGCGCCTTTCAGCGGCTTGGCCTCGGTCGAGTTGTCCAGTCATTGAAGGGGCTTAGGGTTGGTTTAGACGGCTTAGCGGGTTTAGGGTTTCAGGGTGTAGGGTTTAGGGCTTGCGGCTTAATCTTATCCCGGTTTGTGGGATTTTGTGAAAGGGTTTAAGCACCGCTAATGTTGCTTATGGGATTCTTTACGGGTTTAGGAGTCTGCGGGTATGGTTTGGGGCAGAGGTTCGGGGAATGATGTAGGGCTTTTGGCTTTGGGATTCTTCGCCCCTTTCAGTGCTCCCTACACCCCATGCCCTCGTCATCATCACCACCACCACCATCATCATCATTACCATCATCATCATCGGTATGATCTAAACCCTAAACCCTATCAGCATCATCATCATCATCCTTGCGATCACGAGGAAAGCTCGGCAGGGCATCAAAATGCAGCAGGGCCGGAACTTAGGAACTCCTTCGTGCAGCGTTCCTTCAACTATCGGTTTCCTAGTTGCTGAGCTCATAAGCCCCAAAAAAATTACACGTTCAGTTCTTTTGTAGATAATATTACCCCAAAAAGTGTAAAGTGTATCCACTCAGATACTAAGGTTTAGGTTTCAGGACTTTGGGTTATTTCAGGGCTTGGAGTTTAGGGTTCAGGGTTTTTAGGGCTGTGGGGTACTGCAAGGGAGTGACAAGCTCTTAAGTTAGCGTGAGGACCCTTTAAAACACGCGGTTGCAATGGCGATTATGTAGGGTCTTGAATTAGAAACAAGATCCTGTATACATCCTGAAGTTATGATTCTGATAATATAGGGGCCTTAATAGTTAGAATTGGGTTTTGGGGCCCATTATACTATAATAATAAGGAACCCCCAAAATAGTATCGGTAATTATGAAGGCCCCCATATTAGGGATCCATGATAAGGAGCCCTTGACTAGAGGACGCTCGGGAATCAAAGCTTTGAGCTTAGGCTTTAAATTTTCAGATTTAGGTTTGTTTGGTTTGGAGTTTAGGGTTTAGGGTTTAGGGTTTAGGGTTTAGAGTTTAGGGTTTTAGAGTTTAGAGTTTAGGGCTTTAGGGTTTTAGGGTTTAGGGTTTAGGGTTCCGGGGTTTAGAGTTTGGGCTAGAAGCGTTTCGGTTTAAGGCTCGCGGCCTGCCTGTTTACGGTTTTTGGCTTTGGAGTTGAACTTTTTGGGTTGAAATAGGGCCCCAAAACAAGCACATAAACAAGAATTTGGCGAGGGATATCCCAGACAAACCCCCTTATAGTGAAGCCCAAGAAGGGAGGGATATCCCTATAAGATGCTTATGTCTCTGTCCGTTTTGGGTCCCTAAGATGTCTCCACGGAGGCCCAGGCGGCGTGGTCGTCTTTGCCCAGCTGGGCATCGAGCAGCTTCCACACCTCTTCCAAAGCAAAAGCGCCCTTTAAGGGGTTTGGGGATTAGGGATTAGGGTTTAGGGATTAGGGTTTAAGGATTAGGGTTTAGGCTATTAGGGATTAGGGTTTAGGCTATTAGGGTGGAAGAGTCTGCGGCCAAAACACCCTCAAACCTAAACTCGTAAACCACCAAAAACACCTCTTCAAAGCCTCTCCCAACCTCTTAACCTCCCTGGACTACCGTAAACCTCTCTAAACTCTGATACCCCAAACCGTGCCCTAATGAGGCAACCCTAAACCCTAAACCCCTTCACCCTCCACCCCCAAACCCCAAACCCTAGACCCTAAACCCTAAACCCCTTCACCCTTCCACCCCCAAACCCTAGACCCCAAACCCTAACACCCTAAACCCTGAACCCTAAAACCCTCCCACCTCGAAGCCTGCCAACCCTCCGCGCCTGCGTGGCCTTCCACGGCATCTCCGGCCTCTGCACTCGACTTTGGCGTAGGGTTTAGGGTGTAGGGTTTAGGGTTTAGGGTTTGGGGTTCGGGGGTTAAGGGCTTGGGGGCTTAGGGTTTAGGGTTTAGGGCTTAGGGGTTGAGGGCTTGGGGGTTTAGGGGTTGAGGGTTTAGGGTTATGGCAGCAGGACTTTCAAAAACCGAAAGGCCTACTCTTCCGAAAACCGAAAAGCGTGTAAGGAGCCCTAAACCCTGAAAAACCCTGAACTACTCCTCGATTGAAGACTTGTTGGGAGTCGCTGGATGCTAAAGAAATCCCCACCTCTCTTCATAACCTGAGCGCCCAGCTTTCAGTCCCAATCCAAGAGTTCTTTATGGTCTATCCCTGGTTGTTGAGGGCCCTAAGCCCCTGAACCCAAAATCCGAAACTCTAACACCGAAGGCCTCAACCCTCAACTCCTAATATAGGATCCTTAACACTTACCCATAATATTTTTGGGGTGGTCCTTATTATAATTTACTCCAACACCTACACAATACATCCCTAAATAGAACCCTGAAAATCCCTTTAAAGGGACTCTCTGTAAGCAGCCCTATTCTAATTGACAAGGCCCCTACCTTAAACCTCCTTCTCCAAGAAATCCGGGGGCCCCACAGCTTCCGGAAGCTCGCATACGGAAGCTCCTTCGTTGCGGCACCGTAGTACCCAGAGAGCCCAATACTCCTTAATTAAGGAATATGCCTTAAATTATAAGGGGATTCATATTATGATTTAAGCTATAATCCTTAATTAAGGGGTATTGGGCTCTCTGGGTAGTTCTTTTTAGGGGCCAAGCCCCTTCCTTCGGACTGATGCCTCAGAGAATGTGATATACCGTAAACTACCAGAACCCGCATGTTGGCAGGTCCTTATTATAAACCCTAATATGGAATTCATAGGGACCCTACAAAAAAGCAGGTTTTGGTAGGTTAAGGTAGGTTAATGTAGGGGCGCTCGACGAAATCGAACAGGATTCAGGTATAGTGTAGTATGATTATGTAGGTACCACATAAAGAATTCATTAGCCGTTTGTTCCGACCCACATATTCGGCTCACGGGTTCAAAGTTCAGGATCTAGGGGTAAGGGCCCTACTGTACTTTTGGGTTTAGGGTTTAGGGTTTTGGGTTTTGGGTTTAGGGCTTAGGGTTTAGGGTTAGGGGCCCGGCAAAGGGTTACACTGTGAGCATAAGTCATACGCAATAAGGAGCCCTTGGGAATCCCGTCAGCAAGTATTCTGGCCCCATATTCCATGATAGGCATCGTTCGTATCTCAGTGCACGAGTCACAAGTGCAGGCACAAGAAGCACGCCACATGACAAGAAAACACTCCAACACCTGTGCAGTCAAGAATTGGACCCGAATGGCTGCCCTGAACTCTAATATAGGGCCTGAATAATTACGAATACTATTTTGGGGAATTCCTTATGATAGTTATGGTATCATGTGACCCGAAAACCCTGTTCACATTGCTAAGGCCCCTATAGGCGTATAGTGACCCATGGGCCATCCAGCCTTCGCTGCAGGCGTAGCGCCGCTCTCGGCCTTTAGCGTGGCTTTCTCTTCGGGCTCTGATAAGGATAGACGAGACTAACATAGGGGGCCTTAATGATTAGATTGGGGTTTTCGGGGATGTTATGCTGTAAATATACGACGGAACACTAACGAATAGTGTATTGGTAACAACTGAAGATTTTATAATAGAGAAACGCAAGGATCACAAAGTTAAGGCCTTGCCAAACCGGTCCTGATACCCTCAGTGCCCTCGTTGCATATGCGAAACTGCCAGGCTTTGTGGCATGCAAACCGAAAGTTCGCGGCTGTGTGGGTTGTGCATTTACAGCTCCCCTGAAAAGCACCTTTTAGAAACCGAGTTGAGCCTGGCTGGAGCCCGAAAGCCTCAAAAGTTCGTGCCTAACCCTCAAAGCCCTGAACCCCTCTAGAAGGCCACAGAACCCTGAACGACCGCTCAACCCTAAACCCCAAACCCTAAAACCTTAAGACCCTAAACCCTAAACCCTATAATCTTATGTATATAAACTTTAATGCCTTTCGCGGTTTTTCTCAGTTTACTGACAAAAACCGCGAAAATCATTCAGCAAATGACCCGAAAAATCAAAAAAAAGGCAAATATCCGCGAACGGCATTGGGCAACCTACTCGGTTGCTCGACCTTTTCGTAGCCTTTTTTTTGAGAATCTGGTTGCCGGCATCCGTTCGCGGTTTTTTTCAGTAAACTGATAAAAGCCGCGAACGGATGCCGGCAACCAAATCCCTACTCGGTTGCTCGACTTTTTCGTGGCCTTTTTTTTGAGAATCTGGTTGCCGGCATCCGTTCGCGGTTTTTTTCCGTAAACTGAGAAAAACCGCGAACGGGTCGAGCGAAAAGGCTTAGGGTTTGGGCTCTAGGGTTTGGGCTCTAGGGTTTAGGGCCTAGGGTTTGGGCTTTAGGGTTTAGGGCCTAGGATTTGGGCTTTAGGGTTTAGGGCCTAAGGTCTGGCTTTAGGGTTCAGGGCCTAGGGTTTGGGCTCTAGGATTTGGGCTCTAGGGTTTAGGGCCTAGGGTTTGGGCTTTAGGGTTTAGGGCCTAGGATTTGGGCTTTAGGGTTTAGGGCCTAAGGTCTGGCTTTAGGGTTCAGGGCCTAGGGTTTGGGCTTTAGGGTTTAGGGCCTAGGATTTGGGCTTTAGGGTTTAGGGCCTAAGGTCTGGCTTTAGGGTTCAGGGCCTAGGGTTTGGGCTCTAGGGTTTGGGCTCTAGGGTTTAGGGCCTAGGGTTTGGGCTTTAGGGTTTAGGGCCTAGGGTTTGAGCTCTAGGGTTTGGGCTTTACTGTTTAGGGCCTAGGGTTTGGGCTTTAGGGTTTAGGGCCTAGGGTTTGGGCTTTAAGGTTTAGGGCATAGGGTTTGGCTTTAGGGTTTAGGGCCTAGGGTTTGGGCTCTAGGGTTTGGGCTCTAGGGTTTAGGACCTAGGGTTTGGGCTTTAGGGTTTAGGGCCTAGGGTTTGGTCTCTAGGGTTTGGGCTTTAGGGTTTAGGGCCTAGGGTTTGGGCTTTAGGGTTTAGGGCCTAGGGCTTGGGCTTTAAGGTTTAGGGCCTAGTTTGACAAGCTAAGTTGTAGGTAGAACTCTGTGAATGATGATGAAAGAACTTTATATTGCTTAATGTTATGGGATTCTATGGGTGGGTGGGTGTTATATCAAGACCGTAAATACAACTCTACTATAAAACTGCTCGACCCGGAGCTGCTGAACCCATAAACCCTAAACCCTAAACCCCATAAACAAGCAAGCCCTGTACCGAAGATGCCGCCTGCTGGAGCTGCACGCACTGCAGCAGGTAGCGAAAGCCTGAAGTCGGGTGAAGGTGGGAGTTTCAGAAAATTAGGGGTACCTTATTTTGGAGTCCTTATAATAAGGATCCTACTATTGAAGGTACCATATTAGGTTCCCCTATTTTCGGAAACTCCCAGGTCGTACCAAGTAGGGTTTAAGGTTTTAAGGCTTAGGGGTCGCAGATGTGTTGAAGTTTAGGGCTTAGCGTCTTTAGGGATTAGGGTGTAGGAAAAGAGCCCTTCAGACGGAGCTACAACGAAGCTATGGGTGTTTCGTCGGGGTGTTCAACAGGGTGTTCTTGCTTCCTTGCGCGTCAAAGAATTTGAAAGAAATCGCTGGTGGTGTCCGCTCTTCAGCTCCCCGCCTTCTTCGATGTCCGAAACCGTCCGAGCTTCGAGAAAGTGTCGGAAAGCCGTGGGGGCCTCCCAGCGTAGAGGACTTCATGGTTAGAATTGGGTTTAGGGTGTAGGGCTCAGGGTTCAAAGTTTAGGGTTCAGGGTTGAGGGTTGGGCTTAGAGGACTTCATGGTTAGGATAGGGTTCCTGTAAGGGCTCCTTTAAGGAGGGCTCCTGAAAGGCTTGTTAAAGGGTCCTTCAAGGGTCCCTTTAAGGGTCCTATACGGGGATCTGTAAGTTTTCTCAAGGGCCAAAACAACCAGAGCGGGTGGCGCATACTTTGACAGCTTGGTACGTTGCAAATTGCAAACCACATCTCCTCGTGTTCCAGCACCACCGGTCCTGAAGGCATACACGGAAGCAAGCGCAAAAGTTGCTGCAGCTGCTCCTGTGGCGTTAGCCATGTCGCAGTGGATTCAGCAAAGCGCCTACCAGCTGTGTCGGCGCCGAGGGCCACCGTTTTGTGCTGGCTGTCGTCGACGCGCTGATCTCGGGCCACGGTTGTGTGCTCGACGTGCTGTGCTTGCTCCACTATTTTGTTCTGGTTGTCGTTCACGTGCTCAGCACCGTTTTGTGAAGGCTGCCGTCGACACGAGGAGCTTCCTCCACCTAGGCGAAAACAGCTTGGCGAACGGACCGAGGCCCTACAAGACGCGATTGCAAAAAAGAAAAAACCCGCGGCAAGGCCGTACTCCAGTCCAGCAGGGTGCCCAAGTGCTCGTCTTTCGAAATCGACTCACGAACATGCTCTTTTGATCCTGTGTGGATTGCCCTGAGCAAGCGAAAGACTATTTAAAGTTATGATGTCCCGGTCCTGTTAACGGCACGATCTCGGGAAAATAACAAAAGGGACTATTTTGAGATTGCAGATGGAGACTTCAATGTCTTTCCGATGTGTTTGGAGGCTGCACATAGCATCTGATTTGGTTTTCCATTTGCTTCCCATAGTCCCTGTGCGGCCCCGATCCATCCATTGTTTTTCATTTTTGGTTCCACGTGTCTGTTCCGTTTTTGGTTCCATTTTTCCCATCATGTTCACATTCTGTCCCATGATTTTGCAAATGCTTCAGGGAAGTTGTTTTTTTCCAGGATGGAGGCCCCTTCGGACAGAGCCCAAATCCCACTCTCGCGCATGGGAAAAATGTGAAAACCGCAAACTCAGAATGCTTGTCCAGCGTGGTCCTTCTTTGAACCTGTCGCCCCTGATGCCCTGGCCCTGGCAGTTTGTTGTTGGGGGACTTTTGATTTTTGTTTCTCATTTTTGGTTTCGTTTTGTGTTTTTGTTTGTCAATTCCCTGGGTCGGTCCTGGTCTCTTGTTTTGATTTTTGGTTCCAGTATTTGTCCATTCTTTTTCCATTTCTATTGTTCGTGGGTTTCATCGAGTTATCAGGCGAAGGGCCATCGTAAATCTAATAGTGCCACAGGGAACGAGCCTGAAAGAAGAGGAAAGACCAGGTGCAAGAAGAGCTCAAACCGGCTGCATGTCAGATCAAACTTTGAATTTCCACCTTGCTGTTCAAGCAGCATTACAGCGTCAAACTGAAAAATTGCAGTGACACCAGTGGATATTGACCAAATTCAGACTCTGACACTGTGACAGCTCAAACTTTGCAAATTCTAGAGTTATGGACTCAGGCTTGACCCTGCTAACATGCAATGAAACCTAAACCCCTACTGTAAGAAACCCTAAACCCCTAAACCCCTAAACCCCTAAACCCCTAAACCCCTAAACCCCTGAACCCCTAAACCCCTAAACCCCAACCCCTGAACCCCTAAACCCCTCAACCCCTCAACCCCTAAACCCCTGAACCCCAAACCCTAAACCCCTAAACCCTAAACCCCTAAACCCTAAACCCCTGAAACCCCAAACCCTAAACCCCTAAAACCACAACTTCAATGTATGCCCAGGCGACTGTCGAGACGGCCTGGGCCTTGACCCCAAGCCTGGGGCCCCCAAGCCTTCTCCGAAAATGGGGGACCCTAATATGGTACCCTTACAGTAGCTCTACGGAAACCCTTCTCATACCATTGTGGTTACCCTAATCGTACTACAGAAACATGTCTAGTGCCCCTTAGAGACTTGGGAGTTCCCGAAAATAGGGGACCCCAATATAGTACCCTCAATAGTAGGATCCTTGTTATCAGGATCCCCAACTAAGGCACCCCATAGTTTTCGGAAACTCTCTAAACGCTTTTTGGAGCCTTTAAGGGAGCCCTTATAGTACCCTTCTAGTAACCCTTCAAAGGAACCCTAATATAGGGTCCTTAATAATTAGAATAGGGTTTTGGAGCCCTCTATACTATAGCTATAATAAGGAACCTCCCAAATAGTATAGGTAATTATTAAGGCCCCTATATTAAGGGTCCCCAAAAATTTCGAAAAAAAACCTGCCACGCGAGCCTTCTCCAGGCTCACGGTCGCTGGTGGCGGCTGTGCGGGGTGTATATGGGGGGTTTGGGGGTTTGGGGGTTTAGGGGTTTAGGGTTTTGGGGTTTAAGGGTTTAGGGATTTGGGGGTTTGGGGGTTTAGGGCTTTAGGGGTTTAGGGGGTTGAGGGTTTTGGGGTTTTGGGATTGGGGGTTTAGGGAGTTTAGGGTTTGGGGGTTTAGGGTTTTGGGGTTTAGGGTTTTGGGGTGAAGGGGTTTAGGGATTTAGGGTTCGAGGTTCAGGGAGCGTGGCTTTCGGCTTTCAGGCTCACCAGAGTGGCCGTACTGTAATACTTAGAATCTTAGAAGAGGGCCACTGAGGTATGTTATAGTTAAAGTCTGTTCAGGAACCAAAAGGAACAGTATTGGGAATTCTCTTTGAGGGCTTTCACGCTTAGGGTTTAGGGTTTAGGGCCTGCTGTGTTCCGAATTGCTGGCTCTCAGTTTAGAGGCTGTGGGTTTCAGTGCACAGCGTTCGCGAGCATATGGCGTCGGAAGTGTAGTTGTGGCAGTTGCGACAGCCGTCGTTTTCGTAGTAGTCGTGGTGGTCGTGGTGGCGGTGGCAGCCGTGGTAGTCGTGGGCGAAGTCGCAGTCAGCCACCACCATCATCACCACCACCACCAGCATCGCAACGGGCAACAGACACCCAAACCTCGGCTTCGAAACCAAATTAACCCGGACGACAAACGCGGGGGAGCGATGGTTTCAACTGTCCTCTTCAGCTTGACACCCAAGACATGAAAAATCTTGCAATGTATTCCTGCCCTAGTCAAGGGTTTGGTGCACAGCGGCTGCAAGCCGCCAAAAGCTTTTTGATGGCCCTTTCGACAAGGAGGTGAGGGCGGCTTCAAGGAGGAAGATAGCTGTCAAAGCCCCAGGCACACTACAGCGTAACCCCCAGATCCGGGCTTTCTCGCGTGGTTGCGGTGACTCGTTTGGAGGTGTCGGGGTGGGAGCTGACGAAAACTGAAGGGCAATGTCCTGGAATGCTGTGCCCGGACATGCTCCTGCCATACTCTGCAGGCCTGAATCATGAGAATAATGTCGTGGTGGTTCGTCAAAAGCCGCACCCTAATCCGCGACTCTCAAACTCGAAGATCCTCAACTCGAGCCCCACGGTAAAGGCCCAAGAATTAGGTACTTGGGTGTAGGATAGTAGTTTTGTAAGTTAGTCTTTCGGAATGTTGCACTTGGACCCTTGGAGTGGGCCCTAAACCCCAAGCCCCATGCCCTCAACCTCACCCGGGCCCTGAACCCTCGGACACTTTGCCTGCGACTGGGTACGCTCTTTTGCGGACACGCTGCCCGCCTGGGTATTAACATCTGCGGTTCATGTGGAGTGGGGCTGAGCCTGAATCCAAGAGCTCTGAGTAAGCGAAACCGTGATGCGAGCCATGGTGACCACACGAAGACAGGATGGGAGCAGGAGGAGGAAGAGTACGAAAACAAGAGCATTATGAACACAAGCGTTGTCATGATAGTAGTGCTACTGTAGAGCTACTAATCATAGACAGCGCTTGCTGCTGGAACCCTTTACAGCATGGCTGGCCGAGCTGGGGTCCTAACACCACACTGGAGACGCCATTCAATCCCTCCGAGAGGATCAAGCTTAGTATGAGGTTTAGGGTTTAGGGTTAGGGTTTAGGGTTTAGGACAAAATATCGACAAGTCGGCTTGCAAGTGCTTGAAATGGGATGATAAGTAACTACAGCTATACTTACAACCATAAACCCTGAACACAAACTTGCCTTCCTTACTAAGCCCCCAGATCCTCAAACCACCTGATCCCTGGGGTCTGAGAAAACTCGTTTTGGTACCGCCTTGGACTCTGTTATAGTATACCTGTATATCAAAAAGCCCTATTTTAGTTATTGCGGCCCCTGTATTTCATCTTAGGGATCCTGACTATGATTTCCTTGAAAATCCTTAATACGGAAGGTTTTTGCAGGTTCAGGTCGACCGTATGACAAGCACTAAAACTCGACACCCCCATTGGAAGCAGTTGGGTAGATGGCTGCCGAGACATCTGCATCTGTCTGCGCAAATGCGACCTTCGCACGGGGATGGAAGAACGGAGCAAAAGCCCTGAAAGTTCAAATCCCCGAGGGATGGAGCTCTGGCAAAGCAACCAGAAAAGCAAAGCCCACAAGACGCTCGGACCCCAACGGTAATTATGGGGCAAGACACATCGG
Source organism: Symbiodinium sp. CCMP2592 (assembly GCA_905221615.1). Lineage (NCBI taxonomy): Eukaryota > Dinophyceae > Suessiales > Symbiodiniaceae > Symbiodinium > Symbiodinium sp. CCMP2592. Next base: position 640,112 of record CAJNDT010003946.1, on the reverse strand, counting down.
AACAAGGAAAACTACACAGTATGAGTGCCATCGACCCTCGTCCTACGAACTACCGAGCCTTCGGGGGCGTCGTGGTAGGTGCCGGCGCCGGCGCAGGCGCTGCGGCAGGAGCCTGAGCTGAACGTCCCGTGGCTTCCGTACAGTTCGGGGTTCTGGGGCTGTAGGGCTTTGAGGTTATCGGAGTTTAGGGCTTAGGGGTTTAGGGGTTTAGGGGTTTCGGGGTTTAGGGTTTAGGGGTTTAGGGGTTTAGGGTTCAGTGGTTTAGCGGTTTGGGGGTTTAGGGTACAGGAGTTTGGGGTTCAGGGTTTAGGGGTTTATGGGTTTATGGGTTTAGGGGTTTAGGGTGTAGGGCTTTGCGGTTATCAGCGTCACCGTAAGGGCTCCTGAAAGGGGGAACGGGGGTTATCAGTTGAGGCTTGACAGGCGCAGGGGTGGAACCCCACCAAAAACCACGTAAAAACCTCATAAACCCCACACGAATCGTACTAAATGTAAATGGAACCACCATTTTACACCCCGCATAATATTGACACTTGAACATTGTGCATTGTACTCAGACTACGAGTATGCAAGGAAAATAAGGAGACACCATTGCTTATTCTTCAGACCCCATACTGCATGCCTTTGTCCTTATATCAGTACAGACATGAGAATCCGGCCTGGCTTTCCACCCGCGCAGGCGGAACAAAAGCCTGCGCAGTTGTTTTGGGCTTCGGAACTTCGGGCGTAAGAACCCCAAATCCCCAAACCCTAAACCTTTCGGCGCATAGGGAAAAGAGTTTAAGGTTGACGGTTTTGGGCTGCTTAGGGCTTCAGGTTTAGGCTGGATGTGCGGTTCAGAATATAACACCGAATATGTAATATGTGACATTACACGGATAATATACAATGCATACTGTATGAAAGAAAATTTAAAACACAGGGCATTGGTTCAGAGGCTCCTTCGTCAGACCCCCCGCATTGAACACCAGAACAAGCCCAAGGGCATGAAGCCACAACTACAAACCCTACAAAACCTGAAACAATGATATGGTTAAGCCTTGTACATTACGGCCTTAACCCCGAGCACTTGCACCCGGACACGAAGGAGTCGAGGTTAGGGACAACGCAAACCCAGAAAGCCTCAACACTCAGTACATGTCGGGTTTGGGGTTTAAGGCTCGGCTTTTATGTGCTGTTCGAAAAGATTTTCTGATGAAGACACGTTAAATCAATCAAGCAATGTTCCATAATTAAGGGATGTTTAAACCCCACGCCCTAAAAGAATCCCAAAACCCTGTGATAGGTCAGCTGCGGCCTCGGCCACCTTCGTAGGTGCTGGCGGAGCAGCCGGCTTGGCATCTCCTGCGCTTGGCAAATATCAAGGCTTTCCCCTTTGGGTTTAGGGTTTTTGGGTTTGGGGATACGTTCATTCCGTCTGGGTTTCGAACACTGCTTAAATTTCTCACACCGTGCAACCCGAAACCCCTCTTGCAGGATCCTGCAAAGGAACCCAATAGATCCCTTACAAGAACCTTAACCTTCATTAATCCCCCACTAAATCCCTCAAAAGCCCACTCGATCGGAAGGTTCTTCGTTTAAGATCTCAGGTCTGCAGGGGCTCGAGTCTGGAAAAGGTGCCTACGATTATAGCGTGCACGACGTCATGGGGGCCCGTGCTTTTGGCCTGCTTGCTACCCTGGAGTCGGATTTTGGGCTTGGCTCCAGAGATGAGCAAGTGTCGCTGAAGTTTTGCAGTGCTTTTAACAAGGAAAATTGAAGCGTAGATGGTGTTCCTAGTTCAAGCCATCATTGTTCATGGAGGCCCATTCTTCGCCACTCAACCTTCTAGGACGGCGGTACCAGCTATAGCCCCTTGGATTGTTGCTGCACCATCCATGCCATGAAGCAGGCGCAGGCTGCACAGACTCGGTTTTAGTTTTCGATCTGATCTGTCCCGTTCTATTTTCGTTTGCGCGAACTCACGCTCTGCTTCAGCACGCTCGGCTTTACTCTTTTCCAACTGACACTGGATTATGTGGCTATGGCTTTTCATCGTCTCTTTGCCCTTGAACTGCGGGAGCATGAGCAGCTGGGCTTCGAAGCCCAACCCAGGCTGAAATAAACCCAGTTCGGCCTGGCGCCATTGCTCCGAAGCAGCACCTCACCGTAGTGTCGAAGGCCTGCAGCGCGCCACGTGTTGGCGCAGAGGAGGCTTACAGCGCATGCTGCGGACCACTCGGGCATAGCCAGTGCAAGCTCGGAATGGCCGCATAGCCACCTGAGGGTCCTCAAGCTCCGCGATGGCATCGAGCAGCGCGGCCACGGACTCGGTCCACTCGGTGTGGTTGTGCACTCGAAGTCACGCAGAAAAACCCTACTGGAACCATCATTGCGCTGGACCAGGTCAGCTGGCAAACTGGTAGCTAATGTCGCGGGAAGCACCGGTCCCACTATGACCACTTCGCATTTAGCCAGGTTTTGTGTGAGGCCAATGGCAGCTGCCCGCCGTTGAACCCGAACGAAAGCACAGGCCACATCAACAAGCTCGCCAGCCAGCACACCTGTCCTCTGTTGCCTGTTGTTGTCCCGCTGTTCCCTCGGCTCGAAACTCCTACGGCCCACAGAACATGCATGGCAAAACACAGACACGACGTGCACGATGATGATCATGATAGCTACAGCCACGGAGGAGCTATCGGGATGACGCAATTTGCAGCAAGCTACAGACATTCTGTCTCGCGTTCTCCGAGCCAAAAACTTAAGCAATTCAGCTCATGCCATCATTGCACGCACGGAGCCATCCGTCCCCCTGTGCGTCAAACTCGTCGTCAATCGGATAGCTCTTTGATTCGGACACCACCCGTTGTTCTTGTTGCGAGCGAAACCACCAGGCCTTCCCATGCCAAGGCGAATTTCGATACCAACGTGCATTTTGCTCGCGTTCCTCATTCTTCTTCTTCCGTTTCTTCTCAGCACGTTCCTTCTTCTTGCGAACCTCCAAGTCTGCTTGCAACAACTGGACCCTGGCAAGCTCGACCTGCAACTCTAGTCGTCTGTCTTCTTGCGATGTCGTCAACTTCGGGTTCTCTGGCTTCTGCTTCTTGGGCTGCTTGCTTGTGCACTGCTTGGAAGGGCACATCCAGCGATCCCTCCCCCATTTGCCACAGGTCTTGCAGCGCACGCCAGCCATGGGAGTCTGGAGGATATGATGTTACAATGGGCGTGTGATGAACTGATGGCTGCGCAAACACATACATCGCTTCACGAGGCTAGGATTGATACTATAGCATTCACAAAACAAGCCGAATGCATTCCATCGCTCAGCCAATGGTAGGGCCCGTATCTGTGAACGGGAACTGTGTCCATTGTGACTGTCAACAAAAAACAAAATTTAGTTAATGATGTGGCAGCAGTATAGGATAACGACTACAATGCACACGATCTGAGTTTAAGAGGATCAAAGTTGAGAATCCCGCAACAACACGACATTGCTACTTGTACAAGACTACTATACCTAGATCTCAAGCGTTCGCTGCCCGCACAATGAACATGCTTTGGAAACGAATGTTATTAAGTGAGTGTACATATAATGCGAACTGACTGCTACGTTACAGAGTCGAGTAGTATAGGTTACACTTTGATGACATGCAAGCCAAGAAATGTTTATATCTTCGAAGCAGTACGCACATCTCTTGAAATATGTACAAAAACGGAACCGTGAAACGAGACATACATCAACACTTGCAAAAAGTAAAAATTGGCTGCACATAAAGAACATGTTACAAAAATCTAAACATGTATATATATATATATATATATATATATATATACATATATATATATATATATATCAGTATATCCACACATGCACACATACACACATATATATATATATATAGACATATATACATATGTGCATATGTACAGATGAGTATATGTATGTATGTACGTACGTAGGTATGTATGTATGTGTATATGTATATGTATATCTATATATATATATAGATATGTACATACATACATACATACATGCATGCATGCATACATACATACATACTTGTATACACTAATATATGTAGATATATGCTTGGGATTAATCTTGTTTATATATGCAAAGTAGTTTATACCAATACTAGCTGTAGTAATTTTCCAAGAGACAGGCCACAGGCCGCAGGACAGAATTGCTAATTTCGAGCTCAGTCGGCATCCCACTCTCAGCGGAAGGTGGGGGGGCCGGCGGGTGGGGGGGGGGGGCAACAAAAGCTTTTTCTTTTTGGTCCCAAATTGGACTAGCGAACCTAGACGAGAGACCTAAAATTCATGATTATAGTTATACGTACAGACTCAAATACTTGTATCTGCTTCCTTGAACATGCGGGAATGTACGTACACGTTAAACAAACCTTCACAACCATATGCGTATACACTACAAAAAAACGCTGGCCCCCATGACGCGGTTTTCTGCGATTAAAAGGATACTACAAAAGGTATTACAAGGGTACTTTATAGTTGCCCGAATGATGAGAACAAGGCTCCGGGGGATATCATAGCAAAAACATACCGAAGCACCCTAGACTCGCAGGTACTCATTCTTCAGACCTCTGTATTATCTAAAGATCTCTGCAGGTTTCGGGCCTCTGGCAACTAACTTTCAAGTGCTTTTAAAGGACTTCGAGGGCAGGTGATACGGTTTGAGGGTCGCGGGTGCTACATCTACGAACCCAAGCAGTGCCTGTCCCATGGTTACTGTCATTGTAGGAGCTCCTACTGTTCCTTCTAGTAGTCTTCAGGCCTACGGCATACGGGTCAAGGCCGGCGTGTAGGGCTTCAAGGGCTCATCGCGGTTAGCTTCCTAAACCCTAAACCCCTAAAGGGACCGTTGTAGGAACCCTTAAAGGAACCCTTTCCAGGGTTCGGCTTAGGGTTTAGTCAAAGAAATACGCAGGCTCCTACCACCTTGTAGCCCACAATCTCGGCGGCGACCTCGGCCTGGGTGCAGACTTTTAAACAGCTGGGCTTTAGGGTTTAGGGTTTGAGCCTTAGGGTTTAGGGTTTAGGCTGATGGTTTAAGCTGTCGGGTTTAGGGTATAGGGTTGTGGAGTTTTGGGGTATGGAGAATACCTAACAAGGTTAGGCAAAAAATGTAGAAGCACAAAATCCTCCGGCTGTTAGTAGCGAGTATGTCTTCCAGTAGTCGCGAAGATTTCGTGCAAACTGCACGTGGAGTGACTGTGCAAGATGGTACTCTCCCCTCATCCTTGAAGAAGGAACCCGTCATGATGTCGTCTCTGCATGCAAGCACTCATCATAAGATGCCGTGATTGAGCTCGTCGATACACTTCCCCGATCCCACCGAAACTATCGGAAACTGTTTACTAATCCATCTGCCGAAATCCGAAACAGGAAAACCGCCTGGCTGCACTGCTAGTGCTACTGCCCTGGGCCGCGCACCAGCGAGAGTATCCTCGGTAGCATTGATTCGCTACTTCTGGGGTTGATGTTTTCATCTTGAGCACTGGGGTCATCTTCTATGTTCTCACTGCTCTTACTAACAAACCTTCCAAGCGAAGCTCCAAGGCCAAGTATTGGTTATCATTATCATGGGCAACAGTTATGGTGTAGGAGACCAGCGACATGGTGGTTCAGCAAGTGGCTCTAAATTGATGAGGGCTTTGGGCCCCGTTTGGTTTAGTCCCTGGATTGGTTTAGGAGCTGAAGGCTTCGGAAGAATGCCAAGCATCACATTGAAAGGCAACAGGAGCGGGCTGAGTAGTCACAGTGTGGCGTTTTACCAGTACTACCCCCAAACACTCAGGAATATACACTCACTCATCTTCCTAAGGAGCCTTATATGCACTCGCAAACCGCCTCTGCCCCGAATATAAACCCGACTTCAGACGCGGATAACAGGAAAAAGAGGCCTAGCTTCGCACGAGCTTTCGACCAGAGGTCCAGAAGCATCACGGCACAATGGGATTAGGGTCTATGGTCCGGGGATTTTTGGCTTCAGGTATGGAATCTAGGGTTCAAGGTGTGTTGAAAGCAACCCTGATTACGGAAAACCCCGTCATATTACCAAAAGAGTTTGGTCATGATGAGGATGAAGATGTTGACGATGATGCTGTTAACAATGCTAGGGACCAAAAGAACAAACATAAAAGCTGCTGCAATATGTGAGCATTCACTTATGGGGATTTTTGCTGTCAGTGTTTGTCTTCACATCTCTTTACAACAGAAAGTAACAGAAAAGCAACAGAAACACTACTGACAGGCACTGTCACAATCATTGCTTTGTTGCACTTACCTGTATTAGTACCGCGTCTGTCCACGTACTACCAGCTCTATGAGAAATGTCTACAACACCAGTGTATAAACTACTCACATCCTGACCATCATTACCGCCAATGTGGCTGTGGCCGGCGTCAGCAGTGGCTCCTTCGTCGCCACACTTGCTATCATGAGTGTCATGAGCTGCAGACTGAAAGCGTTGCGTTTCAGATTGCAGGGACCTAATGTAGAGGCGAATGGTGAAATTGGGGGTGCTGGTGGAAAGACTTTGCGAACACCCTATAATCGCCATGACCTAGTTGAAAACCCTGACAAATCCCTGAAAAACAAAAATCTTATAAACCCTTGATACAAAACCACAAAACCCTCATAAAGAACTTACAGCACACCGTGAAGAACGATGAAACGCTGTATCGGAACCCCGTAAAACGCAGTGTATAAAACTCCTCATTCTATTCCTACGAAGAACCGAATGAAACCCTTCAAAACATACGGAACACTTTGTGGAAGCCTCAAAAACCCGTGTAAATACTTTTGAAACCGTCTAAAGCATCATAGGACCCTCCTCTATTTACAAAACCCCCTTTCGGAACCCTAAACCCTAAACCCTGAACCCCTCTTTTCTGCGAAAGTCTCGGGCGCCGGCATGTCGCGATCCTCCTCCGAAAGCTCCCCGGGCTTCATCTGGCGTTCCCAGAGGCTCCCATATCGCTTGATTAAGGAATACCTAGGGTTCCTTCAAGGGATCCTAGAAGGGATGTATTATAGGGTTTAAGGGAAATGGGGACTCCGATATCCTTTGATTTAGGAATATACCTTAACTTCTAGCAAGATCCCGAATATGATTTAAGGTATACTCCTTAAAACAGGGGTATTGGAGAGTCTGGGCTTTTAGGGGCTCGGCGTCTGGGGGGCTTAGGGCTTAGGGCTCTTTGGATTAACGGTTTCGGGTTTAGGGAGTTTAAAATTTAGGGCTCTATGGTTTTAGGGCATAGGGCTTTGGGTTGGAGGCTCTCAGGTTTTAGGATTTAGGATCAAAGGCTCTATGGTTTTAAGGCTCATGGATTCGGGTTCAATGACGCGCACGGTGCGTGCCAAGCTTGGAGCCCATCCCTGACAAAAGACATCATTCGTCGGGAGCGCGATCTTGTCATCAGCTCAGCAACGGAGATAGCATCTGCCCTAAACCTTAAACCCCAAACCTTAGAGCTGAACCCCAAACATCCAAAACGCAAGGCATAGGCCGCCCACCTACTGTGAGTGGGCGGTGCTTAGCAGAGCGACCAAAATACGCCTGCCCGCCTACTCACAGCCATGGCGACGGTAGCACCCACGTCAGGCCCGGTATCGGAGCAGGTTGCCAGTACTGGTCCCAAAAAAACCCTTCACTTCCAGGGCGGTTTTCTGCATGACCCCCTCCGAACAGGGACCCGGAGGGGCCTGGGGCTTCCAGCGAGCAGAATTGAAGCACCTAGCCCTCGAAAAGAGTGTCCACAGCAGGGTTGTTCCCAACAGTCAGCGTTCGAACGTTGAACATACATCCACCGACCTCTCTAAGAACTGATGCGGCATAGAATAGGGAGCACATACAAGGCGAATGCAAAGGCAGGCTGCTTTATAGAACCACGCGATACTCCAGCCAGCATTTCCACCAACTCCAAACGGAACCCGCGTCAGAAATGAATCATCCAACTTGCATGGCACTATGTCAACGACGGTGGCAATTTCACGACGAGGATGATGCAAAAAGGAGCTTGGATGAGATGCAAGATGCAAGGTTAAATCACGTCCGACAGTGAAACCGCACATGATACAGAACCGTACTCGCTCGCCCATCCATTCGGTCCATCCACAAAGTACAGGGAGAGCCCGCCCTTTCCAAAAATAATCGGATCAAGCACGCGAGGCGCAAGCATTTTAAGGCGCAGAAGCAACAAACCGATTTTGAAACATACGATGCTGCGTAGCTGCGCCTATGCTGAATCATCATCTTCTTCGACGCCTCAGGCATCGGGAGCCGCAGAGGCGAACCGGTTTCTGCGGATTTGGTCTGTCGACGCGGCTCTTGCTACGCTGCTTTAAAACCGCGGGCATCTCGAGCAGCCAGCAGCGCGACCCAGTGGTGCTCTTGTGCGAGGGCGTCTTCTATCACGACGACACGCCCAGCCTGCAACGACGAGTCAACGAGATCAGAACAACCCGGTGAAAGGAAAAAACTGACATGTCGCATGCGACGGTACCTGCGATGCGTGGCAAGCAGCTGTGGCCTCAGTCACGATACCTGGGCGCCGTGGCTGGGCCATAAAGTCGCACTTTTGCGGAGCACATGGGTGATGGTTCAAACCTCCCCCAGCGACGTCAAATATCGTGACGGCGCCCACGATTTTCGTGGCCAGAAGAATGCGACGGTCCACGCCCTCATTGAAATTGCGAGTCACGGTGTTCACTTGTTGCATGCGGACCCACAGAAGCCATTTGAGGCCGAATACGAACGTCAGCGCCTCTCGTGTGGGCTCGTCCGACAAAACGCCAGGCTCATTCCCGAGGCAGCTGCACAGCAACCTGATGATTCTTATCTCCGCGTGGATCCCCACGCAGCGGAAGACCACGCACCACAAACACCCCGAAGATACGACGACGAGCACGGCCATCACGACGACCGGGACCACCACCAGCCGAGCATGAAGCTGGAGGCGGAACGGAAAGCCCCAGCCTCAAAGTCGCTCCCCCAATTGACGTGCCGGGTGGGATTAGCAGTCCACACGGACAAGCCCGGGAAACCTCAATCACAGTCGTTCCCCGATGAACTGGCGGGATTTACAGCACCACACAAACGGGCCAGAAATGCTCAATGGCGAGGCCCTGTCAAGGCTTTACTCAATGTTGTCGATCGTTTGCTGGAGTTGCAATGAAATCAACTTTCTCCGAAGGATGCGGCAGCATCGGGACTGTGGAGGGGAACGTGATTTTGATTCGGAAATGCACCAACAACACCTACAGAAGCACGTAGTTGAAAAATGTCAGCTTGAATTTGCTGCTGCGTCGCCGACAACCCACTGCCGCTCGGGGAAATGGCAGAGTCGTTGCCGATGTGAAGACGGGGGCGCGCTGGAAGCACCGGAGCCTGCGGGAAGGCGGGCAGCGCGCTCTGTGTTCGCAGTCGCACACCGAGAGCCGGACCTTTCCGCTGATGAAAGGCGGCACACGGTCAGAATCCGAGGTGACACAGCCATCGGATTCCGGCTCCTTCTGCTGCATTGCCCTTTACAACACAGCGATGCTCGGCAGATATCAGATCTCAAACTTTGAGCAGCGATTCAAACCGCCCCTCCCCAAAAATCAGCTTAAGTGCATGGAAAACCTCCCAAACTTGGCTGCGAAGAGCTCGCTTCAAATTATCCGCCGCCATCTAGAACGTCCCCAACAGCTCGGCTGGTGGGAGCATGTAGCTTACGAAGAGATCCTTTCCCAACATCCCCACCGGCATGGCCGGCGGGATCATCAGTTTAGCAGTTCAGCATTAAGACAATTGCCCAGGGCATTCCCGTGCATCCTGGAATGCCACTTTGGAACATCCCCGAGGGCTGGGCTGTTGGGAATTAGGACATGCGCACAAAAAAACAGTGCCGTCGTCCTTCTCATCCATCGGGTCCGGCAGAGGCGTGCCCTCCACCGAAGTGTGTGGAGCTTTCCAGATTGATGTTATGTTAGATCATACATAGGAGTCAATGAGTAAGAAACCACCATTGGCAACTGTGTAGGAGACACACAGACACACACACACACGCAGAGAGAGAGAGAGAGAGATTTTGCTTTCTTGTTTCAAAATAGCATTCCTCATGAGGAACGAAATTGCGTTGAATCTTTCGCAGTCGCAAGCAAACACAACTGAACCTTTGATTTTTGGTTCGCGAACCGTCAATGCATGAGCAGTGTGTTGAAGCGGCGGCAGGGCAGGGAAGGGCAGGCCAGGGCAGGGCAGGGCAGAGCAGGGGCAGAGCAGGAGCACAGGGCAGGGCACAGGACTCGCAAAAACCCTGAACCCCAAATTCTGAAGTGCTCACTGCATCAAGGCTTTGAGTGATGATCCGAAAATCTACAAATCTTCCCCATCATCTAGCTTCTACCAACCGACTTCCCGTAAACATCCCCAACTGCGCAGCCCAAGCCCAACCCTAGGCTTAGGGTTTTTTTTTAAGTGCAGTGGCCTCCTTTCTCCGCAGGCGCCGGCTCTACAGAGCTTGCAGGCTTAGGGCTTAGGGCTTAAGGTTTAGGCTAGCAGCCCCCGCCTCGATTCCGAAAATCCTCAAGCACCGAAAGCCCAGCAACCCAACCCTAAACCCCAGCCCCAAACCCCAATTTCCCGAAGAGCTCTCCAAAAAGAACCTTAAACCCAACAACACACAAAAACAAAAACAACAAACGCATAAAAACAAAAAAAACTTTAAAAAAACCTTACCCCCCGCACCCGACCTGATGCAACCGGAGAGATGCCAGGGCTGAGCTGAGGCCTCAGGGATCCGAGTCTTTTAACTGGGCTTTTGAGTAACCAGGGAGAATAAAGTATAAACTTGCCTTTCATACTGCTTCCTTTAAGAAAACAAGTGCTAGCTGCTAACGTATGGTACTCCAAAGCCCGGCTAAGGATTCCCTACGAGTTTGTAAGGGTTTAGGGTCTAGGTTGCAGTTTTTATAGCTTATCTATAGGGGCCTCGATAATTAGAGCAGAATTTCTGTTTCGATCGGGGCTGCTACAAGGATTATTCTTGTGCGATTTTCGGGTTCAAGCTTGCTGTGAAAGGGTTTTAGGATTTAGTGATTGGGGTTGGGGTTTGGGGGATCTTATATTGCTGCCTTTGTGCCTTCAACCAGTGTTCGTCTCGGCCTTTCGGTGATCCCTACACCCTAAACCTACACCCGAAAGCCCAAGACCAACCCCAACCCTCCCCCCGCCCCCTACACACAGACCACACCACTGTTATCGTCATTGTTGGTATTATTGCGACTGTTATCAATGTTTTCATTATTCTTATTGCCATTAATAGTATGTTTCATATTACCCCCTTCAAAAAAGTCTCGAAACCAACATCTCGGGGCACGACCTGCTGTGTCCAAAGGCGCGAGCTCCTTCGAAAGTTGTGGGCTTTCAGGGGCACAAGCGCTGAAGGCTTTGGGGTGTCAAAGAAGTTCAGAGCTCAGGGGTTTGGGTTTTGCTTCGGCTTAGGGCTTAGGGTTTGGGGTTTATGGTTTAGGGTTTGGGGCTTAGGCCTTGTGCTGGGCATTCTAGATTCGCTTGCAGGTTGCATGGTGCTTTATGCGGCGCTTTTTGTCAGATTCTCTACAACGACCCCCGAGAAGGGTTTCTTGAAAGGTTCTGTAAAGGTTTCCATAAGTTATACGGAGAAGGTTTTATCTAAGACCCAAAATCTTTGAATAGGGTTTTTGGTGTAGGCTGCAGTCTACTTATGTTGAGGAAGCCTGTGAAAAAACTGTAAGTAGTTATTCAGGCCCCTGCATTAGGCTTCTTTCACGGTGTAGGGTTCAGGGCTTAGCGTTCAAGGGGTCAGCATTTAGGTTTAGGTTTCAGGATTTAGTGTTCTAGGGTTTAGACTTCGGTCATTGGGCTCAAATTGTCAAAGCTTACTGAGTTTGGGGTTGAGGCTTTAGGGCTTCAGGATCGAGAGGAGGGTGCAGTGCTGTTTTTGCTTGGAGGTTGCTTCGGGCTTTCAGCAATGGTGATGCCAGTGACGCATTAAAGCAATGTCTGAAGAATCCGTCATGACCTCCCCCCTACAACTTCAAAATCTACCCCACAACATCAATGTGAATTACTGCTAGTACTAGTGGCCGCACGGTCGTCTGATTATGAGGCTCTACTATCGTTGGTGTTGCCATTATCATTATCGGTTATATTGCTATTATATATACATATATATATATATATATATATATACATATACCGTGTTACTGCTAGGAGTCATTGAGAGTGACAGTCAAAGAAAGAAGCATCCTGCTCGATGGAGCCCCTGGAACCCAGGCCTCCTCAGCAGCCGTGGGGTCCCACCTGGCGTCAGGGACTTAGGTTTTGGAGGGACGTGTTGGGAATGTAAGACTTAAAATCTGGGGTAATGGCTACCTAAGTTGGCCGGTTAAAGCCTCGGAAACTATTCGTAAGTAAGATGACTAGTAAGATGCTCTTAGGCCCAACATGGTAAAATGCAACCTGTCCCAAAGGCCTAGTCGAGGCCCCTGATCGTAGCAGTCTGCGTCGATCTCGCAAAGTCCCAGCCACAAAGAACACGGTGCAAACCCTGTAAAACACAGGAAACCCTAAGCTAAGTTTTAAACCCTAAACCTTTGCCCTTGACAGCAGATAGTAGCCGAGCGCAGGGCTCTTCGCTCTCATCGCTGTCGCCATCGGCACCTCCCCATATTGAAGACATGGGTTTGTGGCTTGGCTTGCGTGCTTTTTCGGGGTGTTAGTAATTAGAGTTAAGTTTCGGGGTTGTGTTATAGCAAACATACAGAGGAACAATTACTCAGACCCTTAGATTGTTGAGCTTCGTGTTTGGGGCCTTGAGCTGGAGAGCCTAGATACTTGGCGTTGAGTATGGTTTCGGTGCGAGCTGGCCCCAAATCGTGTTCGGGGGCGAGGATTGTGGAGCAGCTGTGCTAAGAAACCCAAGTCCAGAACAGGCAAGCTAGAGGCCGCTCCTCCTGGTAGAAGCCGCAGGAAGGCGAGGTGGGTGGATGTGAGACTTTCGGAAAATAGGGGAATCCCAACAGAAACTGGACAAGGAAAGGTCATTACTGAGTGATTACTACTCGGACCGGTAAACGTAGGACCCCTAATGTGAGAAGCCGCATCGTTTTTCAACTCAAAACCGAAACAAGACCGGTAGTCCGTTAGCCCTTTCCGAAGCTCTAAGCCCATCTAAGCCCCATAACAAGGTGTCATTTCATCCTATCAAGTTCTGAAGAGTTGTATGGGAGTCCTGAACCGACAGGAATGACTCAACACCCGATCAAGCACCGATACCCAGACCAAGCCTGCAGACGCCTTCCGCTGCGTCCTCGCGGATACGAGCTCGTCTCACTATAATGATTACTACAAGAGCTACTATAAGGGTCACTATAAGGGCCACTATACGGATTACTATTATACAGAGCTTAGTGCTCTAGAGAGCATCGTCATCCTGCGGAGCAGCGCAGCCATCACAACTACATTAAGCCCCAAGACAAGGTCGAAATCGCAATAAGACAGAGAAACAAGCTGTTCACCAGTCCCACCATATGAACCCGCCTTTCCTTTCTCACAACTTAACATAGGTGCCTCAATAGCTACCAATTCTGCTCCTAACGGCTCCTTATGAAAATTCCTCTATAATCTACCCCACTACCCTAGTCTAATTCTCAACGCCTCCATATCAAAACCTGCAATGGCCCTTCCAGTAACCCGTATACTTCCTTACTTCCCTGTCATCAAAGAACCCCTTGAAGGAACCCTTATATAAAGAAACCTTCAAAGGAACCCAAACGGAAACCCTTAGAGGGACCCTGAGGGAACCCCGCACAAACAAGAAAAAGCCTGGGCTGCGCCGCTGACAGGCTGGGGACCTAGGCACTGGAGACTTCACAATTAACATCGGTTTAGGGTTCAGGGTTTAGGGGGCTACTATAAGGGTCACTATAAGGGCTACTTTTTCGGGTTACCATTATACAGAGCTTAGGGCTCTAGGGGCAAAAAATAATTACAACAGGGCTTTTGGGTTCAGTTATACTCAAAATTAGACAGGAACCCTCAAGAACAGTATTGCTAGCTATTGAAACCTCCATCGTTAGCTCAGGTCCTCGGATTTCAACTGCTGGGTTTAAGCTGCTTTTGAGCGGAGGGGAAGGGGAAGGCTTCTTCAAGGCTCAGTTCAGGGTTCCAGGGAATACTATTACTATTATTATTACTATTACTATTACTATTTTTTTACTATTACTATTACTATTAAGATAGCGCGCCCCCTATTGCGGCTTTGGTGGCAGATGATAGTCAGAGGTGCCTATCAGCACACCTGGCAAGGTCGGAAAAATTGCAGAACAAGAGCCCGCACCTCGTTTGGACACAGGCCGAAAAGCATGGGACGAGCATGTCGGAACATCCCAAAATCCGTGCTGATTCGGATCTGTGAAAGCACTTCGGCTGTCACAGCAACAGTATGCTCTCTGCCAAACCGTCACCAGTTCCTTCGAACCTTGTCATACTACGCTTACACAAGTGTTTTGCAGTCGATGCAATTGTTGCTAAAATTTAACACCCATCAGGCAGACAGCTAAGCTTACCTTTTGTTGGTAGGGACTGGAAGAATGGTAGTAATAGTAGTTATAAGTGTACCCCATTCCTCCATTCCCTACTAACCAAAGGTAAATAAGTCCGTATTTCCATCACAAAACTTCTTTCAGCTCTCCGTCTTCTCCTTCGCGGCCTGCTCCGGGCATGTCACGCGAAACAGGCCGGAGCCAGGGCTTGAAAGGGTCTTAAAAGGAGCCCATAAGGGTCTTAAAGGATTTATGAGGATCTTACAAGGGTTCAAGAATGTTCAAGATTTTGGTTAAGTAAGGGGCTTAGACCGATGTCGGGATGAAGGTTCTTCTGCATTCTGCGCGATGTCGCAGAGGTCATTCGAACCATGATGCTTTGCACATACGGCTTCGGATTTGGGGTAGCAAAGAAACTGCGAGACTGCCAAGACTGCTACGAAACGTGAGGATAGTTCTCTGTTGTCTAGGGACCTTAATAAGAGTAGGCTTTTGGGGCCATTTATACTATACTTATAATGAAAACCCCGAATAGTATTGGTAATTATCTAGGCCCCTATATTACTATTTGGAAAGGGACCCTGCTTTCGACGACTTGCACTTGCCTTCAGCGTGCTGCAGATGGACGAAAGCTTTGCGCAGTCTAAACCCGCACGGCCGACGACAAAGCCGTCGACATCCGGAAGCGAAGCATACTCCTCCAGGGAAAGACAAAGAGAATGCTTCAGTTCTGCACGACAAGAGCAGTGATAATGTGCATGCTGGTAGTCATAACCATAGTGGTATTGCCAACAATCGTAGGAATGATACAGACAACAAGAGTAGAAACACCAATACTCAAGATGATGCAGGATGATACTGATGTAGATAACTCACAATGACAGCGACAGTATTCGCAAACAGTCTTCGTAGACATGACGATCCTGATGATAACAACCGTCTGGAAATGGTAATGAGACTTAAAGATATTCAAGACAGACAATGGTGATAGCTGCCCTAAACTCTACACCCCAAATCCCAAATCCAAAAAAGGGTAGATCCTGGGCCCAGCGTTTGTCTGTAACCCTAAACCACGTTTGGAGCAACTCCTGCGTCGACCTTGCTCCTGTTATGAGCCGCCAAGCTAAACCTTAAAGTTGACATCATGCCCTAACATACCATGGGGCCTTTACAATTAGACTATGGTTCTGGTGCCCATTATACTGTAATTATACTAAGGAACAAACCCCAAAACAGCATTCTGTTCTGTTCTGTGCGGACTGTCGGGCCCTTGTTAGGGCGCGTCCCAAAAATCTAGCGTGAATTCGAGTGAAACCTGGCCGGTCTGGTTTGCCAGAAACTTCTGGTGTTGGCCCGAGTGCCTTCCCTGCTTGCCTCAGACAAGTGTTGGGCGATCCAATCCAGATCTGAGTGCGAAGGACGGAACAGACAGGAGAGTTCACCGACAGTAACCTCTTCTTCATCCCGTCCTCGAAGTCGCTCATCAGCAGTCGGTACTCTAGGGCCAAGGGCTATTGGAGCCTTGACCGGCGGTGGCCTGGCCGCAAATTGCTGCCAATTGCCTTTCTTAATCTTGGAAGATCGGAGGGTCTCTGTGGCCTCCACC
Organism: Symbiodinium sp. CCMP2592; assembly: GCA_905221615.1. NCBI lineage: Eukaryota > Dinophyceae > Suessiales > Symbiodiniaceae > Symbiodinium > Symbiodinium sp. CCMP2592. The sequence goes on along the minus strand of CAJNDT010003946.1, from coordinate 623,929 downwards.
TCCAAGATTTGTTGGTAGGTCAGTGGAGGAAATAGATGGACAACCCTGGCCAAGCAACGGGGAGATTGCTTCAGATGTTGCTGGCTTTGGCGGATGGTCCCGTACCATCTGTGGCACGAGGCACAGTCCAGCTCAGCAGTGAGCCCCCGTCGCTCAAGCTGAGTAATGGCAGATTTGATGTACGCAGACGTGGTCAGGGCGAACAAAGTCTGCCAAAGGGTCACCAGGGCGGGACCCTCTGGACGTTGCGGTGAGGAAAGCCCTGCCATCTAGTCTGAACCACGTGCCAGAAAGAATATCTGACACTACTGCTTGAAGGTGAGAGCTAGCCCCAAGGTTGGGCAGCGCCGCTAGCTGCGAGAGCTTGCTATGAAGCTCCTGCACGGCTGTAGCAGGAACCTCCAGTAAGTGGAGGAGACGCAGCAGGGCCGCATCTGTATCGGAGTGTTGGACCACAAGTTGGCGCAACACACGGTAATACGCTGATTGCAGGTCAAAGTAGACCACTGCCCAGTGCTTACGCAATCCATGCTGCCACAGTGTGAAGGAGCGAACTGCAAGTGCCGGCACCTCAATGCCTACCCCTTCGATGGCCCCTGCCATGAGCTCTGGCTGAGTAGCCTGCAACAAGGGCAGCAATTGTGAGCGGACGCAACGGTGAAATGCCTTGCCAGCAACACTTGCTATCAGGACGGAGCGGAAACCTTCCCTGGACATGGCCTGTCCAGCACGCTTTGCTAGCAGGATCAAGTCTCCTCCTCTCCAGGCCACTGGCTCTCTCAGAGCCATAGTAGTTTTCATCATCACCGGAAGGAGGCGTCTCGCAGATTCAGTGGGGGACAGCTTAAGGAGCTCCGCCGTGATTTGGTCAGCTCCCGCTGCTTTGCCCGACTTCAATTTGAGAAGAACCTGTTCCACATTGGCGAGGGTTGGGATGACCTGAATCGAAAAGACTCCTCTTGGGAAGTTCCTCTGAGTTTGGAGGCCTTGCACATATTGCTCCTCCGTGACTAGCACACCTGCCTCCTGATCGGCAAAGTGCTGCCTCCAGTGTTCATCTCGTTCGAGAGAGGAAGTGATTGGATCCCCATTGTCATCAAGTAGCATTGGCAGTGGCGTGAAGGAGCTTCTCCTGGAGGCCTTGGCTGTGGGGAACGCTTTGCGAATGGCAGCATAGAGCTCCTTGGGTTGCCCAAGCCCAACACTGGCGGCTTCAGTGAGAAGGGAATGGAGATATTCCCGTTTCCCTGCCGCAACAAGCTCGCGGAGACGGTTGCCATGCCAGCGATAGAGCGCGATTGCCAGGGCCTCACTATAGTCTATGGCTGTGAGCCACTTATCTGCTGTCTGCCTAGTGGAGTCACTGAAGTCCTGGCCCTGCGTGTGTAGGATCCAGGCTGCAAGCCCAAGCAGTTTGAGTCGCCTTTGTCTTTCCGCATCTTCTTCCCTGAGATACCTCTGTAGGTCTCTACGAAGGTAGACAAGATCAAGGGCATCCTGGGTGACATAGGGCTGTTGTGGCTGCTGCGTCGCAGGAGGGGCTACACTAGTACCAGCATGGCTCCATGCTGCCGAAAGTGCTTCGTAGTGAAGGTCCACGTCTAGACCCCAAGCGAACCATGGAATGGCCTTGAAGATCTGATCTATATGCTGCCTGTGTTCGGGTTGAGAAGGCCGAGCAGGGCGTATACCGCCCTTCGTTGACTGACAGCGTAGTGGGTTGGTGGGGCCTTCTTAACAAGGCGGCAACTGAGCTTAACCGGTCTGTGGTCATCCCTTAGTTGCAACACTTCGAACTCAAGAATAACACTGGATTCCAGGTGCAGCGTTTTCCAGCTGATGGGTGTGGTCACGTAATCAATGCGGTGCCACAAACCATGTGGTGCCCGCCATGTGCCCGCAGGTCCTGTATGAAAAGCAGGAAACGTAGACGGCACACAGGACCCTGTTCGCTGCAGGAAGGAGTGAAACAACTGTCCAGCAAGTTGTTCCTCCTCCTCTTGGTGACCTCCTACGGCTTCCGTATGGCAATTGCCTAACCGCGCATTGGCGTCGGCTAAACAGATGAGGTCACATCCCTCCGGCCTGGTGCCTGCTTCTTTGGCTCTGTGATCCCAAAAGCTGGCAGCAGCCGCTGGACCCGCGGAGAAGGTCGACGGAGCATGTAGGACAATCACACAGATCCTCAGGACAGGAGTGAGGATGGTAGCTGTGATGTGGCGCGGAGAGTGAGAAAGGACTGTCACATGTTCTGGCCGGAAAAAGAGAGGCTTCCCATCTCGGTGGGCGTAAGGGCGATCCTTGGCTATCCACAAAGCACATCCGCCCCCTCCTTTTTCATCTGCCTGAGCAGCATAGATCAAGTATGTCTTATCTGCTTGTAAGGCTGTTTCAGGTAGCCTGGTTTCTTGCACACCGACTATGTGCGGCCCATGGGCAGTGAAGAGGTTCTTGAGCGCAGCCCTGCGCCCTTTCATGAGAAGGCCGACCTCTTGCTCGGCAGTCATAGAAGCATCGACAGGGGCCTCATTGCACCGTGTCTTTCCGGGTTTATCAATCAATGTCAGAACATTGAAAGAGATAAAGCAGATGGAGAAGGCAACCTCTCCAGCTGGCGCTCTGCTGTGGGTGATCCCTTGTGTAGGGGCTTTCCAAGGTGGAGGGCAATGAAGCTGCAAGCGATGGGACTCCGATTCAAACGCAAAGAGCCTTGGAACATCAGAATGCATGCTGTGCAAAGTCCATGCCCACAGCTTGAAGGGATGTCTGGCGAAGGGCGCGACCCATTCTGGAAGACAGCGACTCCATGGGTCCTCCGGCTGTCGTCTGGCCTTCTTGGCTAATTGATCCGACATTTCATTGCCAATATGGCCGGAATGTCCCGAAACATGGCTGTGATGGATGGTACCCCTGCTCTCTGCGACTTGTCTTAGCGCTGTCGACAACTCAAAGAGCGGCGCATAAAGGGAGTCCTGGAACAGGGGCGCTGCACAACAACCAAATGTTCCTGCTCCGGCCCCAATCGCATCATAGTACAACCAAGCCGGTATATTCCACCCAACTATGTATTCTATTACCCAAGCTAGGGCCCAGCAGAGAGCTAACAGCTCTCCAGTCAGAGCTGACTGATCTGCTTCACCAAGAAAGAATGGTGTGCCCTCGGGAACTGCAGTAGCCGAGGAATGCCCAACCAGTAGTAACCTTCCATTGCACGAGGCCCACACCGTGAAAGCCCAGGAGCAGGGGCCATGATCGAGCAACCCATTGGTAGCTGAGCCATCAGTGTAGATTTCAAGGTGACTGGGAATAGGGCAACCTTGTTCATGCCATCTGCAAGTATTTACAAGTAGGGTACGGATCTCAAGCGGCACTTGCGAGTCCTGCAGAAGATGCTCGATGTGATCATCCAGCCAGTCAGCACTCTGAGCAGAAGCTGCATTGGGGAGGAGCTTATCGATTTCAAGACTTGCTTGCTGGTGAGGTGTGAGTTGCACCTGCTCAGCTAAGCAGATATGAACCGGTGTTGGTCGGGCTATGCAGAGGTTCCCTGCAAGAAAGGCCTCCTTTAGGGTCTCTAGCAGGGCAAGCGTCTCAAGAAACACTTCCTTATTGCCAAGACGGAGGCTCTCCTCCAGCAAAGTCTCACCAGAAGCATCGAACAGAAAGGAATCTTCGTTTTGCAGTGCAGCGCCGACTGCTTCAAAAGGAGTGGCCGGAATGCGTGGCCAGCCTGCTCTGCTGAATTGTCGCTGAGGCGTAGGGATGGCTCTCCGCGGAATACTGACAACCTGAAGCTGTCCTGGTCCTGGGTCTAGGCTGTGGCCTGCCTTTGCCGGGCAAGAGGTGTCACAGGGCATGGCCTCAGCAACTGGCAGAATAAGGCCGGCAGCAAGAAACAGGATCAGTAGAATACTGCTTTTGCTGTTGCGGTGTCTTGGACCAATTGCTATCTGACTCCAGACCCAGAATGCAAGTATGTACGTGGGAGGCACATTGTGGCCTGTTCGCAGGCTGGGAACAATAGTATAGGTGCCTCCTATCACTAGTAAGGTCACCCAAAGACAAAACAACCATTGATTAAGGCAGCTACATGCAGAGGTGTCCCCAGAGGGCCTACTTGGAAAGGCGTGGAGTGAAGAACTCCGGTTCCACTTGCTGTGCTGACAGACGTCAACGGCTGTTGAAGCGCCGGTTGAGTGTCTTTGTGTCCCTCCAGTTCCTGCATCAGGCAGGGGAGAGGCAAGACTGTTCTCAATTGTTGCTGCGCTGTGGTGGGTTTGCGCATGACTGTTCTCTGTGCCTTCCGTGTGATCGGCACTTGAGTCAGCGTCATCACTGTCCGAAGTATCGGACGGGTCATCAGGCGGATTATCCTGCGGACTGACTCCTGGACTGGGCTGAGCGGGCAAATAGAAGACGACTTCAAAGGTATCACCATCCCTGACAGGAATGGGCCCGTCAAGGCGATGCAACCTGCCCTGAATAACTAAACCCACCCGAAAGTGCTCTGGGCATCTGGGCTCAAAGCGTGCCTGGAGGCGCTGACAATCAAGGAAGTCTCCGTCGAGCTCATACCAATCAAATCCGAGGAGGATCTGACGCAAGTCCAAGATGCATATGACCGATCTCCTCTGTGAGAAGAGAGATCCGTCACGTGTTCCGGAAGCGACGAGTACATTGTTGGTACATAGACCTCCGAAGGCATGGTTCCGTACTCCTGGGATGGCAGGGCGTAAGGTAAGCTGGTGGGCAGGAACAGCCAAGAGTGCAGCCACATCCTGGCGTACGTGGAGACCTCTGCCCGGCTGTACCTCGAACAGAAAGTGCTCCTGTGGAGACACTATCCATGCGCGTTGCGCATATTGTCCTGGCGGAAACCATTCCTGATCCCATCCTTGCTCTGACCGCAGCATGTCCGTCAGGCTTGCTACGGTAGCTACTGGTCCATCCCTAGGCAGAACCTGAATAAGGTCTCCTTGGCCAATTTCAATACGCAATCCCGGTGGAATGTTCCATGGAATGTCTCTGACAAAAACATCCACAGCTTCAGCATCCTCTATCTGCGCCGCTTGGAGGATGACCTGTCGCGTGACAACCCCGGGTATGGCGAGTGTGAAAAACTGGCCGTTGTACCGTGTGTAATCAAACACTGCAAGAGCACCGGCAACGTCCCACGCTGGTAGCGCGACAACCAGGGCTGCTTGTCCCCATGGCTGTGGGTGCGCTGGGCAGAGGAAGTGACGTCCTGGATTGTGAGGGCCTTCAGCAGGGGAGGGAGGTCCTGTGTTACCGGTTCCGGTGCCGGCTGTCAGTCCCAGAGTGGCAGGTGGCATAGGCGGGTCGCCGACAGATCCTTCCCTGCCTGGGGCAGCTGTTCTCTGTGAAGGAAATCCACTTTGAGGAAGACTGCAGTCTACGGAATGCACAGGAGCTCCAACAACCGCTGAATCAGCCCCAACTCGAGGGTCCTTGCCGGAAGCATCATATAGCAAGAGTTCAGCAACGGGAACAATTGGTTTGCACAGATATGTTGTGTGTTCCCCAAGATACCACTCGTTGCCGCAGGTGGCAGAGAGCTTTTCGTACAGATATTGATGGTTACACTCCATCTGAAGAAAAGGCAAGGGGGAAACTTGGGCCGAAAGGTCAAACCCTGAAAACCTAGCAGCCTTCGGCAGAATGGGCCAAGCCAGCTTGCAGACAGCTTCGTCGGGGCGATCAGTGCCCCCTTGTCTGGGCGAGCGGCTTCGAGACCTGAGGGAGTTGCCGCTGTCATCCATGTCAGCGTCATCTTGCGGGTTGGCACCGTCTGCGTCACTGCCTCCATCCCTGCTATTGGAGCCTGTGCCCGAATCACTGTCCGAGCTGGAGTCATCAGATGAGTTGTTGGAGTCATTGGACCTAAGACCCTCACCATCAGAAATTTCCACAAACTGTGCCACAAGCAGTCTGCCCGCATCTAAAAGAAAATTGCCCTGATCATCAAGACCTGCACCATCTGCTTGGGGCTGATAGCCCTCTGGCACGAAGAAGGACAGTTCTTCCATGAGGTCAGCATGGGGGTACCTTCCGTTGACAACTTCAATGCAGGAGAAGCCTTGCAGTAGGGGCCGACTGTCGACGATGGACAAAGTCTGAAGTGGCCGCACCCTGGCAGGTGGCACAGGCAACCTGTCAAACGCACCTGTAGCAGCGAAGACAGAGAGACAGGGCCAACCTTGAAGCACCGCGTCCGTGATTTCAGGATGTGAGGGCTGAATGGTCAAGGAAGGCTCCGGGATGCCTAGCTGCGCTGCAAGGAAGTTTCTGTGATCCCGCAGTGGCGTGTTGTCCCATGTTATGAGGCGGGGCCCTTGATCCGTGACGCAGCAAAACCTCTTGGCCTTCACAGGCTGCGGAAATTCAGGATTAAAAGCCCAGGCCCTAGGTGTCGCCAGCATGGCTTGAAACGGAAATCCTATGCGGGCGGGAGCATCTAGAGCAACGAAGAAGAAGCAACCTGCTGGGAATACCTCAACTCCCTCCCCTGGCTCCAGCGGCGTAGGGTGACCGAAAGCCGTAATTTGCACGATCTCTGGATCGACACCAGCCTGAGCACAAAGCTGCTGTTTGGTGACAACCTTTGCAACGCTGGCAACGAAGGTCCTACCATCTAGGGCTGAGAGGTCCAAAACCACAAGAGGTTCATCATCCCACCAGCCGGGCACTGCGAGGAGTGTGCCCCAAGTCTGGCTGGGCTGTGGGTCTACTGGAAGCAGTCTTGGATAGAGGACTTCACTTTCATGCTGTCTACCATCTGCTACAACGTGAAGGATCCCTTCTATGGTGGAAGGAGTACGGAAGGAAACTTGCACTTTTTCCGGTGCACGGTCAAGTGCCAGCACAAAGAAAGTGGCCAAGGCAACGGGCCTAGTGGCTGGTGAGGCAGTTCCTTCTGCCTCCTCCTGTGCGGCGACTTGAGCAGTTCGCGCCTGCAGGTTTCCATGCAGTCCTTGCTCAGCAAGACTCCTTGCCGGCACTGGAAGGGTTGAGTGTGCTGCGATGGCAAGCGATTGGAGTAGTGAGGGATCCTCGCGGTGGCACTGCAATGCTGGAAGGCTTGCATCTGCGTTGTCCTGTTCGAGACCTGCATCGCCTTCTTCGGTCAGGAAATGTGGGATGGTGTCAGCACTGCGACACTCTTGGCCTGTCATGGAAAGATCAAGAGTGGTTGCATTGTCAGGACTTGGTGGCTCGCCGGCATTCTGAGAAGAGCTCTGAGACTCTTGCGTGGCGCGTGTCGCATTTGCATTGGTATCAGCGGAGCCATGAGCTTGTGCATCTTGCTTCGCCTTCAGACACCAGACACAACGAAAGAAGGCCACCGTTGCGCAGGTACACGGTACATAGATCCTTCCCTTTCTCAGAGACTTGTATGCAAAACCCACTAGGTTCGGCTAAACCCAAGGCATGAATAAAGGCTGTCCGGCTCCACTCTGTTCGAAGTGAGCGAAAGACTGTCTGGGCTCTGCCAAGTTGACGCAGATCACACAACACTGTGCGCGGCATATCTGCAGGATGCTGCCCTGGTGGATCAGTGTCGAGGACACTTATACTGTGACAGGTCTTACCTCTGCTATCGAAAGGTTGGAGGCCCTGAAAAGAGTGTATGTGGCGGATGTCTGGACCATACACAGGAAGCTGATGAGCAAAACATTGGGAGACATGGTTGAGCTGAACCAGTTCCTGAGCAGGGTCCTCCACAAACCTGGAAGACCCCTGAAAGCGAACCTCGATACCCTGGGCAGCATTGCTGGGGACAGCCGAGGAAGGAGAGATCCAGTTGCCACTGGACAGGATGTGGCTGCCAGAAAGCCCTGGCTGGTGAACAGAGGCTTCTGAGCAAACACTGATAGTGGTACCATGTGATATGCTACAAGCTTTGTTGGCGTCCTCAGAGGCCAGACTGGCTCCTATGTAGACACGACACTTTGCCAGCTCGATAGCTGGATCCTGACGCAAGTGCTCAAAGACAGTGCTAACTTTGCAGTGCCGTGGCAGACTTGTAGCGTATCTGGTGCTCCCAACCGCAGTCAAATCAAAGACGACAGCGGCCTCTCTGAAAGCCTCAAGGGCGGCCGGCACTGCAAGAAGTTCAAGCTGACCTTGCTGTGGCTGTTGGTCCGTGGCTAGCACTTGATCACACGGCACCTCTAAGGAGGAAGCTACTGCACGGAGTGCCACAGATTCCACATGGGCAAGGCTAGCTTCTTCAGGCACTTTGATAGCACAAGTGACGGCGGGGTAATGCGGCATTAGGAGCCTGCAGCCGATCCATCTCTCCTTCTCGAAGGCAATGCTATCAGATTCGGAAAAAGGAGGAAGCCTAATTGCATCTTCCTTCTGTGCTGTCAGAGGATCCCCAAAGGCAGTACCTCTGGTGTCCTCTTCTTCGTTGTGTGTAGATGCATATACAGTACAGGGACCTAGCCTAATCCTAGCAGGGTCAGGACTGAGAAGCGGCTCAGGACTCGTTGACGGTATGGCAGAAACTGCTTGCAAGAGACTAGCAGTAAGAAGCCATCGCACAGTGCATGTCAGACCTTTTTTGCCTATGTGGGCAGGCTGCCCATGATGCTTGGAGCCTTGTCGATGCCTGGGAGCCTGCGGAGCTTGTGGGTCGGGCTGTGTGGCTGGGCTCGACCTCTTGTTGCATCTACTTTTTCGGTCCTTCCGCGGTGTCCAGTTCAGAACTGCCTGGTTGACGGAGCCACAGGCCCCAAGAGGACACACAACACTCAGCCTGAGACCTGTACATGGAAGACGAAGAAGCTTTCCTAATGGTTCGTTCCTGCCTGGGATGGCATACACCAGCATACCCCAAATCCCAACAGAGCAAAGCATCAGGAGAGCCCTTGCAAAGGGAAGCAAGAAGGAAGAAAACGCGTCAAGGGCGCATTCCAAACACACAGTCTTTCTTGTCTGGCTTTGTGAGATCATCTCCTGCCGAAAGATCACAGACAAAGTCCTGTCACCTTGGTCCGGAAGCTCCCAAGGTATTGCTGTATAATGCGGTCTAGTGGAAGGCAAGCAGCCCAGAGCGACCGATCTGCTTTTTTCGCGCTCTTCCAAAAGACAAGCACATACATCACATGCTTGAAGGGTGACCTGCCTGAAGCACTCACTCGTGCTGTTGGTCACAAAACTGCAGCACCAGAATGGAACACTGGCAATATGAAAAGGCGTGGGAGAGGCCGAGCAGTCAAGAACCCAATGACTCTGCGGCCCTCGCGAGGAGACTGTCCAACCATCCCCAGGAAAAGCAGTCCGAAGAAAGAAAGCTCTCCTGTGGAGGGGGACTTGCGAAAGGAAGGGACAGAGAGGGCAGGGAAGACATCGAGCACCAACCTGTACATGAAGGAAATCGCTCACTGTCGACGGTGAAAAACCATCCGCAGTGTTCAGATAGGATGAGCAGCAGACCCGCCTACTGGATACCCTCTGACACACAACTCCACAGGAGACTGTATCAGAGGCGTCCCTGGGGAGGGCCGCTGAACACCCCCTCTGGTCCTGCAGATGTCGAAAATTCACAGTCGCATGTCCTGACCTTTCTGTCCCAGGAAGTACTACTCCATGCGGCCCAGCACCTTTCCCATTGGGATTGTCCTCGTCGTCGTCTGACACAAAGTGTGGCCTCAGGTTCGCCTCTGTGTGCACCGGGTCCTGTTGCGATGTAGCCGCGGCGACCTCCGCCGCATTGCGAATGGCTTCCTCGGCTGCCATTCTTCCTTGCTCTGCTGCCTGTGCTGCCTCCATTTGTGCCTGAGCCTCCGAGCGGAGTGCCTCTCTTTTTTGATCCAGTTTGGTACTGAGAGAGGCTGTGCCAGGACAGCAAGGGTGAGCAACTTCTGAGGGAAGCGCCTTCACCGGCTTCCTCGGTGCCGTATTCTCGTTGGGCTGCCTGGGCTTGAGCGGCCTTGTTTTGGGAGTGGCTGCTGATGGAGATGCCACTGGCCTCGTCGTCCCTGCGTCGGCAGAGACGATACCTGCATTCGTCTCCGGGTAGGGGTCGTTCGTTGCCTTGGGTGACATTGCACTGTAGGATGGCGGAGCCCGGACATGAGCCAAATCGGCCCGGCGCGCAGCCGCAGCTGCTTCCATCCTGGCCCTTTCTGTTTTCGCATGCTCCGCCAGATAGTAGCGTAGTTCTGCCTCCATGTCTGTTGTCGCATCTGAAGGCCTCTCCTCTTCCATCAGTGCTTCCCAATCTGCCTCTTCCGTCTCCTTCGTGACTGCTGCGGGTGTTGGGGCCCTCCCATGGACCGCTTCCGCAACCCGCTGGTGCGCTGCCTCTTGTTCTTCTACAGCATGCAGGATATCCGCTTTGAGCTTGAGTGCATCTTTCTGAAATCTCGCCTTCTCCTTGCTGAATGCACTCTTCATCTCCTTTTGGTAGGCCGCCCACCGCTCCTCCTTTTGGAGCTGTTGGCAACGGAGCCCTTCCAGACGATTTTCTGCTTTCCGTGCAAGATTCAAGGCTGTCTGTATTGTCTGCGCCAATGTGGGCTGGCCTTTGGTGCGGAATCGCCGTTCCTCCACCACCGAAATGTGTTCCTGAGCATGCTCTTCCCATTTGGCATCGTAGGCAGGAAACTTGGGCTGCTGATTGTACTTGTCCCAGCCCTGCTTGTTCCATCCGCGTTTGGCTCCAGGCCAAACTGTCCACGAAGGCTGTGAGGACCAGCCACCATCCTGCTGCCAACCATGATCCTGATCGCCGCTTCGGTCTTTTCCTCTGCCTCCTCTGCCCATCTCGCTGATGCGCGTTCTCAAGCCCTGACAGGTTGCGTGGTGTTCCAGCAGAAGATGCCGCTGTCTGGCTGTGAGTGGCCGTTGTTGCCGAAGAGAGGCCCTCCCTTTAGACCGGATGGTCCGGAGGCGCTTATGCCAGCGAGGAGAGAGAGAGTCTTACCGATGGCTGAGCTAAAAACGTGTCCTCGGACACTTGGGGCACTACGATGTTCCCGCTGTCGGGCGATTCGGGCCCTCCAAAACAGCATTGGTAATTATTTACTTAGGCCCCTATATTAGAGGGTTTCGGGTTCACAGTTCAGGGAGAAGTCCTCATAATTAGCAGAAAGTTTTGGGTCAAATTATAGGACTTCGGGCCGCAATATAGAGGCCTAAACGGTTAGAATAAGGCTTTGGGGTCAATTCTATCGGGAAAACATGGAAACGTACTCCTCATTGTCCGGACCCTATTTTGGCACCTCAAAGCTAGGTGCGTCTTGGCTTGACCAAGGGGCGACTAACCCCGAGCCACGAAGCCTTCACCCCATCCTACAACCTCCAAGCCCTTGCTTCCTGGGCATTCTTCTCGTTCACCGAGCCTGGTGCAGCAAACAAGGTGCCAAAATGAGAGGATCGGAGCATGTAGGCGTTAAAGGGTTTTCTGTTGTTTCTGGGGTTCAGGAGTACCATGTTGTGTTGCAAGGCTTGTATATTATGGGTGTCATGGATGTTGGTGTAGAACCCTGCCATGTAAACCCCGGCTTCATGTGCTTGGCAGTAGGTATCCTACTAGTCCTACTATCCAAGTCCTGACGCATAGTTGCTTCATGAACCAGAGGCGTTCAGGATGCAGGGGTCACGGAATCAATGACGAATGACGACCATTACTACGACAACTGCTCTCGTGTCACTGACAGACTTATCAGCAGTCTTTGAGGAATCTTACTGCCAGGATCTCTGCGATGACCCTTCTCAGCTGTAGGAGTACCGTACTCAGGGACCTGCTCCGAACCTCAAACCTCACACCAAAAGCCAACCAACACCCCAGACCCAACACCACGAAAAAGTCACGGCAAATGCTCTAAGAGCCTAAACCCTACGCCCTGAAGCCCTGTTGATGAAAGGCCCCCCAGCCGAATATTGACCGGAAAGCATCTCCCCCTTTACAAAACCTTCGCAAAAAAAAAACTTGTGCAACCGTAAAGCCGACTATAAAATGCATATGACCCTTCTGAAATAACATAAGAATGTTACCAACTCCGCTTGGCTCTTGTAGACTTGTAGAACAAGAACCCACAAGCCCTCCGAACCCTTGGCACCAATACCCTCAACCTAAACCCTAAACTCCTAAACCCCAAAACCCCTAAACCCCTTTCTGGTCCCCGGGCCGGTGTAGAGGAAGCGGCATTCCTTGGCCGCCTCGGCCCCCACCTCGCAGGGCAGCAGTAAAGCTCAAGAAATGTTACCACGGGCGAGCACTGGCAACGCTGATCTAAAGGCATGCATGCATGCATGCATAGGTAGATAGGTTGGTAGATATAGATATAGGTAGATAGAGTAGATAGAAGGGTAGAAATAGATAGGTAGACAGACAGACAGATGGATAGAAAGGTAGACTAGCTAGATAAACAAACAGATAGGCACATGCATACATACCTACTTCCTTCTTACTTACTTACTCACTTACTTACATCTCCAATTGCTTACTTACATACGTACATACCTACATACTTCTTACATACTTACATACCTACGTGCATACATACATACGTACATACCTACCTACTTACGGGCGTGCGCGCATGCGAACGCACGTACGTACATACGTAATTTCGTATTTACTTACCTGCTTGTTTACTTACTCACTTACATGCATACATGCAGGTTACTATAAGCATCGACGGTTGCACTATGCATGCTACAAGAACTCTACATGTCCTGTCCTTCTTCCCCCTGGAAACCCACCCCACCCTCCCCAACCCCACCCCCCGGCCGTCCCAGCCCATTCCTATAGCATCCACATACACCCCTCAATTTCTGTAGCCCATGTTAAGACTTTACAAAAAACCTTCTTCATAAGCATTATCTGGTAACTGAGAGTGAACTCCCCAACCCAGACACCCCAAAACTCCTGAATCAAGGAATACATGTTAATTTCCATCCCCCCCTATGACTTAAAGATCATTCCTTAAACAAAACCCTTACAAAAAGCCCTACAGAACCTAATGGCAAAGCCCTAAGGCCCCCTGAAAATCCCTTATCTCAAGAGCCCCCTTCGAGCCCCCCTTCTCAGAGACCCCAATATCCCCTGATTAAGGAATATACCTGAAATCATACTAGGGATCCTATTTAAGGTATATTCCGTAATTAAGGGATGTTGGGGTCTCTCGGTTGAAGCCCCTGAAAGCCCTCTCGAAATAACCCCCGGAAGAAGGCGCGGCCCCGCGCGCGCCTCGGTCTCGAGGAAAGCCCGGAGGGCTGCATGCACCCTTTGGGCCTGGAGTTTGGGGGGGTTTGGGGTTTGTTTAAGTTTTAAGGTTTAGGTTTGGGGGGTTTGGGGGGGTTTGGGAACTTTGGGGGCTTTGGTGGGTTTGGGGGGGTTTAAGGTTGGGGTTTGGGGAGTTTTGCAAGGTTTTGGGGTTTTGGGGTGTAGGGTTTAGGGTTTGGGGGATTGGGGTTTTGGGTTTAAGGTTTCGGGCGTTTAGGAGTTGAGGGTTTACAGGTCATGAGGCTAAGAGTTTCAGATTTCGGCTAAAGTCTAGAGTTTAGAGTCTATGGGGCTTTGAGATATAGGTTGTTGGAGGTTTTCCAGGGCTAGGGTTAGGGTGTCGAGGGTCACGGGGTTCAGGATTTGCACTTTATTTTTCCTGTTCTTTCATGACTGCTGGTTGCGGCCACAATCTCAAACTGTCGGGTCTCGAGGTTTGAGGTTTGCGGTTTGCGGTTTAAGGTTGTCAACCTCGGAACAAGCTCGAAAAAACACCTGGGATGTCTTTCCGTGTAGACTCCCCTTGCAGAGGCCGGTTGCAGAATCAAAACCACCTGTCGCATAGAAGGAGTTGATTCACAGGTAACCAAATTGGAACAACGAACGGAGACTACAAGCCCGTAACAATCCCTCGCCAGAGGTTGTTGTTTCCAGGTGTGGTTTACCCCTTTTTGCCTCAAGGACTGAATCAGCAGCGTTTTGCCCGAAGCAGCTTTCAACCCTAGCCTCCTCCGGCTGACATGGAGTCGCGCCCTCGCCCACAGCCCAGACCGGCTCATAGGCTACGGCAACCCTCGGCAAGGAGCGATATGGGCTTTCCATGGTTTTAAGGGGCCTGTAGTGGGGGGGGGAGAGGAATGAATAAAATAGGGTTTTGGCCAAGATTCCAGTAAGGAACCCTGCGGAAGAAGACAGGCAACTGTTCATGCTTCTAACCAAAGCCTTTAGGGTTCGGGGCTCCAGCGGCTCCAGGATGCTTCTTAGGTTGGGCTCTAAGTTTTAAGTTTCGACCGGCTTTAGTGTTGAGGATTTGGGGTTCTGTGGCCATGAGGGCTTGCAGGGTTGAAGTTGTTTTGGCGATGTGCCAAGCGCTCATAAGGTTCTACACGGGTTTTTTGGAGTTCGGCAGTGACTGTTTGATCGCATTGCTTATAGGCTCGTTTCGTGTTTTTGGCTCGCAGTTTGTGCCTTTTCGTCTTTCCGGCCTTGGATCTTGGGAGTTCGGGCCTTTTGGGGCTGGATCCTGGTTAAGGATGTTTTGGTTTGTGAAGTGACCAAGGAATCCTCCAATTCCACACCCCTTCGCCCAAAAACTGGACGTCCCGAAAGCTTCGGGTCTGATGCAAAGACAAGCTTGTTTGGATTGCGGGTATGCTGTGGCGGGTTTCAAGAGTCCAAAGGTGAGCTCTAGCGCAGCGTATGCCGTTGAACTTGTGGCTGAGGGCCAAAGGCTTAAAGCAGGAAACCTACTCGGGCAGTGTGGAACAAAGTCCTAAACGCTACATCCGTTTAATTAAAGCGAAAGACCAAGCCCTAAACCCTCGGCTTGTGGCCCATAAACCCGTTGCAACACCATTGTAAATCGTACAACCTTGTAAGCGCTAACTAAACTTTGGTCCAGAACCCAAATAGATCCAGGAAGTGCGCATTTGGGGCGGAACATCTGCGACAGGAGCTATTGCAGACGAGCAAGACTGTAGCAATGCGCAGCCCAGCACAATCTGGCCGAAACGTGGATAAGTGCACAACGACTGCAACCCATGTTCCCACATGGAGCTGCTGCTGTCCGCAGACGGGGCACGTACAACCAGGAGTTTGCGCTTGGTGGTGGTGGCGGTGGTCTGGTCTGAACTCAGAAACTCCAAGCCAGAAACTGGGAAGGTTGATCGGCAGCTCACGATCTGTGGTTGCGGCTGCATGCGCAGCAAACAAAGATGCACACACGTCGGTTCAACACAGATCAAGACAGACAGACTATACACGAGTTGCGCACGTTTCGGCACAGCCGGCACGCAACAGCGGGGTGGATGTGTGTTGGGTTGCCCCGCCGCGAGGCGGCACACTCTAAAGTCAATCTCCATCACAAATACCGGCCCCGACGAGGTGTGCAAAGTTGGCGTGACGTCTTTCTGAGGAGCAGTCCAGGGCCTTATTGATATTGACATCATCGGATGCCGCTTTCGCAACCTCGGTTCGGTTGGCTGCTGCAAAGGCGGCGCACGATCAGTCAAAGTGGAAGATGGGTCTGACATCGTCAGTGGGACTTCGCCGGGAGTATGTGCAGCCCCGTCTGGCTGACTGTGGCGAAGAAGAGCTCAGGGGCGACGGTGCACAAACTGGCCGCAAGGAAGACGAGGCAGCAGAGATGCGGCTCTGCCCAGGAGCAAGGTCACATGGCTGCAAGCAGGAGTGCTTTCTTGCACACCCCGAACTGGAGGGACATACTGCACAGCAGATGTGCGACAAGCTACGAAGTCATCCTCCTCGCGAACATGGGCACATCGGGATTTCGGGACACTGGCTGCAAGACGGAGGCGCGACTCCTAGGTGAGCATGCAAATAAGAGCTAACGCTCTACCGACAAATTGCGAGTCTGCTCTTGAGCGAAAAATTCGTGGCCCGTGTCAACAAACAAGTTCGTATCTAGAAATTTCGCTATGAAGTTGGTTTCTAGGGCACTCGCATTCAACACGCGCCCGACTCCAGACCGAGCGAGCCGGGCTTCTCACCAACTCATTTATGCAATCGGTCATGCGGACTGTCACGAAGCGAAACACTTGGCGACGAAATTCATTTAGCATGCCAGACTCTCGTTCGTTACCGGAATTAACCAACACAACGCTCCACCAACTAAGAACGGCCATGGTCGTGAGTTCGATCCTCACTCGACGCAGTTTAGGGGCCGATCCTTGGAGAAGGCAAAGCAAGAGGAGAAGCTGCATGGCTTCTCTTGCGCGGCACGAGTGGCACTTTTTTTGTCGTTCGAAGCACAGAGAGCTGCGGACAGACTCGCGATGCTCTTCGTGCAAGGCGCATGAAACTGTGAGGAACATGTGGATTGTCATCCTTGCCCAAAAGCAAGCGGACCCCTAAGCAGGCATATTCCCAGGTTGGCAGTCGTGGGCACGGTTGGCATAGGTCGGAACGTGGCAGGGGACCGAGAGCCTTTGGATTCCTAGAAAACCTACACTCGAAACCCTCAACCCTAAAACTCCCCTCTCTTCTAAACCCGATGCTTTCACACCCGAGCAGCCTTCCCCAGGCATCCGCCGGCACACCTTTGGCTGCCTCCCCCAGCTGTGCCTGTACTGTGAGGGAGCAACACAAAAAAAAAGCCCTGCTCGTTGGATTGAAGGCTTCGGGAGCTTTTGGTTTGGGGATGTTTCGGGCCTACGCGCTGTCTCTAGGCGTGAGCGCTTCAAGGCGTGTTTTAGGTTTGCGGCTTGCGCTTAGTCTTGGGCTTAAGCTATCAAGATTTCGTCTCGGTTTGGGATTTGGGCTTTGGGGTGTCCATGGCCGAAGGAAGCAGGCTGAAAGGGTGCATATAATGTAGGGGCCTTAATAATTGAATTAAGGTTTCGGGGTGTATTGTACTACAGTTATTTATAAGGAACCCCGAAACATGGTAAAGGTATTTATTAAGGCACCTATATTTTCCTTAAACGACCTGATGTATCGCCTTATAGCCGTTCTTGCCACGCTCCCCTGAACCGACGTTGAAACCAAGCAACCCTGTGAAAAGGACAGCAATCCACAAGAGCCCCGCAGAGATTCGAAAATCCCTTCATCAAGCAACGTGCCCGAAGTCGCAAGCGCTAGCAGCTCCAGCCAAGCGCTACGCTCGACAAGGGAGTTAGACCTTCGAAACTCTCCATCCCAAAACCCACCGGGCCTGAAGCACTTTCAGCTCCTGCACCGGCCAGTATCAATTATAAGCTCTCAGTTGAAGCTAAAGCTGAAGTCGTGCTTTGGGGCTGATCGATTTACGGCTGTTCATGGCTGAGCGTCTAGGAGCGAGATTTTGAGCATAGACTTCACAGTTTTAGGCTTTAGGCTGCAGAGTTCAAGCTTCAGGATTTAGGATCTTAGGGTTAGGGGTTTAGGGTTTAGGGTCGAGGGTTTGAGGTTTAGGATCCCAGGTTCAGGCTTCAGGATTTACGCCTACGTACGCATGAACCTTGTAAGCCATTTGACACCACTACATCCCACTATCAAGCCATGGATAGCATACGTTCAAGCTAAAAGCCTCTGTAACATCTCTCAATCTATGTATCTATCTGCCTGTGGTCGGCGAACACATACGTAACATATGTGGGTGTATCCGTTCTGAGAGGTATGCACACGCATGTGTATATGTTTATATGCATATACGTGTATGTATACATACCTATACCTATACCTATGTCTATAACTATACCTATACGCATACCTATACCTATACCTCTATCTATACGAAAACTCATACACCTACACCTATGCATATACGTATACCTATACATATACATATACATATACATGCATACATACCTAGAAACCCTAAACCCTAAACCCTAAACCCTAAACCCTAAACCCTAAACCCTAAACCCTAAACCCTAAACCCTAAACCCTAAACCCTAAACCCTAAACCCTACACGAAAACCTCAAGGCCCCAAAGCCAAAGACCAGCGGGGGCCGCTCCTCCCCGGCGCTCCGGGCTTCGGCCTTCTCACCGATCCTGAGCTCGGGCTCTTTTTCTTTAAGGGGTTTAGGGTTTCTGTAAGTGGTTTAGGGTTTCTTTAAGGGGTTTAGGGTTTCTTTAAGGGGTTTAGGGTTTAGGGTTGAGGGGTTTAGGGTTTGGGGCATAAGACTCTATGCTACCATGTGGGGTTTGAGGGGTTTAGGGGTTTCGGGGTTTTGGGGTTTAGGGTTGAGGGTTTAGGCTTGAAGGTTTAGGGGTTTGGGGGTTTGGGCGGTTTGGGGAGTTTCGGGTATTTAATGCGTGTAGGACTTGAGAGGGCGAGGGTTTAGGGAATTTCGGGAGCGCAGGAGCTTAGAATTAAAGCTGGGATGAGGATTAAAATCGACTAGTTCCGAAAATGCGAGGCCCCGTGTTGGATCCCCAAAAGACCTCTTCACTCTTATAGTCAGTACCCATCTTAACGACCAGGCATCGTGATGTTCACGTTCAGGCCGGCTTCCAGGCACTGCCTCTGCAGCAAAATTCTAGGGTTTGGTGGTTTCAGGGTGTTTAATAAAGTTTTCTGCACCCCTTTACATGGGTTCGCAGGCTCGTGTGTTTAAGGTTTGGGGTTTTTGTACAAGTTGAAGGTTGAGAGGTCTAAGATTTAGAAACCTCGGTGTTAGTCAGGTCGTGCTTCATCGGGAGCTACTTTATTCTTGCCTTACCTGGCTAACCTTGGGCAACAGCGCTTAGGCCCTAATGAGCAAGCCCAGAGCACACCCTACATCCCAACCCGACCTGCCAACCTCAACCCCGCGCCAGGCAACATCCGTTTGGTATATGGGCGTTTCCGAAACTTAGGGGTACCTTATCTTGGGATCCTTATGACAAGGATCCTACTATTTATGGTACTATATTAGGGTCCCCTATCTTCTGAAACTCCCAAAGCGGCTTGACTACTTAACAATGCTCTAAGGTATCTTAGTATACAGTACTATATTATACCCCATGACCGCTTTTAACTTTAAGACTCCTATATCAGGGCTTGAGACCCAGGGCATCGGCCGGAAACCTTCTTCACCCCTACATGCCTTCAGCGGCCTCAACTACGATAGCCTACTCTGGCAAGCACTAGACGGGAATTTCCTGATAAAGGCGACCCAACCAGTAGGATCTTTACTATAATTATAGAGGCCCTCAATCAGGTGCCCCCAACCACACACCCCCGACACAGACTAAACCCTCAAACCAGGCCCCCGCCGCCTGACTTTCGCGCTAATCAGCACGTCCGTTTCGCCCAGGACGTTGCCTCAGCCCAGGGCCGAAAAGCAGCACCGGGGCCTGGAGACATAAGCTAATGCTATTCCCCAGGGCTCCTTAGTATGGTTTAGGGTTTAGGGTTTACTTAATACCACTGTTCTTAATAATAATAATAGTAATAATAATAATTAATATTATTATTGTAAAGCTACTAAGGCTGCGAGATTCGGGGATCCTTCAGTGATTCAGCACTTCAGGCCGTTGACCCCTGAACCCTAAACCGCCTTGCAGTGTGTTTATTGCGCCGGGGATGGAGCGTTGAAGGGTTCCGGGGTTTACTAGTGGGGCTTTCGGGGGATTAGGGTTTAGGGGTTGGCGGGTGAGGGGTTTAGATTTAATTGAAAGCTTTTTTCCGCCTGCAGATGCATGCACAATCCCTCCAAGGGAAAGCGGTGGGTTTAGGGTTTAGGGTTCCCAGAGACTCCAACATCCGTCACTTGCGGAACATACCTTAAATTATAGTACGATCCCAAAACTTGATGCAAGGTATACTCCTTAACTAAGGGCGATTGGAGTCTCTGGGTTGAGGGATTTCGGTTTCAGCCTCTTTGGCCTCCTACATACTGGCGCCTCAACCTCGCGACGAAGGATCGAACCCAAACTCTCGTCCCCAAAGCCTAAGCCTTGAGTTTAGCCGCCCCGAAGCCCTAAACCGCGAGCCTCAAGCCCAAAGGTGTCGAGTTGGGAGGTCCTTGCTTGAGGACGTTAAGGTCTACAGGAAGGGTTGCGGTCTTCAGACTTGGTGTATTCAGGGTTTAAGGGTTTGGGGGGTGTAGGGGTGTAGGGAACTCAAAGCTGTCTCCCAAAAGCCCGGCAGAAAGACTGAACCCGTAGACCCAGAATCTGAAACCCCACTCCACCACCATCACCACTGGTGCACACTGAGTTGCGCCGGTCAGAGTGCCCGAGTAGGACCCACCGGCAGCCGATTCCTTGCCCAGGCATTTTCAGTGATGCAGAATGAATTTCTTACCCTGCGGGCGGTTTAGGGGCTTGTAAAGACGCATATCGTATAGAGTTTTCGGTTTGGGGGTTGAAGCGTTTGGGTACGGAGCATGGAGTTTGTCGCTTGGTGTTTAGGGAAATACTTGGAGGGTCGGGGCCATAACCCCGAATGAGGGTCCCTTTTAGGTACTTATAGGTCTACTTACTACCTACTTACTAAGTCCCCCGACCCTCCAAGTACCCCCCGACCCTGCTTCGAAAGACAATGATCGAAAAAGGGCCTCTTGTCCTGACGAGCATGGAATCCTGAACAACATAGGGGCCTTGATAATTAGAATAGGGGTCCTTTAAGGGTTCTCATAAGGGATGTATATAAGGGTAATATAAGATAGGGGCCTTAATAATTAGAATAGGGTTTTGGCATCCAAAATTTCTGTAAGTATAGGTAATGAGTAAGGCAGCAGAACAAGGACCGCCCACCGCTTCCGGCTGCAGGTTAGATTCGAAAGGGTTTGTGTAGGGTTTCAGTATGGGAGTTTCCCAAAATTAGGGGGTACCTTATTGTGGAGTCCTTACAAAAAAGCCAAAAAGCATCCTACTATTTAGGATACTGTATGTATTACGACAACCCCACAAAAAGACCCTCCAAAAGACACCAGTTTGCGAAAACTCCTACTGTAGCAAGGACAGATTGTGATTGCACCAAATGGGCACAGTAGCGTAGCGGAAGAGGATCGTGCACTACGGTCCTTGTTCAAACTATGGTGGGGCAGGGCACTGCTACAGCGGATAGAGGTGAACCTAAACCCTTCAAGGTCATCCTGGATCTGGATCTAATTTTACTCTCTCCCTCTCTTTTCCACAGCTTGGCCCCGAGTGCTACAGTGGAAAAGCAGTGGAAGAAGACACCACCACTCCAATGACGACTCAAGCAAGAATTGGAACAAGAGCAAAAGGGATCAACAACACCCTCAGGAATAGCAAGAAGAAGTAGCTGCTGCCGCAGCATCAGCAATGGGAGCAACACTAACGGTGACAGTGACGACGATGCTTGGAGCAGTGTGACAAAGACTGTGACAATAGAAATAGAAACGACAAAGTTCGCGATCATCATATGGACAAGACCATGTAAAGTTGAACAACCACGAAACCAAAGCCCTAGACCCTAATGTAAGAACCTGAATAACAAGCCGCTGTGAATGGATTATGAAGCCTACTATTTGGAGAAATGTCGAACCCCAGCGCTTCTTGAACACCAAAGCGTACATCGTCATTTTATCATCAGAGACTCCAATATCCCTTAATTAAGGAATCTACCGTAATTTATAGTAGGATCCCTAATATGATTTAAGGAATACTCCTCAAGTAAGGAATATTGGAGTCTCCGAAACCCTAAACCCTATAGATCCCTTATAGGAACCCTTATAGGAACCCTTAAAGGATCCCTCATAGATCCCGGGGCCTTTGAGCATCTTCGCCGAGACCACTCCCGTGCAGGCGAAGCCCTCAGCAGCGTCCCAGGCATTTTGGCTGCCAACGTGGATGCCTGTCCTGGGTAGTGTGGGGCTTCGGCTCAGGATTTGGGGTTTCGGGTTTAGGGTTCGGGGTTTAGGGTTTAGTTTAGGGTTTGGGGCTTAGGGTTTAGGGTTCGGGTGTTTTTTTTGAACCCCTTTTTCCGTCTGGGTTTAGGGTTTAGGTTTTAGGCTTACTAGGGTTTAGGGTTTGGGGTTTGGGGCTGGGCGCTCGGAGGGCAAGGTCTAGGGTCGAGAGGTTTAGGAAGTTTCGGGCTTGAGGATAGGAGTGTAGGACTTGGGGTTTTAGGCGTCGGGATGTTTACTATAAGGGCTTTCATAGTGACCTCTACTATTTGGGGGTTCCTTACTATAATTATAGTCTTCATATACCCAAAACCCTATTCTAACTACTAAGGCGCCTATATTAAGCCTTCGGGCCTCGGGTTTTGAGGGCAGAAGGCAGGCTGACATTGGAAGATCTGCGGCACTGTCTGTTGAACTGGAGGGGTTGCGATATGTGTCAAACCAAACTTTCGGATTTAGATTGCTGTAAGGTTAAGGCAGGACTCCCAAATGGATGCTTCGTGCTGTCCCAAACTCTCCATTGGATCTCATTCCAACTTACGGGAGTCCAAACACGAGATCCCCAAACCCATAACCGGAAACGAAAATCTAGAAACGCTCGACCTTATCCCAAACTCGTTGACTTCGTCTGAAACTCGTCAACGAATATAACGCTTAACAAACCCTAAAATGCTGCAAAAGGCCCAGAAAATCATAAAAAAACATGTCGCACCTCTAAGATGAAGCTTAACAGCGTCGAAAACCAGCACCAAAATCTTACCTCACCCCCCGCCAAGGCCGAGCCAAGCCGCCCCAGTGTGTACTTGGCCCGCTCGATGAAAACGTAGGGCGCGAAGACGCACAGCTCAACGCCTGAAGGTTCAGGGCTTTCGTGCTAGGGTTGATGACACAAATCCTGCATGACCTTAAGGGACCCTAAACTATGGGAATTATGGCATATTCCTTGTTATGGGTAATGCAGGGTTTAGATCATCAACCGTAGGGTATGGGGTGTAAGGTTGAAAGCTTTGAGGTTGAAGGGCTAGGATGGGGTTGGTTGTCTTGGGTTTAGGTGTCAGAGGTTGAGGGTTCAGGGTCGAGGATTCAGAGATTTCTGGCTGTTTTCCGGTTGAGGGGCAGATCCCAAAGTCCAAACGTGGTGGTTTTGGGTTTCGGGTCCTGTTGACCCGCGAAAGCCAGCGCCCCAAATAGTACAACCCCATGGAATCCGCAAAGAAACCTTGCATCCTGCCCCCGCAAGTGCTGAATCAGCAAAGCCCCAATTCCTAAACCCTACTCCTACACCTTATACTCTAAAACCTACAATCACAAATTCACCGACTTTAACCCTAAGCGTTGAGACTTATAATAACCCTTGAACCCAAGGCCTCAAGTCAAACCCGAAGACCCCGAAACCGCAAAGCCCAAATCCTGAACCCCAAGCCCCAAGTACACGCTCCATAATCCCATTATCAGCATCATTATCATTATGATGAAATGAAAGATCCCGATCCTGTCCTTCTGGCCCTCCAGCGCCGAAGCAGGCGACCATCTCGCCGAGCAGTTTGTCCACCTCCATCGGCAGGGGTGGGTTTAGGGCTCGAGTGCGTTGAGTTTCGGATTCAGGGTATATGGTTTTTCGGTTTCAGGCGTTGGGTTTGCTGTTTGGGGTTGTGGGTTCTAGGTTTGGGTTCTAGGGTTTTTGTCTCAGAGTTGAAGACTTCGAGCGTAGTGTTAGCCGGCGCAGTTGCCGCCCTCTTTTACTGCAGGCATAGCATGGCCTGCCATTCAATTCTGCTTCTTGGCATCATAAGAACATTTCCTGCTGGTTTTTCGTGCTCACACGCGCCGAGAATGAGGTCAAAATCCAACCATGTTTGCTTGCAAGTCATGTCTTGCAAACTCCCAATGGCTGACATTGGCAAAGTTCGCAAATTCTGTGTTTATCAGATTTCCAGTGGTGAGTATTTGCCATTTAAGCTTCCCCAAACTCCCAAACTTTTGCAACAAGACTCCGGGCATTTTGGTGTTATTGCAAATTGTTGGGAGGTCGCATGGCCACGTTTGAGAAACAAGTAAATAGTGCAATATGTGGGCCACGACTCGCCAAAATCCAGGCATTCTTGCTGGTGCCCAGACTTTGGGAACCCTCCCAGAGTGTGCTGAGTTTACTCAAACCATCATATGAATAAAACTTGCCGCCAAGTTACCTACGTGTATACTGAACGTGATTCTCGCTTACTTTCCCTGAATCCTAGTTTCGTGCTGCTCTTGGAATACAAACCTGCCTTGCCGCACCAACGCGGAGTCCACTAGAACTTCTGGTCTAGGGCTTTGAGTTTAGTCACGCTTTAGGGTTAGGCCTTCGGGATGAAGTTCAAGCTGTGCGAAGACTCTGGCTTTGAAACTTGAACAATACCCTGTGGGTTCGATTCTACATACCTACATGCGATTACCAATTATACCCAACTACTCAAGCCACTATACTGAACCCGCATCCCTCAGCCCGAAGCAAGAAACCTTCAAAATCCAACCGTGACCACCCAAAACCAACCGTGTTAAGGACTTATCTAAAGAAAACCTCATAAGACCAAACCTAAACCCTAAACACCTAAACTCTCAAAACCCTAAACCCCTGAAACCCGAAACCCCGAAAACCCCGAAACACAAACATAAACCAAGCCTAAAGCCACGTTCAGTTCGCCAGGCCTCCTCCACCGTCTCCTTGGTGCAGGGAGGTGTGAGGCAAAGAAGCCCGGAAGCCCCAAAAAAGCTTCGGTTTAGTGGGTTTCGAACTTTCAATTGGGGTAGGGTAGTGGGCTCGGGGTTTAGGTTCTGGGTGTAGGGTTCGGGCTTCTAGCTTAGAGTTTCGGGTTTTGGGTGAAGGAGTTGGGCGCTAGGGTTCAGCCCGAAGTCCGAAATCCTTCAGCCCTAAGTCTCTTACGCCTGAACTCTCAACGCCCTTTAGAAGACCTACGAACCCAGAGACTCCAATATCCCCTAAGTAAGGAACTTACCTTCAATTATAGTAGGATCCCTTATATGATCTAAGGTATATTCCTTAATTAAGGTATATTGGAGTCTCTACGAAAAATGCAAAGAAAGCAAGCCACTAGACTTGAACGTCTAGACCCCTAATCCCAGAACCCTAGCACCCAAAATGCACAAGGTCCCGGGCCAGACGCCCAGCCATTAGCAACAGCTAGCTTCTTACTCCTCTGAGTTCACCCATGTACCTACAGGAGAGTAACCCCCAGTTTGGGGTTTAAGGCTTGACTGCTTAAGGCCTGAAGCATTCATTGAAACCTCAATATTCCAAGTGTCTAAGCTGCATTTCCAGTTGGCGCCGACGAAGAGCCTGCACGGTTCACATCGACTGCAAAGCCGCTCAACTCAGGGACAAGATATTACAGGGCCTTCAGAAAAGGAACAGGGTCCCGGCTATACTATTATAGCGTAACCACAATACAAAACCCTGCGCAAACTAATTGTTAACTCCTCAGGCTTCTAGATTACACGTATAGCTTGCAACGAGATGGAAATCTTCCTGCCTAAGATTGGGCCTTCAGCCCTGAAACCCAAAACCAAAACACCAGACCGCAGGGGAGCTCGAAGAACACGAGTCTCGCCTCAGAGCCCTCCCTGCACGCATAGAATTGTACATCCTATGCCAGAATGCACACTAGACTAGAAAAGCTGAACCATAAACTTAAACCCAAATCCCCAATTCCTTGAACCCTAAACACTATCCTGGTTCGGCTCTTCAGTCTACATCCAAGCGGTTCCCAACCAAGTTTTCCGCCAACTGCTCGATTAGGATGAAATACAAGGCATGGCCAAGATTTGCGCGAAAGTGCTATGGCTGGCCTCGATGTTCCTGCTATCTCTGATTTTCCATATGGACTCGGACAGAGGAGCACCCTCGTTTGCCACGCCTCCAATAATGAAATACACGACCTACACCTTTTCAGTCCTTGCAAAACCCGAAGCCAGAAATCCCAAAATCTACAACCCCCAAGCCAAGAACTGCCACAACCCGCAACTTCAAAAAAAAAACTTAACAAAAAAATCCAAAAATCTAAAAACCCTAAGCCGAAAACCCCAAAAATCCAAAAACAAACCGAACTTTCCCAAACCTAAACCCTAAACCCTAAACCCCCAACCCCGATAGCTAACACGAAGGACCGACCTGCTGCTCTGCGGCGTCGCCGCAGGCTTCGATGCAGGTTCTGCCGGCTTGGCGCCCGATTTCGGGGATGTCGACGGCGAGGTCGAGGCACCGGTGCCCATAGCTTTTCACAATCCGACAAAGTCTGGAGCTAAAGCCGGGGCGGGTTCTTACGGCTTCGGGCGGCTAAAACTACATACATGGTGCAGCTCAGGGTACTGGAGTGTTTAGACCACTCGTGCTTGTTGCCTTCTGATTGAAGCTGAACCTGCTGCTTGTGGCACTCGCGCGCACGTCTGCGACGCAAGACATGGTAACCACAGCTTTGTCTCGAACTGGCAAGACATGCGAATCAGGAAAACCCCTCCGTAGGCAACAGACTTCCCTCCGTTGGTGAGGATTACAACTGGAATCCTAATGTGTGAGTTCTGTGGTGAAATGCTGGCAGGCTGCATTCCAGACTCTGAGAAACTGCACTCCAACTACCCAGGTGGTGGGAACAGTTCGCAAGCCATAATCCCTACCTGGACCTGAAGTAATCTATGTGTGGGATGGATTTCTATTAATTAGGAAATTAAAATTCTTGGGGTCCAGGAAACCCCTTTTGCCTATCACGCATACCAGCGGCGTGTGCTCCAAACACAGCAAAACATGGATCCAGATCTCGTGCCTGATACATGGGTTGAGTCTAAATGCTTAAAAACTTCGTTGGGCGTACATGTTGAAACAAACGGAACCCGAGAGAATAAGATTTGTCTATTGTCTAAACTACATCAAGAAAAGAAAACATCAACAAATCCATAAAACCATCGACATCCGTATGAAGAAACCATAAAGACTTTTTGGCAAGAATCCCCAAAGCATCACAAGCTCCGGGCTGCGCCAGGCAGCGAATCGCCGGCCAATGCAACCTCGGGGCAGCCACGTAGGCAGGGAAAGCGTTTTGGGTGTATTTCGGTTCAGGGCAATTTCATGGGTTCCTGTGCGGGTTTTGGGTCGTGTTTGGAGTTTGGAACGCTTGTGCATCTTGCGGTTCTGCTGTTTGTGCGACCTTGCTGTGCGGATGTTGCTCGGTAGTTTTTTGTGCTTGTGGAAGGGGATTTGTTTTTGTTGCACGGTGTATGGCTTGGATTTGTTCCATCGTTTTGGTTTTCGCGTGGATCAAGCTTGAAGGTTCAAAACGTTGGGCTTAGGTGTTTGGGTTGTGGGTGGGCGAAGGCTTCTTGGTTGCTGCGGGCCTGGAATACCCAGGCATTCCAGCCGGGCGGAAAATTCACTGGTGGGGGCACAGCTGGGGTTGATGGCACACAACCGCCGCCAGCTCTTCCTATGCTAAACGTCCTTGAGGCTTGCTTTTTAGTTCCAGCCTCAGACCACATGGAGATGGTTGTACTTATGTTAAAACTTCGCCTGGGGTCCAAATGTTGATAATTAACAGCAGCTTATAGTAGCATGTTAAATAAAAATCCGGAGGTGGTCATAGTGTAGAAATCCCAGCCCGCACCAAACCCACCAATTGAGGCGGGAGCGAGTCCGGCCGAGAGACTGGCACCTGGGCTTTCTTGCATGTTTGTATGGAAACCGAAATGCCGGGCATGGATTCGGATATTCTATGTAGGCCTTGGGGATTTTGGCCTTAATCCGCAATGCTTAGGACGAGGATCTTAGGGGGATCTTAGGGTTGTTTCAACCCCGGGGCTGCGCTTCAGCGGGAAATCACAGGGGCGACACAAGGCCCCCTCCGACACCGAGCGGAGGAACGGAAGGGAGAGTAGCCCTTCCGGCTCACACCTACACCAAGTCGAAGAACTTCTGGAAATGAATGGGTTAAGCGTTTAGGGTATAGGGAACATCCCCGATCCAAAGCAGTGAAACCAAAGTCTGACACAGCAAGCTCTTTGCAGACACGAGCACGCCGCCCGGTGGCCGGTGGAACAGCTCGGCTAAGTGCCTGACGCGAGGGGGCTTGTCACCGCAGGAACACACTGCGAGAAGTCCGAGACGTGTCCTAGGCTGAGAGCCAGATTTCTACGCGCTGAGCATCTTGAAGATAGTCCAAGGAGGACCCTGGAAAGCGTGTCCATCGCACAACTCAGAACTTCGGGGAACCAGATCGCTTGAGTCTTTCGCAGGTTTGAAACGAGGCTGTGTTACTAGTATCCTGACAAGAGGATCCCCAGATGAAACACTCAGCCCCAAATCAAACCTATGGGAATACCCCATGTGTGAATACATACTTGGGGCTTGGGCTTTCGGGCCTCGAGCATTCGGTTCCTAACCGTGAGTTCTCAGACAGAGGGCCTGCGCCGAATCCTCCAGCAGCACAGTTTTGCGCTTCCTCGGAAAGCCATGTGGCGGGGGAGGTCGCAATCCGAGCTCTCCGAAAATATGAGTGGCTCCCTTCTCATAGTAGGAATCCCAAACCGTAAACGCAAACCCTAAAGCCTAACCCTTTTTTCGTATGTTCAAAATGCTGGAGCAAGCCGGCTTCCAGGCTTCCACGCCCACCCTCCAGACGAACACAAAAGGTACGCCGGGACTGGATCTCCGATGAAACCACCTGGACTTTGTCTGTTCATAGGGTTGTTGTCAGGATGTAGTGGGGTTTTATGGGGTGGATCAAGGGAGCTTTATAAGGGGCTGAAATGAAGATTTTATTGGCGTTTTTAAAAAAGCCTTCCGGCATCGTTGAATTTGACACGAACTTTGCCAAGGATTTATATAGGTTCTTATCGAATCTACAAAGCTTAGGGCTTATGGCGGAGCGATTGGGGGCAGGGATGTTAGCTAGGGTTGGCCTAGGGTTTAGGGTTTAGGATAAGAAGGCAGGACATCTTCTGTGTCGTTCATAAGCGCATCACTTTCAAGCGCATACTAGACATAACCAAGGCTTACGAGATGTCCATCTTGAATCCTACTTCTCCCTGTGATACAGAGGCTAGTGCAATAATAACTGGGCTTTGGGCTTTTGTGGGTATCTTATAGTAATTCTGTTGTATTGCAGTTCCCTGGAAACGAGAATTCCTGTGCTATCTCCCTGTCCGACGTGACGGCTTCACTTAAAGCACCACTAGACAAGATATCCGACATGGCGACTTTGCTTAAAGCACGACTGGCGGCATGGCAGCTTTGCTGAAAGCACCACCAAAAAAACATCCAACATGGCGGCTTTGCTCAAAGCACCACTACGCAACACATCCGACATGGCGGGTTTATTTGAAGCACCACGAACAGAAACATCCGACTGCTGTGGTTTTGTCTGTCTCGAACCGGCCCCTTGGAGGGAGGTCTCTTCGTCGCGGGGATTAGGGTGGCGGCTTGAAACCACAGGGCTGGACGCACATTGCCCTGCTTGCGCACCACCCGCCCTCGACATTCACTAAGCTACTTGACGAAGCTTCCGCAACCTCAAGCGGTTGCTGATCGCTCCGCCGGAAAATAGGGAACGAGGCCCCCCCACAAGATGTCCGATGGTCAACCCTGCGAGTTCGCAGTTTTGCCCAGATTCTTCGCCGTCGTCTGCACACTGCTATGAGAAGCCTTCTCAGCCTCTTTGCGAAGAACCTCAAACCGAACCGGACAAAAGCGGGTGAGCATAATTAAGAGGCCGATTGTCGGCACTCGCGTGCAGTAAAAGTGAAAAACAGGCTTTGTGGTTTACGGTAACATAGAGCCCTGATTGATTGATATAAACCAAAACACATATTTATTCAAATTGTTGAAACACCTATACTTTGCTACAGCCTCTAAAAGTTTAAGGGTTGAAGGGTTGTGGGTTGTGGGTTCAGTTTTAAGACCATGGCCACTCCCAAGATCCAAGGCGCAGGAGTCATCCACGCACAGGATTTTCCAGCCTGGTTTGCATGTCCAGCTAGGTGGGTAGATCTTCAAGGTAGGGTCCTTTCTAGGTCCCCAAAATACTACGGCACCTTTATAAAAAGGATCCGAAAAAGGACCATAATTTGGAGAACTGTTCACTCCTAGTTCTGGTACCGACCCGTTGGAGCCATCCAATAAGGACCCCAAGTTTCAGAAACCCGTGTATTAGGTGAATGGGGAGTTCCGGATATGCTACCGGGCCTTCATGATTAGAAACGGGAATGCCTTTGGCAACCATCTAGAATCTAGGCCTCAATAATTTGATGAGAGGCTTCTGCCCTACCGCAATGAAGGCCCGGCTCTTACCTTTTGCTCTTCGTCGGCCTGCTACTCAGCGGGATTACAGCTCTAAACCTCGAACTGGAAGCCCGTAATTCAAAACAGGTGCCTTTAAAGCAACAGGGTTTGGAGACGGACTACAGTTATATAAACGCTTCCATAATCAGAATAGGGTTCGGGCGTAGATTATAGCACAGTTTTAGAAAGGAGGTCACAAATAGCATTGGTAGTTGCTCTAGCCCCTGTATTGACCTTCGTGGCCCTCCTCCTACACGCCAATAGAACATTAGGTACCTTGTGACACTGTCTACTATCCGAGTGCTAGCAGCTTGAGTCCATATCTCGGAGACTTTCGTTACAATACTGAAACTATGTACATTGTCATCCCCTCATTACACGCTGTCATCCCTCTTCACAAGTAACGCTACTAGCAAAACAACCGGTACAGGCATCTTACGGTCCTTCGCTCTTGCGTACAACTCCAAGGCTATTTTGCCGGCTGTGGCAGCGGAAGAAGGAGCAGCATGTGGGCAAGCCGGCGTCAGAGGAATTAGTGGTCGAGGAGGAACCCTTACAGCAGCTTTGAGGGTGGAGGTTTAGGGTTTGGGGGTTTAGGGTGTGCTTTAGTTGGGAAAGAGATGCTGTCCTCAACGGCCGTTCTGCTGAGGCAATAACGCAACAAAGCCTAAACTTTTCACCCTAAGCCCTAAACCCGAAACCCCAAAACGCAAACCCCAAATCCTAAACCCGAAACCCTAAATCCTATGGCGAGAATTTCTGTACCAACAAGTGGCAGATCGACCTCTTGCCGGCTCAGAAATACCCATTGCAAGTAACGCGTTTGCTGCCGCGACCGGTGCACATACTCCTAGACCCTAACTAACCCCTTGTTCCTCCGGTGTCTGAAGCTTTTGGGTACGAGATCGGCTCTCGGCTTCCTTCAAGACAAAGCCGCACAGGTTAAAGCCATGAGCCGTCAAGCCAAATCAGAACTTCACGGTTTAGGACATGAAGCAGACCCGAGAAGATTTTCACTGAAACCTTAGGCCTGAAATCGGAAAGCCTACGCAAACGTCCCGCCTCTGACGATGGATCTTGTCTACAAAGCCTCGGATAGGAGTAGGGGGGGTGGTGGTGGTAGTAGTAGCAGCAGCAGCAGTGGCACTGGAGATAGTAATAGTAGTAGTAGTAGTAGTAGTAGTAGTAGTAGTAGTAGCAGTAGTAGTAGTAGTAGTAGCAGTAGTAGTAGCAGGAGTAGTAGTAATAATGGTGGTGGTGGTCGTAAACTACTGACGACTACTCCTACTCCTACTACTACTACTACTACTACTACTACTACTACTAGTTACTACTACTACTACGAACTTTTGTGCGAAGAAGAGTAACAGCAAATAGTATGAGTCGCAGCATTGGCAGCAGCGGCAACAATAGTCCTTGGCATCGCCGTCGTGATGTTGTCATCATCCAGGCTCGGAGTTTAATGCTCAGAATTAGTATGTGGGCTATTCGACTACAGTCAGTCTAAAATCTAAAATCTATTGAGGAACCCTACAGAATATTCCTACCAATCAACCTTGAAGCTCGATTTCGAGCACTGCATCCCAACCTGGACCAAAATCCGTCAACGATGCTCTTAAGATCCATTCTACTGCATTATACTATAATTATAAGTAACCCCCACAATGGCATTGGTAATTATCTAGGCCCCTATAGTAATGAGAAAGCCCTGAACCCTAGACTGCCTTCGAAACCTTATTGCGCACTCATAGAACCCTCATGGGAAGCCGTATGAAGGCTTCAAGGTACTGCACAATTTAGGTTTGAGGGTTTATGGGTTTAGAATTTAAAGGTCCGAGGCTTAGGGTTTGGGATCATGAAACTCAGAACCCCGGCACACACCATCAACTCTACAGTCTCTCCCATCTCCACACCTCCTGAACCCCTCACCCCCTCAGGCTCACCTCTTTTCGCTACATATGTTCAATGGGTCGCGTATTGGTCACGTTCTCGAAGCCATCATTACACCGTGTAAACTCTGTCACACTACACCCCGAAGACATCTCAGCCCTAATTCTCCAGACTCAGTGCTCCACCCAACTCCGCCCTTTCCTGCCGACCTCCCTATGCCACCTATCCAAAAACAAAACAAGAAACACAATGTTGGCCCCTGAACCCCAAACTCCAGACCCTAAGCTGCCTGGAGCTGCGAGGGAAGCAGGGAGTGCTTTGCCCCGTTCTGGAACTTCACCTGTTTCGGCCACGTGCTTTCGAATGAGCTGCTAAAGAAAATCAAATGCCTTCACACTGCTGCGAGAGAAACATCTCCGGAAGCCTCAACGTCTTCCATTCGAACGTTGAAACCTTAAAACCCACAAGCAACCACCGGACGGCTGCCTGCACCCGTCCCAGCACGTTCGCCATGACCGTGCCGGGGACGTTGGCCGGGATCTGAATGCAAGGCCCAGGTGCGGAAGGACGTACTTCTTTAACTACCATTATCGTTTGAAGGATTTCGTCGACAAGTTCGGGCAACCCCTTTCCTGGACCTCATTTCTGCAACCTGCATGGGTTCAGTAGTTGATTGGTAGAATCATTCCGCCGGCTCTGCCACGACAGCCGTGGCTTCATACTCGACTGCTGGAGTGTTTCATCACGCGGTTGGACGTTGCTGGCTCACGCAAGCTCGCAAGCAAGGCAAACTTTCAAGGCGCGGAACTAATTGAACGGCATTACTTTTCTAGAGATGAAAGCCTTCTTTCGCCATAGGTTCAGTGTTTGATGACAGTAGGGTTGCAACTCGTGGACACTAGCACAGAGTCTTGGTGCCATGGTCGGGTTTGAGGTTTAGGACCCCCCGGGAGCATAGTGCTCCCGAGGTGGGGGAATTGCCTCCGATGTTGCCCAATCGAGGAATCTGTTGAATCTGTTGTAATCTGTTGCTGTTTTCATCCTTTCTTTGTCTGCGCTGTTGTCGGCGCCATCGTGGTCGTCGTTGTGGTCGTGCACGTGGGCGTGGCTTGTCGAGAACAACTGTCATGCGCCGCTTCTTCAACCACATCGCCTGTGCAGGCTTGACTTTAACGTTGATCCAGGAACTTTCCCTATATTGTGCTGCGCATCCAGCCGCAGTTTTGGGCTTTGGGTTTCCACTGAGGCCTGCGAGTCGAGCACTGACAAGCTTTGGGGACCCCCGGGGCTGCGGCTGACGTGCGTGGGACTTGCGGGCCGCGGGGCCCACGTTAAAAACAAAACGACCGCACGTTGAAAGAATTCTCCCTTCCATTCTTGAACTTGGCTTTGTTTGCGGAGCATTTTGGCATAATTGCGGATTTGGGGGTGGCTGTTGGGGCCTGCTGCCATGGTTAATCTAACGGTAATGTCACTGCAAGTGTTCAGTTCATGTGGTGTTGATGTTAAGGTTGACATTGATGCTGATGTTGATGTTAGCAGTGATGGTGATGTCGATGTTAATGTTGCTGTTGCTGTTGTTGTTGGTGTCGTTGTTGTTGCAGCTGTTGTTGCTGATGATGCTGCTGCTGTTGCTGTGGCTGTTGCTGTTGCTGTAGTTCTTCATGATGCTGTTGCTACTGTTCTTAATGATGCGGCGGTGGTTGCTGTTGCTGCTGTTGCAGCTGACGTTGCTGTTGCTGTTTATGATGCTGCTGTTGTTGCTGCTGCTGCTGTTGTTGATAATGCTGTTTTTACTGTTCTTGCTGTCGTGGCTGTTGTTGCTGTTGTTTTCCTCTGCTGCTGCTGCTGCTGCTGCTGCTGCTGCTGCTGCTGTTGCTGCTGTTGCTGCTGCTGCTGCTGCTGTTGCTGCTGTTGCTGCTGTTGCTGCTGTTGCTGCTGTTGCTGCTGTTGCTGCTGTTGCTGCTGTTGCTGCTGCTGGTGGTGGCGGTGGTGGTGGCGCTGCTGTTGTTGTTGGTGTTGGTGTTGGTGTTGGCGCTGGCGCTGGCGCTGGCGCTGTTGTTGTTGTCGTTGTTGTAATAGTAGTTGTTGCTGTTGTTGTTGTTGATTTTTTTAGTGTTGTTGTTGGTGTTGGTGTTGGTGTTGGTGTTGCTGTGGCTGTTCCTGTTCCTGTTGCTGTTGCTGTTGCTGTTGCTGCTGCTGTTGCTGTTGCTTGTGCTGTTGATGCTGCAGATGTTGCTGTTGCTGTTGATGTCGCTGTCGTTGTCGTGGCTATTGTGGTTGTTGGTGGTAATGGTAGCGGTGGTGGTGTTGGTGATGCTGAATACCAAGCCCTGACTCCACGGGCCTCCGCGATGCCAACCGCACTAACGCGGTCCCCGACAGCGAACGCCTCACCGAGGTTCGGCATAGTAGCTTGAAGATGTTCAGGCGTTTAGGGCTAACAATTAGAAGTTGGAGCTGAGGGTTTAAGGTGGGGTCAAGGGCTTGAGGCTTTGGGGCTTGGGCTTCTCAGTGAACAACAAACGAAAAACAGCTGCGAGCAAATACAACCAGCACAACCGCCCGGCAACAGCAACAGCAACAACAACCACCTCAAACTTTACACCAGGCACAGCCTCGAACAATAGCAGGGCCACCGGCAGCGGCGTCACCATCAGCAACATCATCGGCACCGTCATCGTCACAATCAGCAAGAACAACATGATCATCGCCGCAGTCCCCATAAATACAACATCAGCGGCATTCCCAACACCACAGGCATGCTTCATCATCTTCACAGTCGACTGCATAGTTCCTTCTTTCTGTGCCATCGCCCGTGCACCTTCATGCTTTTAACGATTGCTATCACCATCACCACCATCACCACCAAATCGAGATACTATGGATGAAAGTTGTTTTGCGTGCATGCTCCGGCCCAGAATTGGTGGTAAACCAGGCCAGGTGTGTTCTTCAGATTCGGATTGTTGAGATCCATCCCAAGCTGCGCATAGCTTCCTCAATGCTGTTGCTCAATCTGTCTGGTTTTAGGCCGTTCCACTCAGTACGTCTGAAACTGAAAGCCTGCGCTGGATTCGTATGTCCTGTCGACCTGCTTTTTTGCTATGGCCGTGCGCGCGTGTCTGCGCGCTTTGGCGCCAGCCCAAAAAAGGGTTCCCGCATGAGCTTAGAGATTTGGCTGTATTTAAAGTGAGGTCCTAGGGCGGTGTGGTCCTCAGCAAATTCTTTAGGAAAATAACGTTTACACATTATTTCTATCCAATACGGAAATTGCATTCCACGACGTCTGCCCTGGCTAAGGATTCTATCCTTGTAAGCGGAGCCAAAGACCACAGAGTGGGTGATTTCTGTACGGGGCTGCGTGAACACTTCTCTCATCATGTTGAGTTGGAGCTTATGCAGGGTTTCACTAGGGAGACGGGGTTGATTTGCTTTGTTCCAAACCTCCTGGTTGGTTATACGAGAATAGTATGAGGCCTTGATACCTACTATTCTGCGTAAGAATCTGTAATAGAATCCATCTATTCTTTTGAGGAGCGGTGTGGTCAGGGTTAGGGCGTCCAAACCGTAAGTAAGGATCGGGACAAAAGAGCTTTGGAATATATGGAGCTTGGTTTTGCGGCTTAGGGAACTGTTCCAAACTAATCGAAGCTTTTTATAGGCTTCCTCTGCTAGACCGCATCTTTGTTTGAAGGCTTCTTCGAAGGGGCGCTTCCAGGTGATGATTGAACCCAGGTATTTAACCTGTGGGGTGACTGGGACGGCGGTTTGGTCTGAGAAATAAAGCTTGGGTTCTGGTCTGTCTGGGTGCAGGAGAAACTCTGTTTTAACAGTATTCAGATGCATGCCATATTCCGACGCATGTTTTTCTAAGGCGGTCAGAATTGATTGGAGCTGCGGTATGGTCCTTGCTAGCAGGAGGGTGTCGTCTGCATATTCCAGATCACATACCGGATATCCTTCTGACCACGTGTTTGTAGGGACCCCCTGGGATTTTAGGGTGTTGTCCATGTCATGGAGAATGACCGAAAGAACGATAATGAAAAGGTATGGGCTTAACGGACATCCTTGACGAATACCCGATGATACTTTGCCTGTGGCGGTTTGATCATTAGGGCCGCGCGTTGTGAACTCCGGCTTATCATAGATGGACATGATTGCCAGGAGCATTCTATCCGATAAGCCAAACCTATCTAGCGCTTCGATCATGGCGGTGTGGTCGATAGAGTCAAAGGCTTGCTTCCAGTCTAAGAACAGCATATATAGTGGGTTCCCTGTCATTTCGGACCATTCCATAGCTCTTCGAACCGCAAACAAGGGGTGTCTGGTTCCGCGTTGTGATCTAAACCCGTACTGGCTCTGCCTTAGGTGTGGTTCAGCTTGTGTTGCTATACGCGCTTGCAGCA
This sequence comes from Symbiodinium sp. CCMP2592, assembly GCA_905221615.1. NCBI lineage: Eukaryota > Dinophyceae > Suessiales > Symbiodiniaceae > Symbiodinium > Symbiodinium sp. CCMP2592. Next base: position 587,526 of record CAJNDT010003946.1, on the reverse strand, counting down.
TTGCTGCGTAAAGCTTATATAACGCGTTAAGTAGGGATATAGGTCTATAGTTTTCTGGGTCCGTGTCTGATCCCTTACCTTTGAAGATAGAGACTACGATGGCCTGGGCCCAGGTATCTGGGAATTCTCCCTCTAGCCAACAGTGATTGAACAACGTAAGTAGCTCCTTTTCGCCGTCACGATCTAGCAATAAAATAAGTTCATTAACTAGACCGTCCGGGCCTGGGGCCTTGTGTTTTTTGAGCCTAGCCATTGCTGCGTGAAGGTCCTGTAGGGTAAAGGGAGGTTCTTCAGGAAAGGTGGGCCTCAGTGCTGGTCTAGTCTTCCTAGGAGCAGCGGTGTGGTCAGGAATAACAGGTTCCGCCCATTGCTTTTCTTCCAAGTGCTTTTTAAAAGCTTCGTGGGTTTGTGACCATGGGACAGGTTTATTGTCGACTATAAGGTGTTTCTTTTTCCCTTGGAAACCCTTCTTTTGTCTTTTTACCACATTCCAGAGCGTGGAGTGAGTTGCGTCCGGGTCTGATGTGAGTTGGTCATGGATCCAGTTGACCCTATCTTTTCGTGCGCTGCGTTTGGCCTGATTCCTTTTGTGTTTCCAATCTTCCGTTTGTGCTGCTTGCGCCGCTCTTGCGCTGGAAAGTAACCTCAAGGTTGCGTCCGTGATCCATGGCTTAGTGCTGGCCCGTTCTTTGTACTGGAAGGTTTCCTTGGCGGCTTGCTGCATTGCTTGCGCGAGGTTGTGCGCTGGCGCGGGGGGGGTGTGGTCAGTCTGAATCGGCAGGATGGGGACTACTGCGGAGTGGTCTCCTTCTCTGATTTGCGATGTTTTCCCTTGGTGCGCCAGTCGGTCCGCCAGTTCGTTGCCTCGCGTTCCCTGGTGCGATTTGACCCATTGAAAATGTACCTTAAGGCCTGTTTGAGTTACCAGTCTTTGCGCATGATAAACTAAGTTGCGGTTGGCCTTCGCTCTCCAGCGTCCTTTAATGACGTTGATGGCCCATTCGCTGTCTGAGTAAACAGTTACGGCGGTGTGGTCATGCGTGTGTGCATACTCCAACGCTTCTATGATTGCTGTGACTTCCCCAGTGTTGTTTGACCCCACTGTGGCGCCATGGTAGTGGAGCGCCCTTGCGTCGGTGACCACCGGGCCAGATGCCTGGATCCACTCGTCGCCGTTCGGCGAGCACCACCCCCATCCAGCCGGAGTGGCCTTTGAAGCCCTTCCTCTGGTACCGGAGCCATCTGTATAAACCACAAACCTACTAGGAGAATCTTCCACGGCAGGTGCCTGAGCCGGCGTCGTGTTGTGAAGGATTGCCCTAAGGTTTTCGTTATACTGATACCTGGCGGTGTGGTCAACAGCAGCAAAGTTAAGCTTAGGTTGCTGGGGCTGTCGAGGACTACGCGCTGCAAGTTTGACCTGGATTTCTGTTAGCAACAAGTAGTGATCGGAAGGGTACCCTGTATGTAGCTTAGATCTACACGAGTTAATAGAGGATAACCACTGCCTGCGTGTGAAGGTGTGGTCAAGTCTCTGGAACCTGGTAGGATCTGGTTGGGGTTCTAGCTGCTTCGGGGGCAGTTCTTGGTCTAGTGGCAAAAAGGCTCTGACGTGTGAAGCTACCTCTAGAGCTTTGTCGCCGAACTCCCAGTGCATTTTGGTATAAACCTGCTGCATAATGAGAGGATCTAAGACATACTGGGACCAGTCCGTTGGGGGTGCGGTTTTGTCGCGGTACGTTATGTGGTGCACTGGAGCTGGGGTTCTGTATGACGCAACTTCAAGCATGTCCAGTAAGTTCATAGTTTGAACGCAAAGGCTTCGATTCGAGGAGGCGGTGTGATCAATGTGTAATGACCCCTTGCCATAGGTATAAGGTCCTGTCACCCCTTCGTCGTTACGATGCTGGGCCTGGAATCTGACATTGAAGTCGCCTGTTAGGTACACCGGTTCTGGTTGCGGGAGTTTGGATACATATCCCTCTAAGGTATCCCAAAATGGCTGCCTAGAGGTTTCTAAGTCCAACCCCGAGTGCGGCGCATAACACCCAATAACATGAACGCGACCCCCCTTCTTATTGAAAGTGAGGTGGATGATCCTATTGTTCACCTGAACAACATCAGCCAAATGCGGTCTGATCTTTGGGTGTATGATCGCCCCTACTCCTGCGTGTTTCTCCTTATTGTTCCCTGATAAGATAACTAGATGCTGCTCCGAGGTGTAAGAATAATAGTTGGTGCTTTTAGTTTCTGAGAGCATAAGTACATCTAGCGAGTGTTCCGACATCATCATGATGAGGTTTTTGAGCTTAAGTGTGTCTGCCATGCCCTGTACATTCTGAGCACCTACCCTCAACTTATAGTTATAAGCTAAAGGCGGTGTGGTCTTTTGGCGTTCCGCTGTTGGTTTGCGTTTACGCTGCAGTGCTTCCTGCCAGTAGATTGCGTCGCGAAACCAGTTGGTGCGGGTTGGGGCGGCTTTTGTGGACTGAGGAGGGGGGAAAGAAGAGGAGTCCGCCCTCTTGTTCCCTTGTGTTTTGCATTCCCTGCGCCATTTCCGGTAGGCCCTGCGACAGGACCTACGGAGTTTGGCTCCCCTTGGGTGTGCATTGTTTCCCTCCTGGGGTTGGGGACACTCTTCGTTCGCCCCCGAGGGGGCTCCCGGCGTGCCTCTTGGAGGCGGTGTTCGTGGCTTTTCCAGCTTCGGCTTAATTCTGCGAATTCTCTGAATTCCCGGTTTCTTTTTACTGTTTTTGGGTTTTTTGTAAAAGTGAAACTGTCCCAGGGTATCCTGAATTTTGCGCCGGCGTCCCGTTCGGGACGGGCTGGGTTTGCATTGGGCGTTGCCCGGTAAACGCGGTATGGTCCGAGGCACTAGCTGGATGATAGGATCCATTGTGGGAGTGTGGGGTCGAGTTGCTAAAAGGAGGTGCCTAGAGTATTGCAGAGGTGTTGGGGAGGTTGGGGGTTCAGGTAGTAACTCAGACAAGCTTAAGGTCCGGGGCGGTGTGGCTAAGGGGAGAAGTTGGGAAAGCCTAAGGATTTCAGGCATTGTATTACCGTTAAGACTGTGTTGCAGTTTGTTGCGTTGTGTTTGAAGTACCTTAGCATAGCCCTCGCTCTGACTGAAAAGGCTCTTTGCGGGAACCCTGCAAAAGACCGCTCTGTCGGCGGTGTGGTCCAGGAGCAGCTCCGGAGCTTCAGAAAATTTCAAAGGGGCTCCATCTGCCTCCTGAATTAAAGACCGCTGCGGTGTGCTAACCTGCTTCCCTAGAAAACCTGCACAACCCTCAGAAAGCACACAAAAGGCGGTGTGGTCCGTGCACGTGGGAACCCTTCAGGATCCCTTGCCCTTGCCTTTGGCAACCGAGGGTGCTGAGGGAGCTGCCGCTTTGGCAAAAGGATCGGGGCCCATATCATCGCCCATGTTCACATCTGCTGTGACCACAGGCTTGCCCCCGTAGGTGCAGGCCTTCACATCCCCCACCTTTTCCTGTGGGTGTCCTGCTTTATCGCAGAACTCATCCCACACGAAGGCGATGTGGTCGACAGCATTGATTTCAATGCTAAACGGATACGGGGAAAAATACGAGTTGTGGAGCAAGGTAGAGGACCAGTGCTTTCGACCGCCTCCATACATGGTGCCACGACCTCCGGCCCTGGCATCATTTTTTGCCTGGGCGTAGGCTTGAGATTCCATTTGGTCCATCTCAAGCTGTGGGCCCCATATGACCTCATTCCACTTCTCGTTCCACAGCGACTCATTCGAGCCGTTCTCGTCATTGACCGCGAGCGTTGTGGCCGGGGACTGCATAAGCCTTGCAAACTCTGCCGAGACTTCCAGGCGACCTTTAAAAGCCCCCCCTTGCTCCTCGTAAAACAAGCGAGCAAAGGCGGTGTGGTCGGGATTAAAATCCGGCGAGTCCGTTGGAGCCATCGCGGTCAAAGACTTCCAGAGGATTATCAAGCGCTGTCCTTGATAATCCGCATGGGCGTTGATCACTGCGATCACTACGCGCAGCGGGGCTTCAAGCTTACGCTGCCACTGGGGCGCACAAGGGGAAACACGTATGTGTTTCCCCGCGCGCGGTGTGGTCGAGTCCAGATACAGAGGGGTTCCTGACTGCCCTCCGTATCTGGACAAAAAGGCAGACCGAAGGTCCCACGCTTTGAACGTGACCATGGTCATTGCCGAAAAGAAACCATGCGACTGCGGGACCGTGGTCGGATCAACTTGCAAAACGTTGAACCACATCTCCGGCTCCGCGGCGGTGTGGTCTTCCCCTTCTCGCATGATCCCACGGTTCTTCAGAAAAGCACGGGCCTCTGGCAGCTGTGCTAACATCCATCCCAACATGTAGTGGCGTTGTGATGGCTGCAGGTCTGTTGGCCATCCTGTCGTCACCAACATAAGACCACTGGCATGCTTTTGCTGCATGCGGTTTTCCCTGGCCATGAAGTTCAGCTCAGCTCTGGTTGCGAAGAGCTGATCGTTCATGTACCGCAGGGCCCCTTCCAGCTGCAGCACCATGCCGTACATTTCCGGCCTCACCACCGCCTCGTGGTAACCACGCACCAGCTGTAACACTTCGCGTGCTGTGCCCACGCGCTGCTGTAAAAATCCTTCCACCGCTTGCGGATTGTTGCAATCAACACCCAAGTGCGAAGCAACTGCTTGCATGGCGGTGTGGTCCTGCAGCGTCACCGGAACCACCAACGGCGGATTGTCAGAGGAACGCGCTGCTTCTTCACGATCCGTCGCGCCCTCTTGCGGTGTGGTAAGTCCAGAGGCCACTGGCGTAGGAGGTCCACGCTTCTGCCTGCCATAGGTGTCGAAAAACAAGCGCTGTGTGGCCATGGACTGCGTGGTGATCCCCGTCTCGTTGTACTGCGTCCTCAGACGGTTCAGTTCCTCCAGTGAGGACTGATGCCCACTTTGTGCCGACATTGCTTCAAGCGGGCGGTGTGGTCAAAATGACCTTGTGAAACTTCCGTGCTGTCGTGCTACGTGCAAGCTGGCAGCCGAGACGCCTTGTCGACCTGCTTAGAGCTGAAAGATTCGACTCCTTCAGACTGGATGCCAGGTGACATACTCCACATTCTTCCGCTAGGGGCTCTAAGGACGGCCAGAGCAGGTTGCAGCTCGAAACTGGCAACAGCAAGCAATTCCCCACCCCAAGGTGAAGTTGTACGTCGGCTTCCAGAGTTTAATTAGTGGAAGCCAGAACCCAGCTTTCTTGACATCAAGAACAATATATTATAGAACAACAACAATACCAATCACATGAAAAATAACAAGACCAATAAGAATCACACAAAACAGTAAGGCACCAACAATGACAAGATCAACATCGAGCACCGGTGAGCACGACAACGTCAAACCCACAAACATCATCAAACATCCACAAACATCCGCAAACCCTCAACGAGCGGGCTCCTGCCTGGTCATCGCTTTCATGGCCCCCATCAGATTCATCCGAGGTCCGACAGGGCCAACTATGCTCTTCCTGGAACTCCTTTATGGCAAAGAAACCTGAGCCTTAAACACATTCCAAACCGGTCACAAGTCTTGACAGCGATGCAAGACTGCAAGAGCATATTGCACAAGTCAGCAGTCGGGTTTCCGAAGATGTTGGTACTTTCAGGTTCAAGGAGCTACGACCTCTTGCTTTGAGTGCACTTTGTTAGGGTTTATGGGAATTTCGGCTGTAGGTTGTTCATGTTTGTCTAGGACTTACACTGTAAGGGCTTAAGGGTTACGGCTTGAGAGTCTACAGCTTTCGTGATCGGTGTTCGAAACCCCTCGTCTTCCTGGCCTCCGCAGCTCCCGCTGTCTGCGCGCGCTTTGCCTCAGCTGTGCCATGTCTTCCGGAAAAATTGCGGCACGAGTTTCCGAATGAGACGGCTCGTTGCTATGGCTGCTCTCTTCCTCGCAGATTTTAGCTTTACATGATGGATGTCACGGTCGGCCGCAGGCTGGTGCACTGGGTGCCCCACGGCGCGCTGCCGTGCGCGGCGGGCTGCTCGCGCCGCAGCACGTTCCCGGTCGATGGAGTCCTTCGAACAACCAAAAAGCGTCCGGGGCAGGTGTTCGGGACTAAGCAAGGCAGGACGGGTGTAGAACCGAAGCTGGTGTACATTGCTGGACATCTGGGACATCTTCAACCGCAAGCCGACATTTCGGGATTCACAACATAAGGATGTCCAGACCTGCAATTGATCAGTTCGTCTTCTAGCCCGATATTATATGCAATCACGCACTGCCCTCTCCAGCCTACAATAAATACCTCAACCGTGGCTCGGACCGTGAACCCCATAGTCTATGCCCTCTAAGCTTGTACAAATATGCAAAATGCCAGTATTCTCCAGTCTGACTTACATTAAAAACCTATTGATGCACACTGGGCCCGTAAATGCCTTCATCCTGAAACCGACCATGCAAAATGGTTTGCCTCACCTAAGTCCTGAACTCTGATACACACTGAACCACGAAGGAATCAAACTCCCGAAGCTCCGTTATCTACAGTTTTGGGCTCGCTTTTGGGGCTAAAGGCACCTAGATTGGTTGGGTTTACGTCAGGGGCTGAGGTATGAGGGTGAAGGTGAACATGAAACCGGGACTGCAACACTCCGATTCTTTGTGGGGTCCAAGATTTAGTTGAGCTGATTTTGCCGATTGAAAAATCTTCTTGACTGCGATCCCATGTGTTCGTGAGGACGTGTGGGAGCTTCTGTACTTGGGTGCACGGTTCGATGACGGGTCGACATGCAGACCAGAAACTAAACCATACAAGCGTTACTAGCTCTGTAAGACCATGCGCTTAAGCTCGTCCGGAATCTTAACCCCGAAGCCAGCTGTTGCGTTAGCATCATCACTCGCATGTGCAAGTTGTTTAAGTTCGCTCCGGGACCTCAGACCCAATACTTTGATGTCGGTTTCGTGTTGAAGACAACCCCAAAAGGTAAGCCGGATACTCCCTGGGCATAAACTTCTTCGTCCATATACATTCACGGGAATTCAAGCTTAAAAAACATGCAGGAGTACCGTTGGGCCGCACTGCAAAAGTGCACCCGGAAAAAATACTCTGACACACTTAAGTCTTGTATTTATGTGTTTAACTGCCTTGTCAGTTCTACGTCGGCCTCGACGATCCGGTGCACAGGACCAGGGTCGTCACGCGGCACAAAACCGAGGGCTGATCGAAAACCGCCTCACAATCGGGAGCAGAGAAACGGGACTTCACCTTCGGCGAAAAGCTCCGAACACGGCCTGCCGGCTAACACCATCGGCTGCTGACGCCATCGACTGACAACCCAAAGGCGGCCTTCCGTCGTTGTTGTGCTAGGCATTTTCAAGATGCAGAACTGAAGAAGAAGTGAACAGGCACTTGTTCGGGGTCAGGACTCAGGGTTTGGGGTTTGGATTTTAGGGGTTCTGCCGGTTTTTGGTGAGGTGGGTGGGGAGTGGGCAGGGGGGGTGGGAGTTAGGGTTCAGCATTTGGGAATTTGGGTGCTCGTTGTTAAGGCGCTTGAAGGGCCTTAGTAAAATGTTGGGCGGTGCAATCGTGTTTCTGCCCGGCGCTTCCAGTGCGAGCTGTGATACTGCATGGGAGATGGTAGCCAAAACCGAAAACGCATCATCGTGTGATTTAGGCTGGCTTGGGATCGCGAGAACGGGAGGCCTTGCACAAGCCTTCGGAACCCGTGGTTCATCTAGGGGACTGTTCTGGGAATTCGCATTTTAATAAGGAGCCTGAAGGAAGAGTGTTAGTAAAGGTTCTGGCTTCAATATTAGTGCTGTCGGAGTCTCACCTGCTTTCATCCAGTCGACCACGCCCGGATCATCGGATATGTCGAAAACTTTACTTGCATGATGTATATAACCCCACCAGCTTAACAAACCCGTTTCCCTGCGGAGCAGTGGCCTCGTCTAGCCCCTATCAAGCCCTATGACTATGCATCCTTGTAAAACCCCATAGGACTCTACAAACACTCATATATAAAAAGAACGATGCTCAACAGAAAATTCGTTGCAAGTGTACTCAACAAAGCGGAGTGATTGAAGAGTTCCGTCACAGTGCTCTTCTGCGTTCTATGTGGGTCTACGGGTTCCTTTAGGGGCTCCTCCAGTGCCTTTGTTCTGGGTGTCGGATGTCAAGGTGTTTAACAGCCGTCAGAACAAGCCCATGAAAGGTACACATGATGTTAAAACTCGAAAGCCCCAAACCCTTATACTGCGAAAGGATTGAAGAGATCAGGGCTTCCGAGGTGGATACCGGAAGTTTGCATCGCCAAAATCGAGCATCATTACGAGAAGACCTGAACCCTCGCGGGGCCCACGTTAAAAGCAAAACGACCGCACGTTGAAAGAATTCTCCCTTCCATTCTTGAACTTGGCTTTGTTTGCGGAGCAGTTGGGCATAATTGCGGATTTGGGGGTGGCTGTTGGGGCCTGTGATTTTATTTTTTCGGTTGGTTGCACGTGTTCTTGGTCTTGGTCACTGTTTCTTGGTGGCTATTGTTGTGGTGGTGGCTGTTGTTGCTGCTGCTGTTGCTGATGTTGCTGTTCCTGTTGCTGATGCTGATTCCTCTTGCTGTTGTTGCTGTTGTTGCTGTTGTTGCTGTTGTTGCTGTTGTTGCTGTTGTTGTTGTTGCTATTGTTGCTGCAGCTGCTGCTGCTGCTGCTGCTGCTGCTGCTGCTGCTGCTGCTGCGGCGGGAGTGGTGGTGGCGGTGGTGGCGGTGGTGTTGGTGTGTGGTGTTGGTGTTGGTGTTGTGTTGTGGTGTGGTGTGGTGTGGTGTTGGTGTTGGTGTTGTGGTGTTGGTGTTGGTGTTGGTGTTTGTGTGGTGGTGTTGGTGTTGGTGTTGGTGTTGGTGTTGGTGTTGGTGTTGGTGTTGGTGTTGGTGTTGGTGTTGGTGTTGGTGTTGGTGTTGGTGTTGGTGTTGGTGTTGGTGTTGGTGTTGGTGTTGGTGTTGGTGTTGGTGTTGGTGTTGGTGTTGGTGTTGGTGTTGGTGTTGGTGTTGGTGGTGGTGTTGGTGGTGGTGGTGGTGTTGGTGTTGGTGTTGGTGTTGGTGTTGGTGATGGTGTTGGTGTTGGTGTTGGTGTTGGTGTTGGTGTGGGTGTTGGTGTTGGTGTTGGTGTTGTGGTGTTGGTGTTGTGGTGTTGGTGTTGGTGTTGTGGTGTTGCTGTTGGTGTTGTTATGACTATGACTATTCTTGTTGTTGTAGCGGTTGTTGCTGTTGTCGTTGCTACTGCTGCTGCTGCTGCTGCTGCCGCTGCTGTTGTTGCAGTTGCAGTTGCAGCTGCTGCCGCTGCTCCTGCTGCTACTGCCATGGTTAATCTAATGGTATGTCACTGCAAGTGTTCAGTTCATGTGGTGTTGATGTTAAGGTTGGTATTGATGCTGATGTTGATGTTAGCAGTGATGGTGATGTCGACGTTAATGTTGCTGTTGCTGTTGTTGTTGGTGTCGTTGTTGCTGCAGCTGTTGTTACTGATGATGCTGCTGTTGCTGTTGCTGTGGCTGTTGCTGTTGCTTTTGTTCTTAATGATGCGGCGGTGGTTGCTGTTGCTGCTGTTGCAGCTGACATTGCTGTTGCTGTTGCTGTTTATGATGCTGTTGTTGCTGCTGCTGCTGTTGTTGACAATGCTGTTTTTACTGTTCTTGTTGTCGTGGCTGTTGCTGCTGTTGCTGCTGCTGCTGTTGCTCCTGTTGCTGCTGCTGGTGGTGGCGGTGGTGGTGGTGGTGCTGCTGTTGTTGTTGGTGTTGGTATTGGCGTTGGCGTTGGCGCTGGCGCTGGCGTTGTTGCTGTAGTTGTTGGTGTTGTTGTAATAGTAGTTGTTGCTGTTGTTGTTGTTGATTGTTTTAGTGTTGTTGTTGGTGTTGGTGTTGCTGTTGCGGCTGCCGCTGCCGCTGCCGCTGCTGATGCGGTCGCTGTTGCTGTTGTTGCCGTCGCTGTCGCTGTCGTTGCTGTTGCTTTCTGTTGCTTCTGTGGCTGTTGCTGTGGCTGTTCCTGTTCCGGTTCCTGTTCCTGTTCCTGTTGCTGTTGCTGTTGCTGCTGCTGTTGCTGCTGCTTGTGCTGTTGATGCTGCAGATGTTGCTGTTGCTCTTGCTGTTGCTGTCGCTGTCGTTGTCGTGGCTATTGTGGTTGTTGGTGGTAATGGTAGCGGTGGTGGTGTTGGTGATGCTGAATACCAAGCCCTGACTCCACGGGCCTGAGCGACGCCAACCGCAAAAACCCGGCAGCCCCGGACGAACGCTTCACCGGGGTTCGGCATAGTAGCTTGCAGATGTTCAAGCGTTTAGGGCTAACAACTTGAAGTTGGAGCTGAGGGTTTAAGGTGGGGTCAAGGGCTTGAGGCTTTGGGGCTTGGTGAACACCAAAAGAAAAACAGCTGCGAGCAAATGCAACCGGCACAACCGCCCGGCAACAGCAACAGCAACAACAACCACCGCCGTTCCACTCCGTGCGTCTGAATCTGAAGGCCTGCGCTGGATTCGTATGTCCTGTCGACCTGCTTAGAGCTGAAAGATTCGACTCCTTCAGACTGGATGCCAGGTGACATATTCCACATTCTTCCGCTAGGGGCTCTAAGGACTGCCAGAGCAGGTTGCAGCTCGAACTGGCAACAGCAAGCAATTCCCCACCCCAAGGTGAAGTTGTACGTCGGCTTCCAGAGTTTCAACAATGGAAGCCAGAACCCAGCTTTCTTGACATCAAGAACAATATAGAACAACAACAATACCATTTCATTCACACGCAGCGGGAGGATACTGTCTGAGGTGAAACTTAACGTCCACGCTTTGCGAGGGATCGACCTGCTGCTCTGCTTGCTACTTGCGCGGTCACTTCATGACGAGCCGTGCCTTAACACAGCACTCGCACACGCTCCGCCCCTCAAGGCTGCAAGCAATGAAGTCGGAATCGGACGTGTCTTCAGAGTCTTATGCGGCATCGGTGGCCTGTTGTGGAGAGGGGTCCCCTGAGGGAGGATCTCCACTCTTGGCCTTTGCTGCAGGGGGAGTATCTCCACCGTCGCTTTGCCCAGTGCTTCTCTTTTTGGAAGGACGAGGAGGGGGAGTGACTCCACCCGAGGGGAGAAGCTCCACCTGATGTTCTCCTACTGTTTAAAAACCCTTGGGGAGAAACTCCACCAGCTGTACACACATGGCAAGGGGAGAAACTCCTCCGATTGTTGGGGAGAGTCTCCTCCTAAGGGAGCTTCTCCGCAAGGCTCGCTGGAAGAGCTCTTGCAGAGACATTACTCGGGAGATTTGCTTCGTCTTGGGGCTCGTGAGAGACGGCGCTGCGAGCTAGGAAGATGACGTAGCTATTTTCTTGAAGCAGGGGATCTTCGAGGGTACAGGGACTAGGGGGGTGGGAGTCATCACCAACATACCAGGCATCTGCTGTACGTACAGCTGCACGGTAATGGCCACTAGTGGACTCCATTCCTAGGTGAATGATCACTGCCTCTACTGTGTAGGTACAGAACGAAACTCGGGATGTGTGGTCCAGGAAGACAGGGATCTGGACTTGCTGTGGGATTGTGATGCGAGTGTGATCCTTAGCTTCACCTGCGAATCTCGGCAAGGCTAAGCACACCTGCTGTGCAGCTTCTATGAGAGCACATGAGCGCTCCTGAGACGACCATGCCACTAGCATGTCCTGTAAGTTGGTCTTGATCGCCGTGGCAAGATGAATGGGAGAGCCCCCTTCTTCGTCCACTATCACGCCTTCCGGTACTGAGGCTCTAGTTTCCCACTGTCCAAATCTTGATGCAGAGAGATTCCGAAACACTTGCTGCAGGAACTCAGCAGAGTCGTGCTGGCCTCCGTCAAAGAGCCAGCCCATGGTGAGCTCCGAGAAGACTCTGTGTTCAGGGGTTATTCTCGCAAGCTGACTGATCCGGGATGCCTCTTGAAAAGTCGCCCCTGAAGGATCTGATAGCCAGTGGAGACACTGCAGACCTGAGTTGGCATAGCAGTGGTTGCGAGTATTGGCTAGCAGGAGAAAGCCTTCCAGTCTAAACACGGGGTGAGGAATTCCTGGCGTTGCATCTGAAGGCTTCTGTGTGACTGTCTTCGCCGATGCCGTGGACTTTGCTCGAGTATATTCGCGGGGCTGCTTGTTGAGCTGCTGGCGCGCTACCTCCTGCAGTACGTGCACCTGCAGTAATGGAACGCACTGCTGAGCATGTCTACCCGGGGCATCCACACGAAGTTTGCAGTATCGACAGCTATCTCCTTTGTGGAAGAAGACCTTGAATTGATTGAGTCTTGGTTGGAGAGTTTTCTCCAGCTTGGCCATCACCTCAGGATGCTGCTTGTTTAAATGCTGTTTGGCTCCTTTCTGGCCTACGAGGACCTGACCACAGAGTGCGCAGTGTTCCATCAGGTAATCATGGAACGCCGGATTTCGAGCGGCGCCTTCTGGATTGTCCTGGGCATCAGACTGTAGACTTTCTACGAGTGAGATCCGGTTCTGTGCTTCTAAGGGTAGCTCTTCCTGCTGTCTAAGCAAAAGCTCTACCCTAGGGCAGGTAGATGCTTCGACATGTTTGCGCAGATAAAACACTGTTCGGAATGTTGCTCGACAGGCGATGCAAGTTGCTGACCCTGGCATTGAATGCAAAATAGGATCAAATTTGGGTCCTTTCAGGCACTGCTGAGAATCTGGGTGAGCCTTCTGCAGGTGGCGACGGAGTGCTCCGGTGCCAGAGAGACATGCTCCACATTCACCGCAGGTCAGAAGCCTATCCTCCACATGGTGCGAGGAGAAGTCCGTGGAGAGGCCTTCCAATGCCTGGCTAACTGCCTCAGCACGCAACTTATAGTGTGGGAGAAGCTGGGGATCGGAGTGTTGCTGTCTCTTTATAAACTGGGTCATTCTCTTTTGCAGCTGCTCCTTCACGTGAGGAATCCGTAATCTCCGGAGTAACTCCTGGTTTGATTCCTTCGTTTCCTGGGAGTAACTCCGCAGGACGAATCTGAGTTGGTACATCATGTGTGAATGGAGCTTTTGCAATCCCTGCTGTGTCATCCCCACCACGTGAAGTGCATACAGAGCAGAGGCCCACGCAGTTATTGTCCAAATCGACAGACGACGTCTGTCTGATAAGACTCGGTGGTTCCGAACTGCATGGGCTACTTCTGACATTGCAAGCTTACTGGATGACAGCCGATGTTTGAGAGTCTTCATTTCATAGTCGTGATAAGAAAGAATGACCCCCAAGTATGGAACCTGATAGCGCAGCGATATCAGCCTGCCCGAGGGGAGTTCAACATACTTCTCTCCCTCGACCTGGCGAAAGAGTTTCTTCCTAATGGTCGAGGCTGAGCCCCCTTGCAGCTGTAGCAGAATTGCTGACTTGGACGGATTGACCTTGAACCCAAGCTCTACCAGCTGATCCAGAAGCATGTCGCAGTACCCTAGTGCTGTCATGAGGCCGGCCGCAGAGTCGAAATGCGACTGGATCAAGCTATCGTCAGCGTACATTGTGAGGAGCTTCACTAGTTCTGCTGGGCTGATTTTCCCAGAGAGCTTCCTAAAGAGAAGCCCTGATGCAAAGGCGAATAAAGAGGGTGCTAGCTTACATCCCTGCTTGATTCCCCTGCGTGTGGCTATCTCAAAGCTCTGATCGCTGGCTGTCATCTTGTACAAGGCTTTGATGTGGAGATGGCCTACCACCTCTATCAGAAGAGGATCTGCTTGTTCGGCTTCCAGGGCCTCTCTTAGTCGCAGCCTGTTGACAGTGTCAAAGGCTTTGCTCATGTCCACGCTCATGGTGAGACTGCCTCTGAGCTTGAGCCCCTGTTGTCCCTTACCTGCAGCCCTAGTGGTGAGGGCCTGTCTGAACCTGGCCTGGTCCACATGTGTGAGGGCCTTGCAGATAGCCTCCTCTGTGCCCCTGCCTGGGACAAAGCCGAACTGAGAGACGCCGGTCATTGCTAGCTGGAGGGTAGACTTGAGTCTCTTCCTCACGAGTCCGGCTAGGACCTTACCCTCAGGTGCTATCACCCCGATCGGACGGAGTGAGGTTGGTTTGTCTGGCTTCTTGGGAGGCTTTGGGAGCCAGGAGATCTGTGACGAGGTGACACTGTCCGAGAGCCTTCCTGCAGTGACTTCCCTATTAAGGGTGTCCGAGATTAGCCGGATTGCTTGGGGACCTAGGGAGCGCCAGGCTACTACGGGAGGACTCTCTTTAGGAACCGCCTTGCCCAGCTTTATTGTGCCAAGCTGTTCTTGCACTTCTTGCTCAGTGATGTGCAGGCTGCCTTGTATCCCTGAAAGCGGGAAGTCATCCCCTGCTCCAAACAGGTCTAGGGAATATTCCTCTAATTGTCTTCTTTCTTCCTTGGCAGTAAGGAAGCGACCCTCAGAATCACGAAGCTGAACTCTTTCCTGGGGCCTCCCCGACCTGAAGCGCTTGATTACCTTGTAAAGGGAATGACTCCCGTCCTGCTTGGACTTAAGCTCTGCCTGCTGGAGTTGTTCATCTATTTCCTGCCGCCGCCGCTCCTGCTTGTGACGCTTTGCTACCCTCGCCTGTGCACTTTGCTGGGAAAACGTGCACCAGCATCGGAACACCATACGGACCTGCAGCTCGGGCAAGAACTCTGCTAAGACCTTGACTGCTAGTGGGAGTGAGCGCAACGCAGAGCGCTCTTCCCAGATGCTGAGATCTGATCTTTGTGCTGCTTCCTTTCTCTTGGGAAAGTGAGTCGCGAGGGCTGAGTTCATTGCTTGATGGAGACTCTGCCAGGTTTGGGGATGATCCTGAAGGAGGGAGTCTACCTCCCTGGCAAATGCCTGTATTTTCGGCGAACGGTGTCTGTAGCTGTCCTCCATTGCCTGCTGGTCATAGGGTTTTGAGGCTTGGGCGGAGTATCTCCTGCTGTGCCTCAGTTTACCAAGGAGGGGGAAATGCCTACTACCATCTCTCCAGGATGCCACTGGGAAGGTCCTTAGTGGCCGGCAAAACCTGGCGGGGCCTTGGGACTGTGCAATCCTGACAAACGAGAAGTCAATCTGTGAAACAGAGTTGCCTTGTGCGTGGGTGGCAGGTCTATGCACTCCCCACGTGTTGGTGGCAACTAGCTGGTGCTCCGACAGGAGGGTCTGGAGATCCTTAGATCCGCGATGCCCGAGTCTGCAAGCCTGGATCGTGCATGGCCCTACGTGTTTGTTGTCGGTCTTGAGCGAGGAGTTAAAATCTCCTAGCACAAGGAGAGTGTTGCGATTGGGAACAGCTCGGATGGACTTACTTAGGGCGTGAAGGGTCTGCTTCCGGGTTTCCTTATTCTGAGCGACTGTCTCCTTAGAGCGCCAAACGTATTGATAGCAGCTGAAGACGTCCAGTGAGATGCCGTTGCTCGGCACCCGGACCTGGAGAACTCTTCCTGGAACAACCTCGTTGTAGCGAAGATCCTGTGACTTGCACAGCGTGGAGTGCACCATTATGAGGACCCCGGCTCCCTTCTCCCCTGTGGAACCAGAGCTGATCACGTGCCAACCTGACTTGCTGAATTGCCATGAGCCCCTCCAGTGTGTTTCCTGAATTGCTACCAGCTTCACATCCTGAAATGCGGCACTTTGCAGTACGGAGAGTAACTCTTCCCAAACTGCTGTTGTGAGAGATCCTGCGTTCCAGGATAGATAGCTGAGATTCTTATCTTCTGTAAATTTTGAAGGCCGAGTCCTTCTGCCGGGATTGGTGGGCTTTACATGTGCCGGAGCAACTCCAAGCTCTGTTGACGACATCGTCCTTCCCTTGTAGACCGCACTACCTTCAAGCAGAGCTTTACGTGCTGCCCTTTGATAAGAGCGTTTACCCTTCCCTTTAGGAACGGGCTGATGCTTGGTCGAACCACTAGGCTGTTTCGCAGCACTCATGTTGAGTACGGCTCCTGTCGGCTTCGCAATACCGACAACCCTCACCTCTGGGAGATGTTAGAGAGCTGTAAATCTAATACTCCCTCCCGGACTTGGGACCGGGACTGCTCAGGCGCTGACAAATGCCATGGCAAGAAAGGAAAAAGGCAACTGTACTAGCCTGACCTTTCCTGAGCCGAGAGGCTTACAACAATACCAATCACATGAACAACAACAAGACCAATAAGAATCACACAAAACAGTAAGGCACCAACAATTACAAGATCAACATCGAGCACCGGTGAGCACGACAACGTTAAACACACAAACATCATCAAACATCCACAAACATCCGCAAACCCTCAACGCAGCGGGCTCCTGCCTCGGTTGAGATAACCGACGAGTCGGATTCCTCAACCTGCGAGGCGGGCCAACTATGCTCTTCCTGGAACTCCTTTATGGCAGAGAAACCTTAGCCTTAAACACATTCCAAACCGGTCACAAATCTTGACAGCGATGCAAGGCTGCAAGAGCATACTGCACAAGTCAGCAGTCGGGTTTCCGAAGATGTTGGTACTTTCAGGTTCAAGGAGCTACGAGCTTTCGCTTTGAGTGCACTTTGTTAGGGTTTATGGGAATTTCGGCTGTAGGTTGTTAATGTTTGTCTAAGACTTACACTGTGAGGGCCTAAAGGTTACGGCTTGAGAGTCTACAGCTTTCGTGATCGGTGTCCGAAACCCCTCGTTTTCCTGGCCTCGGCAGCTTTGGCTGTTTGCGCGCGCTTGGCCTCAGCTGTGCCATGTCTTCCGGAAAAATTGCGGCACGAGTTTCCGAATGAGACGGCTCGTTGCTATGGCTGCTCTCTTCCTCGCTGATTTTTGCCTTACATGATGGATGTCACGGTCGGCCGCAGGCTGGTGCACTGGGTGCCCCACCCCGCGCGCACGCGTTCGCCGTGCTGCTCGCGCAGCAGCACGCTGCCGATCGATTGAATCCTTCGAACAACCAAAAAGCGTCCGGGGCAGGTGTTCGGGACTAAGCAAGGCAGGACGGGTGTAGAACCGAAGCTGGTGTACATTGCTGGACACCTGGGACATCTTCAACCGCAAGCCGACATTTCGGAATTCACAACATAAGGATGTCCAGACCTGCACTTGATCAGTTTGTCTTCTAGCCCGATAGTATATGCAATCAAGCACTGCCCTTTCCAGCCTAGAACAAATACCTTGACCGTGGCTCCGACCGTGAACCCCATAGTCTAAGCTTGTACAAATATGTAAAATGCCAGTATTCTCTAGTCTGACTTACATTCCAAATCCTATTGACGCACACTGGGCCCGTAAATGCCTTCATCCTGAAACCGACCATGCAAAATGGTTTGCCTCACCCAAGTCATGAACTCTGATACACACTGACCTTGAAGGATTCCCCTCCTTCCGGCTTCTTGGTGTTGCAACATGTCAGAGCGAGATCCCCACTTTTCAAGACATATACATACATGTATATGCATATGCATATATGCGCTCTGTTTGTCTGTCCCTCCCCATCTTTGTCTCTCTCCCTCTTCCTCGTACAGACCAAAACTGGCGTCCGCCCCATATGCTGCAGCCCTCAACCCTAAACTCCCAAAAATGGCAGAATCGTACTGGGCTGCCCGACTCGGCGGTGCATGTGTACCACCTCAAGCCCCCAACCGCCAGGTGCTGCACACGAAAGACAAAAAGCCCTAAAGCCCTAAACCTGAAAATCAAAAGGTTCCAGAACCCCAAATCCCAAACTCAGAGACCCACACTCGAAACCCCTGCCCCAAAAGTAAAAGCCTGAAAACTTCAACAAGCCCTGAAGAAACATACATGTCAAGACATATCTAGTTCCAAACTCCGAACCCCAAACTTTCTGAACCCGAAACTCTGAACGAAAAATGTCGGAAATCCGGAATCCCAGCCCTAGCAAGGCCTAAAAACGTCGGGCATGCTAGCGCCAAGCGACCTTAATGCCTACATGATGCCTACATGCGCAGACAACAACAGGAACAAGCTCTGAGTGCTGAACACTGAGCCTACGGCATGTTGAGGCGTTGCGACAGGTCACGCAGGCATGTGGAAGCCCTGCGCAGCCAGGAAAGATTGATTTTTGTAGGACAGTGGAAAGGTCCTAAGGCAGCAAATCTGATTTGAGGTGTATGGTCTGCAAACCCTCAATTTGGAAGAGCCCACATAAAAATACATATTGTCCTTCTCCGGTGAAATGCCTCATGAAGCCTTATGACCTGGGCCTGATGGGAAATGTGCTTTGCTACAGCAGCTATCGAATTGCCATAAAGCCTAGATAGTCGGAACAATGGAGCCTCCCTAAAACCTTACACCCTCAAGTGCTGGCTGTTGGGCCCATGATGCAAAACTTCCTAACCCCGACAAACGTTCAACGTATTGACGGTTACAGAACATTGCACTCATCCGAGATGCACCACGAAGGAATCAAATTCCCTAAACTCCGTTATCTACGGTTTTGGGCTCACTTTTGGAGCTAGAGGTACCTAGATTCGTGCTTCTTGGTCGGCGACTTCGCACCCGCCAACAGGGACTCAACACGAAAGACAAATACATGCACTGCTTTCTCTCTGTCTCTCTGCCACTCTGCCTCTCTCCCTGTCTGTCCCTCGCTCTCTCTCTCGCGCTCTCCCTCTCTCTCTCTCTCTCTCTCTCTCTCTCTCTTTCTGTCTCTTTCTTTCTTTCTCTGTCTCTCTCTCTCTCTCTCTCTCGTTCTTTCTTTCTTTCTGTCTTTCTTTCTTTCTTTCGTTATTTCTTTATTTATTTCTTTCTTTCTTTCTGTCTTTCTTTCTTTCTTTATTTCTCTCTCTCTCTCTCTCTCTCTCTCTGTGTCTCTCTCTGTCTCAGAAACACTCGGCCTACGGTATGTGCTGTTGCTGTTGCTGTTGCTCTCGCTGTTGTTGCTGTTTCTTTCTGTGGCTTTTGTTGCTGTTGCTGTTGCTTGCTGTTGCTTGCTGTTGCTTGCTGTTGCCGCTGCTGTTGCTGCTGCTGTTGCCGCTGCTGGTGCTGTTGCTGCAGCACATGTTGCTGTTGCTGTCGCTGTCTTTGTCGTAATTATTATGGTTGTTGGTGGTGCTGGCGCTGGCACTGGTGCTGTTTCTGATTCTGGTGCTGGTGCTGTTGGCGTTGGTGTTGTTGCTGTTGAAGACCAAGCCCTGACACCATGGCCCACGTCGAATTCGGCTTCAGTTCTGAAGGGTTGCTGGCTTCGTACCCAGCTTCAAAGCTAGGGAAACAAAGGCGGAGCTTCTTACGGCATCAGCATCATCACTCGCATGTGCAGGTTGTTTAAGTTTGTTCCGGCACTTCAGACCCAATACTTTGATGTCGGTTTTGTGCTGAAGACAACCAAGGTAAGCCGGACACTCCATGGGCATAAACTTCTTCACCCATTTACATTCACCGGAATTCAAGCTTGATAAACATGCAGGAGTACCGTTGGGCCGCACCGTAGGCACGAAAAACTTACTTTTACGTCTTTTTTTATGTCTTTAACTGCCATGTCAGTTCTACGTCGGCCTGGACGATCCGGTGCACAGGACCAGGGTCGTCACGAGGCACAAAACCGAGGGCTGATCGAAAACCGCCTGACAATCGAGAGCAAAGACTTGGGACTTCACGCTCGGCGAAAAGCTCCGAACACGTTCTGCCGGCTAACACGATCGGCTGCCATGATGCCATCGGATTTGCCTCGGTGAGGTTCCTGGGTAAGGCTCTTAGATTTCAGACTCTCTGCATATGGACCGACGAATGAGCAAGACACTTGGCCTTCCAGGCAACAAGGCGTGAAATGCTATCTTTCTTCGACCAATGGTTGAAACCAGAAGAAGCCATGTCCAAACCCAAAGGCTACGCTCGCTGCAAGTGCTGCTCTGCAGCCTTCAATGTGGCCATGAAGGCTTCAATGCCGCACCGCAGGCCTTTGGTGTTTTTAAGTCTCTTGCGGGTCAGGTTTCAACAGTTGTTTTGGCTCCGGTTTTGGGTCGTCGTATTCGGCAGTCTTCGAATGCTTCTGGATTCGGGAGATGGGGCTCCAGAACTGCTGCATTCCGACAGTCCTAGAAACTCGTCGAATATTTCAGGTTTTGAAGGGATTTTGCGTTTGAGCTTTAACTATAAGTGAAGTGAACACCCTGCTGCTAAGACAAGACCCCCAAGTCCAAACTCTGAACTCGATGAGCCCTGAGCCCACGCAGCTTCGGCTTGAGGTCAAGGGTGTAGGCTTAGGGGGGAAAACCGAACACGCTGCTCCTGGACACACTGAAAAGCCAGCTCGTCTCTCCCTCTCTCCCCTGCACTTCTGCTTCAGAAACTTAAGCTCGAAGTGGGGATATAAGCACACAACACAATACTCCGTATTCCGTGTAGCCTTGAATGCTGGTTGTGTAAACCGTACAGCAATCTACTCGTGCTCGCTGTTTTCAGGCAACTTCATGGTATTGAAACAAGCACATAGCAAGCAGCTGCCAGCCGTCCTAGAATCAGGGAATCAAGGTGTTGAGCCCAAGCGGCTACCCCCTGGTTGTTTGCGATGCAGACCTTGCTGGACAGGGCAAGCATTAACATGTTGTTCAAAGGGAGCGGGTTCACGATTCACGAAGCAGGCGCGTGATCTCCATCCTTCCTTGCCTGCATTGGGGTTATTGGAGTGAAGCTCCTGAAAATAGAATCGTGAACGATGCCTTTGCGAATGTCTTTTCTGAGTATAGAAGGAATCTGCATCCTGCACACTGTCGTAAAGCCACCCTTGCTTCTGCGAAAGCTGAGCCTCGCACAGAAGTCAATGGCCGCCTGCACGGCTTTCAGGCAACAAGGGAACTCAACGTAGACCCCAAAATAGTAGGACTCTGTTTGTGAGAAGCCCTAAATTCATGTACGTGTTGGGGCTGATAGAAGCTCAAAGTCCCCAATGCTCAACTTCTTGGTCGGCGAGTTCGCACCCGCCAACAGGGACTCAACACGAAAGACAAATCCATGCACCGTTCTTTCTCTCTCTCTCTCTCTCTCTCTCTCTCTCCCATTCTGCCTCTCTCCCTGTGTGTCCCTCTCTCTCTCTCTCTCTCTCTCTCTCTCTCACTCGGCCTACGGTATGTGAAATGAGTGCGTGTGTGTCTGTGTGCGATAGTTATGACCTACCAGTTTGCATGATGCGCATCATCGAGGATAAGGACCAGCTCGAATTCTGAAGACATTGCATATGCACACAAGTACACAAGAAACACAAATATTCAGACTTGGACATACAAGAAGTACCATGAAAAGAGAGATACGATGTCAAGACTCAATCCAGTGCACATCAACCGATGGCTTCACACAGCCCGGAACCTGCGCGCAGCCAACGAGACCATCGCAACCTCAGGTTGAAGGGCTGCATCGGTGGATCGGTGCATGAAGCGCTTTGGGGGGTTACAAGCTTGGGGCCGTGCGTTGCGGTTTGGGCCTGGTTTTCTGCCATGCTTGCCGTTGCCCTACACAAGCCTCGCAGCTGCAAGATCTGAAATCCTGAAATCACGAGGCCGAACTCATGCCTCGCTACCAGGTTTAGCACCTCAGCCTCAAATCACCAAGCGCAAAACTAAGCCACCAAAGCAGCAAACTCTCTTTAACTGTGACCGCCAACAGCCCTTGCGGTGAAATCGGTAGTTGTCTCCGCAGGCTCTGGCTTTCTCTCAGTTCCTGCTTCCTCCACTCCCATGTTTTCCAGTTCACAACCCGTCGGTGATTCTTCAAACTCTTGTGAGATACCTTCGCGGCCTAATCATGGTCATATTCATAACCTTCTTCTTCTCACCATCATCTTCATCACGAAACTACAATCGGTGGCGTGGTCTGCGTTTGTAAACCGACAATAAGGTCTTCTCTGCAAACTTGCTTTATTGTTCTGCTGCAGCCAGTAATGCTGGTGCTCGCGCGGCGACGACGACCTCTGCTGCAACAAACAACTCTCCCACTGTGCGGCTACCCCTCCTCCTACTCTTCCGTCGTCTTGCTCTGCTGCTGCTACTACACCGCTACTATCGCTGCTACAAGTACTGCTACTGCTACTGCTACTAATACTGCTACTACTCCTACTACTACTACTACTGCTACTACTACTTCTTCTACTACTACTACTACGACTACGACTACGACTACTGCGACTACGACTACGACTACTACGACTACTACTACTACTACTACCACCACTACTACACATCCTGTCACTTTCAACTCGGAACCCTCTGCCTCTGTACAAGGCTTTGGGATGAAGGGCTTGGGGGTGTAAGACTTCCCGTCCTACCAAAATCTTGCAACCCTTGTAGAACTGTTGAACTCTTATGAAGTCTTTATTCCAATGTTGGGATACTCCCCAAAAGAAGTTCGGAAGTGCAGCCTCTCGACTGGTTGAGGGCTAAGGGTTAAGGTTGAGGGTTTCCAAGGTCAGGAGCTTGGAAGGTTTGCAGGTGTCAAGATTAACAGCGTTTGGGGTTTGCGTACTGTCGCTCGAGGTTCAGGATCACGGACGGCTCGTGGGTGTTGCTCTTCACCATCCCGCCCAAGCTGAAAACCCTACTTGTATCGTGAGCCTAAGTAAGCTGTAGATCCACAATTTTCTGGGGAAACATACCTTTCAAGACATATCTAGTTCCAAACTCCGAACCCCAAACTTTCTGAACCCGAAACTCTGAACGAAAAATGTCCGAAACCCTGAATCCCAGCCCTAGCAAGGCGGGAACAAGCTCTGGGTGCTGAACACTGAGCCCAGGAGGAGGCGGAGGAGTCAAAGGCAGGCCCTGCGCAGCCAGGGAAGATGGATTTTTGTAGGGCAATGGTTTCGAGAGTGAAGGGTTTAGGTTTATGCAGGGTGTTAGGATTTTTTGAGGTTTGGGGCTGAAGGGTTTTTCGCCTTAGGTAGGTTTTGTCCTAGTGCAAAAGCACAGACACATGCATACATATATATATATGTATATATATACATTATATATGTATGTATATATACATAGACACATATGTATATATACATATACATATACATATATATATATATATATGCATATATGTATGTATATATATATGTACGCATATACACAAATTTTACTCCGTATAATCATAAAGAGGAACTCCTCAAATAGTATATCTACGTATAATTATAATGAGGAACCCCTTTTCAAATAGTTTTGGCACTGATCAAAGCCCCCATGTTACTATAGGGTCCTTAAAAAAAATAATGAGGTTTTGGGGCCCATGATACAACAATCATAGCAAGGAACCCCCGAGACTGTATTGGTAATTACCCAAGCCCCCACAGTGTAGTACCCTTATAGACCCCGTATAGACCCCTTTAAGGAACCCTTTAAGGGAACCCCCAAATAGTATTTGTACTTATCTGTATTGGAGTTTCCGAAAATAGGGGATCCTAATATGATACCCCAAAGTTTCGGATCCTTACTATAAGAACCCAAATATAAGGTACCCCTAATAACCCTACCCCTAATAACCCCTATCGAGCCCTTTAAAGGAACCCTTATAATACCCTTCAATGTAACCCCTTAAAAGGAACCCTCAGGTACCCCTAATTTTCGGAAACTCCCATAGTAGCTTCCTGGCCTGTATATTACCCTTATAGACCCCTTTCTAGACCCCTTAAAGGAACCCCCAAATAGTATGGCTACTTATCTAAGTCCCCATAGTAGCTTCCTGGCCTTCTCTCGCTCCAGGCAGGCGCAGTCGCCGCCAACCCATGGCTCGGGCCGAAACGCCCCAAACCCCAAGGGCGCAATGTTCACAGAGACTCCAATGTCCCTCATTTTAAGGAATATGGCCTTAAAGGGCTCCTTGAAGGGATCTATAAGGGTTATATAAGGGAATTCAGGAGTATACCTTAAATCATATCAAGGATCCTACTATATCTTAAGGTATATTCTTTAAATACGGGATATTGGAGTCTCTGGGTTCACGAGCACCTCCCAACACCCCCAATCCCCGGATCCGGGAATATCCTCGCGACTTGCCTAACCTGTGCAGACTGTCGCACTTGCCCCAGCTGTTCCCGACCTGCCCCCGCCGTCAATCTTGTGCCAGTACCCCCTGGTGTGGATTGCAGTTGCTGTGCCCCGAATGCACTGCAGGCAACCCCGCTACCTGGACTCTGAGTTCCTTGCTTATATCGAAGGCCGGATTGGGTGTAGGCCCGCCAAGGCAAGTGGCCCAAACCCGCTTGAAAACAGATAGTTCTATGCAGAAACCAAACGGGGCAAGTGCCGCAAACCCAGAGACTCCAATATCCCTTAATCAAGGAACAGACCTTAAATCATATCAGGGACCCTACTCTAAGTTGAAGCATATTCCTTAATTAAGGGATATTGGAGTCTCTGGGAACAACCGTTTGGAGGTTTCAGGGAGCGCCAGGAGCGCGGGCAACGCGCGCTTCAGTAAGGATCGGGCAGCTTCGACCTCCGACTTGCGTGCATGGACCTGAGGTTCACTGTCTGGTTATTGAGTGGATCTCTTAATTAAGGAATATCTAGGGTTCCGTTGAGGGATCTATAAGGGTTCCCTTAAGGGTTCCTATAAGGGATCTATCTGTCGATCTGGTTCTTAGTAGGGACTGGGGGAATGGATTATGGAGACTATTATTGGGGACTATCATAAGGATCCCCATCCACCCATTCCCTTCTAAGAACCGGACAGTAGGTTGATCCGGATTTTGGGGTTTAGGAACCTTAACCGGGCTGGGGTTTTCCATGGTGCGTGTCGTGGGGTTCTGAACGGATTTGGGGTTTGGGGGCCTCTAGAGCTGTTGTAAGATTGGTGTGGGGCTCTGCAGAGCTCCTGAAGGGCTTCTGATTTCAAGTTTAGCCTTTACGGTTCAGGGTTTCGCACTGCCTTTCTGCTACCATGGGCCTACTGCTGGCCTCGGACGTCCGAGTTCAAAGTGCTTTGTTTAGGGGTTTGTTTATATCGTCTTGGGCTGAAGCTTCGGGAGTCCGAAGGTCAGGAGGGTGACCCTTCCTCAACCCTAAACTCTTAGCCTTAAAGCATCTTAAAGCCAAAACCCCGAAACCCACGTCTCCAAAGCTCGTTGCCAGCCACGACCCCCTCGCCCGAGGCCCCAGCGACGAGACCTGCAGAAGGCGGGTCCATATTTGCTATGATTCCAACTAATCATGTGAGAGTTTCCGAAAATGAAGTGTACCTTATTTGGGGTCCTTATGATAAGGATCCTACCATTTAGGATACTATATTAGGGTCCCCTACTTGCGGAAACTCCTATGTAGACGCCAGGAGGTAAGATTACTACAAATTACTCCCACTTCTACTTTACCTGCCAGCACTATGCTTTGAACTCCCTTAAGAGGTCCGGAAACCCTAGCCGCCCCAAGTCAAACCCTTCACCCTAACCCCAAAAACAGAATCCGCAGAGCCCTAAACTCTAATCTCCGACACCAAAATCCTTTCAAGAACCAAAAGCTCCAAAAGTCCGTGTAAACTCTGAAGAACTCCACAGAACCCTTAAAAATCCTAAACCCACTACCCTCCACCCCAAACCCAAAAGTATGCGAAAGTGTGGTGTGCAAAACCCCAGGCCCCACGACAGTCGCACCCTGAACCCCAAAACCCCAAAACTCGCCTTCTGCTCCGTGGCTCTGCCGGCGCCCCTCCGGGGCCTCCGCCCCGGCAACGAAGTGCACCTGGGCGTCCGGTGCCGCAAGGTGGCACCTTTAAACTTTACCGGAACCCTTATAGCACCCCTAAAGGAACACTTAAAGGATCCCTTGAAGGAACCCTTATACTACCCTTAAAAGAACCCCTAAAGGTAGCCTTGAGCCTTTAAGGTCTCCTCTTCTGGGTTTAGGGTTCAGGGCTTGTGCACCTTTAAGGTCTCCTTTTCGGCTTAGGAGCCATGGGGTCCGGGCTTGGGCTTCGGGTGTAAAGCTGACAAATTAGGAATTTAGGGTCGGGGTTTCGACATGGGGTTGAAAGTTAGGGCTGAGAGGACAGGGATTTAGAATTCAGAGGTTCAGGGTTGAGGGTTCTTGAGGTCCAGATGAAGCACATGATCCACAGGCGAAGGGCGATGTTGAACTAGCTTCGCGCCTTTCTGAGGCCTTGCTTCACATCGCAAAATCCGTCTTGTAGCCCCCAAAATCCTGAACCCTAGCCTCATTCTTTAATATAACAATCACATGCATGCATGCATACATACATATACACACCATAATACAAAAAAGTGCAGATTAGTATCGCATAGAATAATAGTGCGCCCTTGCATCCGAGCCACTTGGCGGTCCATGGCTGGGGTCCCCCAATGGCAGTGCCTATGAGGGCTTTCTTAAGGGCTCCCTTCAGGGCTCCTTTCATTTCAGGGTTTCTTTTAAGGGCTCCTACTACAAGGGTCTCCGGGCTACTACAAGGGCTAGTACCGGTTAGTGGGTTTAGCGTTTCGGGTTTGGGGTATTGTGCATGGACTCTGAGCTGGGGTTTAGGGTTTCGGCTTCAAGAGCTGGGATTCTGGACCGGAATTTTGGGGGTTTAGGTTTTGCGGACAAAACATGATCCTCTTCGTAAAGGACCGGAGTATTTCGGCCCGAGAGCCTTACACTTTGGGACATACATCATTTAGAGGTCTGAAATCCAGGCATCCCTATGAACTTTTTGAGCGTTTTGGGTTTCATGAAACCCGTGGATGGCACACAGGGCCTTGAGCGAAAGGAAGGTCGACGTGACTCTCTCAGGACCCCTACACAAAAAACAAACCTAAGTCCTGAATCGACATCCCCGAAACTCGAGCCTAAAAAATTCGAAACACTGGGCTTACTGCAACTTTTGATTGACGTTTCGGGCTTTAGGGTTTTATTCAAGCGGGTTCTCACTCGTTCGACAACCTTGCCGAGCAATTTGAGGTTGCGGGGTTCAATCGAACGCTTGTTAGGTGTTACCGGCTTTAGACAAGTCTATAGCTGATGTGTGCCTGAGCAATCTGAGCTCTGCGACCCTCATCTTTCCGCGGCGCTGTGCACAGCGGAGGGGGCGCGGCCTGAGGCCGTGCCCTTCGGGTCTGTACGTTTCGTAGGTCGAACTGTGCGGCAACCCGCGGAGAAGCGTCCCGTTTTGACATGGTACCGTTTCGCACCACGCCCAGTAGCTTCGAAGGACAGCATACAGTTTTTTCTCCGTCAAAAGACCCTAAAAACCCCAAAGCCCAACTCTTATTGCTATGCCAAGAGTATAGGGCCCATCAGCATCTCGGCCGCCCGGCACCGATGTGAGCACCGACGCCACCGACAGCACCGAATCTTTAAATCTAGGCCCTTTCGCCCGGATTGTCGGTACCGGCTGAGCAGGGCCCTCTTAGAGGGAACGGAAAAACGCCTCCCACTTGGGTTGAAATAACAAAACCTGCAGTCAAAATTGACGGTCAGTGACATTTTGGCCGGCTAACCGCCTGGGCACCTATGCCTGTGCCTTTCAAAAGCACGCGGCAATTTCAGCTGAAACAGGGCCTCAGAGTTGCTTGCCATCTCTTCGGCCTAGCCTATAGCCCCTAAGCCTCAAGTTCTCGGAATCACCCGAAGAATCCATTCACCAGGCCCAAAAGCTGCGAAACTGCCTATGTAAGCCGCCTGAACGACTTGGAACCGGTGCCGGCGTGCAGAAAGTCTCACTGCCCCGATCTTCGTGCGCAAGCAGTGGTGGCCATAAAGGCCTCGGGTAGGGCGTAGGGAGTTGGGGTGTGGGGATTTCGGGGTGTAGGGGGTTAGGATTTTGGGTTCTGAGGTGTAGGCTCTCCTGAAATGAGCCATAAAGGCCTCAACAACAAAAAAGCTCAGAGGCTTTAGCGGGGCGCCCACGCCTAGACCTAGCAAGACGGCTCTCGTGTGCGATTCCTCATGACTTGCTTATAGAAGGTTTGAGGACTCGCTGCTACTGTTTGTCCTTTAGGATGTCGGGCTTCAGAGCTTTAGGGCTCAATGCTGCAGGGTCTGAAACGGTGCTGTGTTTGAGCTGTGGGGGGGTCGGATAGTAGTTGGTTTAGGCTTAGGCTTCTAGGATTTGAGTTCGGGGCTTTGGCTTTGAGGGCTGTGGGTCTCAAAACCCGCACTGCCGTTGAAGACCTGTTTTGAGTCTTCACTCTTAAACTTCTCCCCTTTGCCTTCAGATTGTAGGTTGCAAGTTCTACGGAGCCTAGGAAACGGATGCCTCACAATGGCGGATCAAGTCTCTCAGCGCCGGGCGTTGAATTGAAGTCGTCCATCGTCGTGGGACGACTGGAATAAAGAAAAAGCCTGATCTTGGTGGTTCAGGGTTCAGGGTTTAGGGTTTGATGCTTTGCAAAAGAATGAACCGAAGCAACACCAGCGGAAATGATTGCCGAAACCCTAGGCGGCACACAGCACGGTAAAGAGCCTAGAAGTCCGCAGCCCGAATCTGCCCCAAACCCAAATCTGCAAATAGGGAAAACAAAAAGCTTGGGTCAACCTTGCCCTGACAGGAGCACTGATAGGAGCCTGGTGAAGCAAAAACCCTAAACCCCTAAACCCCTAAACCCTAAACCCCTAACCCCTAAACCCTAAACCCCTAAACCTGTGAAAGCAGCCCTCAGCCGATCAGGACGACGTGCAGTGATTCGCCGCTTCGACCCAAGGGAAGGCTACGCTAAGGCCCTTGAGTCATGGAGTTTTTGTCAAAGACAACAGTCAGCAGACAAGGCAACAGTTCGCAAACTTGTACAACCTAGCGACAGACTTGTCAAGGCTGAATGTATAGACATGTCAAACACAGCAGTTGAAGGACATTCGCTTGTCGTAAAAAGAGTCGCTGTGCCATGCAACCATAAGCCATGGCCAACTGAATTCGAGATGGTGGAACCATCAACCCAAGGGGATAGAGAAATCCTTCAACAGGTTATGAGCGCCCAAGCTCGAGGACCTGCGCCTACCGCGAACGGGGTAGATCTGGATGCACCTCGTGGATCTGGAGAAGCCCAGCTACCGGGCTGCAGCGTTCAGCCGGAACGACGATCTGCGGAGCAGCAAGGAGACGGGCAGGGCCCGGTGAGTGGCACTGCAGCGATGGAGGCTGCGGGTGCAACGGCACTGACGGGCAGCTCGAGAGAGTTTCCTACGGCAAGTGGGGAAGCGCAGGGGAACGAATCACGACTGCGGCAGGAGAGGCTACACCTGCCTACTACGACTACAGGACTGGACGGCCGCCCTGAGCCCCAAGTTAGTGCCGGGAGGACCTACGCAACAGCTGGCTCTGTGGAGTATATGACACCAAGATCTATGGCATCGGCTGCTGGGCCGCAACCAAGCTGGATAACAGGGCTGGAAGTGCCGCGATGGGTCTCACGTTTGGGATCCTATTTGAGTGTGGGACACATGGAGACGCTGCCTAGCCCGCTGGCTGGAAGCAGTGCTACACCGAACCCGCCTGGAGGACCTACATTCAGGTTGCGGTCGCCGGTGAGGGCGATGCGGCCATTGCCCCCACCAACTCCACCGAGTTCTTCGGACCTGCCTCAGGAGGCCATTCAGGCAGAGGTACAGCGTCAACTTGGTGGGCTTCTGGAAAGACTACAGACTGCCGAGCAACAGAACAACGAGCTGAGGTTCGAGCTGGAGTCTACCCAGAGGTCCTTGGAGCATGCACGGCAGTTGCGAGATGATGCCGCGCTACTTCGGGGACCGCATGATCACGCTGGACAACCTGCAGGAGGAGATCTTATGGAACCTCATCGGCAACCCCCTCCTCTACCAGGAGCACCAACAGTACCAGCACTCACTAGAGTACCACCTGGGGATCCTCTGTCTGTACTTGCAGGGCAGCTAGGAGGGTTACATCCAGCGCAGATAAGTACAACTGCCCAAGTCTACCGAGAACTAGAGCGGGCACAACCACAACCTCCTGTACAACCACCGGAACCTAGGCCGACGGCTCCTACCCCACCACCGCAACTACAACCAGAGGGAAGAGGCTTCTTGCGTTCATTCCTAGGACAACCACGCCCGAGGAGTCAATCACCTCCGCCGCCGAGGTCCTCAGTGTCCCCGCCGGACTCACCTATGATGGATGCTCTTCTGAGGGGTGTCCAGCAGCTTCAGGAGCTGCAAGCGGCTGCAATGGCGAAGGGACAGTCGGGATCACCAGAGGTCTTGAAGCCAGGGACCTCTACGCTAACCCAGCTACCAGAGCTAAGCCAAGGAGCCGAAGCGTCGCTGCAATTCCAGGACTGGTTGGAGGTGACAACGGCGGCTATGAATGATGTGAGCGACCAGAGCTCAGTCTGGTGGCGGGACGTGGTCCAGGTCGTCGACGATGCTTACCAGAGATGGCTGGCGGCAACTCCGCTAGAACGGCTCAGTATTCAACCAGCTGGGCAGGAGCTGTCAGAGACCAAATGGACCCGGCTGAACGCGAGGGTGACCACGATGCTTCTTTCGGCTATGACCGCTGAGCTCAGGACGGACATGATCTCCCATAGGATGTCTACCAGTACGGTGCGAATGCTGTTCCGTCTGCACACTCTTTATGAGCCTGGAGGCAGCAAAGAGCGGCAGGACCTACTACGGCGACTACAAAGCCCGGTCGACTTCGTCGTGGCGGATACAATGGAGAATGTGCTACGGGTTCTGAGAGCATGGCCGAGGTGGATGTCGAGATGTACGGCGGTGCGTATGGCCCCGCCAGATCCCTCAGTTCTGGCCCGTGGTTTGAAGCTACTGACGGCGCGCCACATCGAAGGGGCACCGGACTCAAACTTCAGGACAAGCATGTTGCGTACGAGCCTGAGACTGGATGGACAACCATCAATGGACAATGTCTACGCCTACCAGAAGCACCTCCAGGCCGAGATCGAGACTCTGCTGGCAAGCCAACCACGAGTATCTTCCACTACAGTGACGGATCCACCGCGACTACGAGCACTCGATAAACCCCAGTCACCGAACAAGAAGGACAAGGACCGGGAGAAGTCCAGTGAGCTGTGTAGATACTTCCTCAAGCCCCAAGGCTGCAAAAGGGGAGCGAAGTGTGCATATGCACACAACATGAGCTCACTGGAGCGAGAGGTGAGGAACCGCAAGTGCTTGAGTTGCGGGGCAGAAAGTCACAGACAGAAGGACTGCCCAATAGGACGACCGGGACAGCGACCACAGGCAGCAGCATCACCGACGGCTACAGCAGCGATTGCGAATGCCAAGGGTGGCCTTGCTACGCCGGCTATGTCAACGGTGTCAACAACGGCCACCGCGGGATCCACGCTGGACTCATCGTCTTCGGCATCCTCAACAATACAGGGCACCGCGTGGACACTCGAGTCGCTGATTCAAGCGGCCCAGCAAGTAGTCCAATCCCAAACTCAGGGAGAGGACAAGTCTCCTTAGAAAACGAGGCCGGAGCTCAAGACGCTTGTTGTGAGGGACATCCGAATCTCGGCGATGAGTTCGTCGTCGTCAGCCCTTCTGGATTCAGGTGCGACCCACAGCCTACGGAGTGCGCGAGATCAAGAAGAATGGAAGCGGGCCACGGAGGTTCAGGTTCAGCTGGCGGGCAACAACTCCTTGCGGATGAGAATGAATCCAACGGGCACTCTGCTAATGCCCCCGCGTGACACCCCAGAGGTCACTGGAGGTACTCCACCCGGTGGCCAGACAA
Source organism: Symbiodinium sp. CCMP2592 (assembly GCA_905221615.1). Lineage (NCBI taxonomy): Eukaryota > Dinophyceae > Suessiales > Symbiodiniaceae > Symbiodinium > Symbiodinium sp. CCMP2592. The sequence continues at coordinate 555,966 of CAJNDT010003946.1, read as the reverse complement.
TAGTCCTTGGGCTACACGCTGGTGTGGTCACCAACGAAGTGCTTCCTGCAGACGGGTCAAGGGGAACAGCTGCCATTGTCGGTGAGCTCCGGGTGCCCACAGCTGTGCGAGGCGGAAGCGCTCTCAATCATCTCCCATCTCGAAGATAAGAACCGCGAGCAGTTGGAGAATGCCACCACTATAACCATGGACAGAGTGGCTATGGCAGCGTGCCGAATGCAGCGAACTTGGCAGGAGCATCTTCAGAGCTATGCGGCCACAGGCAACCTGGAGGAGGGATATCGAGGAGTACGAGATGCAGATTTTCTACGTGGACTCCCAGGAGAATGCCTTGATGGACTTCTTGTACCAGGAGTACGTGAAGATGGATGGAAGGTGTTCAAGGGTGTGGACTTTCTCACAAGGCCCCAGAAGCGGTACCTCTGGTCAGCACGCAAGTGGGTTGTCCATTTGTATGCAGGGGACCCTGGACATTATCAGATGTTTCAGCTCGACCAGGGCAACACAGCTGTACTAGAGCTGGACGTGTCCAGGTGCAAGGCCCACGACGTGATGAACGATAGTACATGGAAGCTACTGTTATGGGGAGCCTTGACGGGAAGGCTGGATGCGATTGTGGGAGGCCCACCAGGCCGTGGAGGAATGTGGAACATCAAGGGCGACCTCTTGCCGGGGAAGACGAGGACATTGGCGACTATGGTGAGGATGTTGTGGATGTACGCTGTGGCAAAGGCAGCACGAAGCTCAGGGGGAGAAGTCCTGAACGGAGGAGAAGTCCTGAACAAAGACCGGCCGGTGGCCTTCGTCATGGAGGCAATGTACCTACTACGATTGGGACAAACGTCTACTACCTTCTCGGGCTGAATGGTTTGGGGAGGGATGAGGCCCCTCCTGGCAATGCGCAGGATGGAGCGATGCTATCTACTTGGTCGCCAGGGCTGGTGAGGGCCATGGTGACTGCTTTGAGGTTTTGGGACCGGCGACCACTGAGTGCACCGTCGGTGGCGGCGATGTCAACGGAGCAGTGGAGAAGGCACGTGCAGTCCAACCACGCGGAATATCACCGCGAGTGCCTAACTTGTGTGATGTCGAGAGGTACGGGGCGGAGGCATGCGAGAGTGAGGTCACCGGACATGTTTAACCTCACTGTGGATGTGGCTGGGCCAGTCAAGCCAGGGCTTGATGTATCGTCGAAGGGAACTATGGGAAAGGGCTTGCGCTACATGCTGGTGGGCCACTATGTTCTTCCGAAGGAGTTTGTCAAGGGCTACACAGGCCGGGAACCTCCTGATGATGATGGCCTACACCCTCTACCGCGAGATGGGAAGGAGGACCACGGCAACGACAAAGAACCCACAGGACCTTCTACACCACTACCACACGGAGAGGGGGAACAAGTTCTGCAGTGTGATGGGGAAGAGGGCAATGGCAACAACAAAGAACCCGCAGGACCTTCTACACCACTACCACACGAAGAGGGGGAACGTGATCTACTACCAGAGCAAGTAGCGTCCAATGGCAACGACAAAGAACTCACCACTACCACACGAAGAGGGGGATCCGTTTGAAGTTAGTGACGATGACCCAGGTGAGCAGAGTCCTTTACCAGTGCGTGACGATGACCCAGGTGAGCAGAGTCCGTTTCCAGAGCTGTTTGTGTCAGAGCAGAATGGAGTGGATGGTTTTTCTGGGCGGTACGAGGCTTCAGCGAGAGGGATACGTCGACTACGAGGACTCCGACTATGAACCTTCGGCCAACGAGGAGGATCAGGAGGAGCACGAGGCACAACAGAAGGATAATGGGGCGACTACGGTTTTTCCTGATTGCGAGTCTCCGGAGTCCACCTACCTGTTGTTCGCGAGGCCCCTACCCAACAATGGCACGCAGTCTGTTAAGAGCGCGATTCAGGACATTGTGTTGTACCTTCAATCGCGAGGACTCCCAGTTTATCGTCTACATTCAGACAAGGGCGAGACCTACAACCACGCTATTCGCAACTGGCTCAGGGACCAGGGCATCCGAGGAACGTGGTCGGAACCGGGCAAGCCACAAGGGAATGGACTAGCGGAAAACTCCGTTCGTTGGGTAAAGGATCACGCCCGCACGCTTTTAGCAGCGGCACGGCTGCCAACGAGGTTGTGGCCTTCAGCAGCAGAGGCGGCTACAGCACTTCAGCGTTCAAGGGTGCTGGGGTGGAAGTCCAAGCTCATGGCGCCGTTTGGAGCTACAGTTCATGTGAGACGCAAGGTTTTCGACTCAGCTGGACCTCTGAGGAGGGAGCAGGCCTTTGAGTCGAAGTGGGTCAAGGGAGCTTACATGGGCCTAAGTAACATCCTTGAAGATGGCCACGTGGTGTACGTTGAGGGCGACTCGGAGAACAAGGAGAATTTCCTACATACTTTTCATGTGCGACCTCGACTTACAGACCCAGGTCCACCCCAGGAGGAGTTGGAGGTCCAGCCCCCCAAACCGAGGAGACGTGTGACCGAGAAGACGCCCATCGATCAGGTCGAGTTGAGGAAACTGGGGCTGTCGAAGGAGGAACTGGACAGCTACATTGTAAGGAGGTCACAGCTTCTATTTGAGGAATGGGACCAGGAGGAGGCCGTTCGCTTGGTGAGTGAGTTGGCAGAGACGGGCTTCTTTGATGAGTGGAAGTTTGGAGTCTTTCGACATGGTGGCTCAGTTGGTTGGCTACGAGGACTCCAACAGTACCCCGAGCTCTCGCGCGTCCTCTCCCAGATCGTCTTGGAAGCGAACCCGGAGGCAAACTTCACAGCTATTTGGGTGTCTTCATAAGGACTACAACAACGACGAGGGCGCGCTCAACTACATTTACCCCATCTCTGTCCCAAGGCGTGGAGGTGATCTGTGGGTGGAGTTGTTACCAGGTGACCAAGTACAAGGGGAAATCATGGACAGGGTGGACAGTCAGGGACGGAAACGTTTCGGCTACATCAAGAAGCTGAAGCCGGGCTCGACTATGGTGTTTTCTCCCCGACGAGCTCATGAAGTACTTCCGTGGGAGGGTACGAGGACAGTTCTTATAGCGTACACACCGCAGTGCATGGGAAGGCTGTCAGCAGAGATGATACGGGAGTTAGAGGACAAGGGCTTTCAACCACCGTTGTCCCAGTACCCGGAGTACTTCCTGAAGGGTGACCCCGTTCCCAAGGAGCAGAAGCTGGAGGTTGCGGCAACCAAGGCGGAGGAGGAGCACTTTTCCGAGGAGGAGTTTGGACCCAGTGTGGATGAGACATGGGAAATGTTCCTTGATGTTGACGGTGGAGTGGTCAAGATTGGAGATGATCAGCCGCCCTGCGACGACTACCCAAAACCACGAATGGGGAAGGTCGAGGCAGGCTACACCAAGAACGTCGAGGGGATCCTCTCGGAGATTAAGGCACCCCTACAATGTAGATCCCAAGGAGGTTGCTGAGAATATGTCGCTGTGGCTCCCTGCAATTCAGAAGGAGCTGGATGGTGTGTCAGTTGCAATCAAGAAGCTCCTTCCCAACACGAAGGAGCGGACAGTATGGATGCAGCGACCAGGTGCACAACGGCTTCCAGCAAAGTTCGTGTTTACCGTGAAGCCAGCGGAGAACCCAAGCCCCACGGACAGGACAGCATGGTTCAAAAGGAAAGCTAGACTAGTGGTTTGCGGAAACTATGCCATGAACGACCACTCCGAGGTCTATTCAGAGACCGCACCTTCCGAAGCGGTGCGGGCAGGTTTGGTGATGTCGAGAAAACGGCGATGGATGGTAGGCCTCATCGATGTCGTTGCGGCCTTCTTACGGACCCCGCTTAACCCAGATGAAGGGTCACCGACAATCATCGTGTGCCCACCACGTCTTCTACTACGACTGAACCTCATCGTCGAGGACGAGCTTTGGGGCCTGATAAGGGCCTTATACGGCTTGCGACAGGCGCCAGCCCTTTGGTCGGCCCACCGTGACCAAGTGCTAAGCGCAATGGCTTTTCCCCGTGGGATGAGGCTTTACCGAGGCCGCACTGTGACAGCCTGGTGGGTGCTCAGGGACGAGGGAGGGTCCATCAAGGCGATCATCATTATCTACGTCGATGATATACTACTACTCGGCGAGGAGGAGACGATCAGAGAGGTTGCGGACACCATACAAGGCGAGTGGAAGACATCAGGTTTGGTGTTCCTACAGCCAGATCACTCGCTACGTTTTCTGGGAATGGAGCTTGAGATCAGTGGCGATGGCTCGGAGATCTACGTGAACCAGCGGAGCTACATAGAGGAAGTCCTGCGTTCCTACGGGTACACCGAGGAGGATCAAGACAAGATCCCCCTAACCAAGGAGCATGCGTCCTTTGAATGGCAAGAAACAGACGTGGAACCAACGCCGGAGGCAGTGACCAATGCCCAAAAGATTACCGGGGAAATCATGTGGATTGCCCACAAGTCACGACCTGATGTGGCTTTTACCTGTTCTTTGATGGCGTCAATTACACTGAAGGCCCCAATGAGATGCTGGTCTATTGGATGTAAGGTTCTACGTTACTTGAATGCTACCAAGGAGTTGAAGATGACCATCAAGGACGACTCCACCGACCTGGTGTTGTACCCCGACGCAGCGTTTGCTCCCAGCAGTGGGAAGAGCCATACTGGATGGGTGGTATGCTGGGCTGGGACACCCATAGCTTGGCGGAGCGGGAGGCAGAGCACGATTGCTCTGAGTACGGCGGAGAGCGAGCTCACAGCCATTGTCGACGGCACCATAGGCATGATGGGTTTGGAAGCAATGCTCATGGACTTGCATGTGGAGCCATCCTTGAAGGAGGTTGCGAGCGACAGCACCAGTGCCCTGGCGATTGGGTCAGGCACTGGTTCGTGGCGCACCTGCCACTTGCAGTTGAAGGCTGCGTGGGTGCAGGAGTTGATCGCGCACGGGCACATTAAGGCCCGGCATCAGCCTGGAATCACGCAGCCGGCGGACCTACTTACAAAGCCACTCAGCAGCCAGCGGATAAGATCGCTTTTGACGTTGTGGGGGGTGTCATCTCAGGAGGAGTGCACTCAACGACCGACCTCTACACCTACGAGCGCATGTACAACGAGGATGTTGGTGGCAATGCTATGTTGCTTGTTGGTCCTGACAGTGGAAGCAACTAATGAGCAGCCACCTCAGAGGCATGTGCAGATGGACTGGGACATGGCGGCATTGTTTATGGGCTTGTTGATGTGCTTGGGTGCATTGCTGCTCTACGAGGCCGTGAAATGGGGAGCGACCGAGATCTACTACCACTACACGCCGGGAGCCTCCTCACGGAGGATGAGGAAGCTTACGAAGTTGAAGGAGGCTACGGCGAGGGCGATACAGAGGGAGCTCGAAAGGAACTCCCTGCCTATGTCATCGGCGAGCTCATCGCCCCTGTCTGGGACGACTACCAGAGTCCTACAGGGAAACTTTACGGCAACCCCGCCGAGGCAGAGAGAGCACCGTGATCCCAACGAGGATGGTCTTCGTCGGAGACACAGGTCCCCAACGACACCACCACGACCAGCGACTCCACCGCGACCTACGACGCCGCCGCGTACTACGAGGCCACATACCCCGATGAATACACCGGGATCTCTTCAGGGATTGTCGGCAGATGAAGGAGAGACAAGCGCCTCGGCGGAAAACCGTCGAGTTTGTGTGGACACCATTATGCTGATGAGACTGGAGGAAATCCGGGAGGGGCTACGCCTTAATGGGTTAAGCCTTAGTGGACTGAAGCTCGATGCTGCTACCAGGTTGTCGGACATCCTGGTGAGTCAGCTGGGCGGGAACACAGGGCCTACTACGAGGCAACTACGATACATATTGTGGTTGTGGCGAGACCGTAATCTGACAGGCCGTGTGCTATTGACCTGGAGAAACATCGCAACGAGGACGGAAACGTCCAGGACTATTGCACGGCTGAAGGCGATGGAGTGATAGCACTAAGAACCTGACGGCACAAGTGAGGAGGAGTGTGAAAGCAGCCCTCAGCCGATCAGGACGACGTGCAGTGATTCGCCGCTTCGACCCAAGGGAAGGCTACGCTAAGGCCCTTGAGTCATGGAGTTTTTGTCAAAGACAACAGTCAGCAGACAAGGCAACAGTTCGCAAACTTGTACAACCTAGCGACAGACTTGTCAAGGCTGAATGTATAGACATGTCAAACACAGCAGTTGAAGGACATTCGCTTGTCGTAAAAAGAGTCGCTGTGCCATGCAACCATAAGCCATGGCCAACTGAATTCGAGATGGTGGAACCATCAACCCAAGGGGATAGAGAAATCCTTCAAAAAAACCCTAAACCCCTAACCCCTAACCCCTAAACCCTAAACCTCTAAACCCTAACCTTCAAACCCTAAACCCTTCCAGAAACCTTCTTGGGAACCAAACAAAAAAAGAGCCCCTCAGCGGCCTCGTGCATGTTCAGCTCTCACTCGACATGGTCGACACCGTCATCGAGCCTGAGCTGCGAGAGGCTGTCGTGTTCAGGGTTTAGGGTTGTTTTGGGTTTGGGGTTTTGGAGTGTTTTGTCTGCAGATTTAAGCTTTACGGTTTAGGGAGTTTAGGGTTCAGGGTATAATGGGGGCCTGACGATGCCCCCCTACGACACACAAATAAACATGTACATGCATGCATATGTACCTACCCTTTCTGGCTTTCAAGCGTATCTTCTTGCAAGGCTCCAAGATGGTAGATGGCCTCTAAAACCCTCTGCGCCTAGGGATCTCTGGTTAAGCACGAACATAATCATAACAGTGCGAAACATAGATAGCTATAAGAAGAAGAAGGAGAAGAACAGTCATGTTGATTGGTGTTAAGCACAGAAGATCACAAAAGTAATGTGGGAATTTGATTAAGAAACCCCGGGCCTTTTACCCCGAAAAAATAGGGTTCAAATACGGAACCCTAATAAGAGCCTAAGGTTTCTAAATTAGGTTCCTAAATTACCCTTATAGATCCCTTTTAGTAACCCTTACAGACCCCTTTCAAGGAACCTTAAACAAGAACGGAGGCTCTTGGCGCTTTGTTGGTCCAAGGCCCCGGTCCCTTGTATGGAGGTCTAGTTCTAAAAGCATCGAGTAGGTTTGAAAAAGGTGTCTGTAGGGTTTAGTGTTTAGTGTTTAGGGTTTTAGAGTTTAGGGTTTAGGGTTCTGTAGGGCTTTGTAGGCTTGAAATTGGTTCTATAGGGCTTTGGTTAATCAGCGCTTTCTAGGTTCGATAGGAGCCTTTATGCGATTGTGAAGTACCGGATTTAACTTACTAGAACCACGGAAAGCATTTAGCAGTGTGGCACATTCCAGCGTTTGGGTAACTTTTATTGAAAGAACCGCGAACCCAAAACTTTCGACCCAAAATGTCCGAACCCTCTCCAAAACCAAAATTCGGCCCTTGAAAACATCCTAAACCCCAGGATTTACACGTCCGCTCTGGTAGCGAACTACTACATTCTGCTGTTGCTATTGGCTGCAATATTCTGCGACTACCCGTATAATTGTCAATCACCATGGAACGAGTCAAGCTGTTTAAGTACTCTACCTGCAGCCATATGCTACTATCAGTGTACCCCTATAGCGACCATCACCATTTTTATTCTAACTATGTCATGTAGCTTCTGCCATCTACCGTTCAGATACAGTTGTAAGGTTGTGCCTACCACAACACTGCCTGAGCACCTGGCGCGTAGTCTTCCTTCGAGACCTCAGGCACCGAGAACAGTGTTTCCGCGCGTTTCCGCATTCATAGCCGCAGGCTACGGAAACAAGTGAGGACAGACAGACTGTGAGCAGTTCTTCGTGAGACTTCTGAAAACTGGTTCACACAGTCAGAGCTACAACCCTAAATTTGCACACCTGCCTGCAACCCCTCAGCCCTGCACCACATGAGTCTGATCGCTAAGCCATGAACGCAGACACTAAACCCCAGGCCAAACAAAACCCTCAACACCCGATCCAAAACCCGAAGCCCCGAAAACCTGAACTCCCCTCTGTTGAGGTCCACACTCAGCTGCCTCGCCCCCATAAAGCTGAAACCGCGCATCCTGCAGGAAGAAGAAGGCGGCTCGAAGGTTAAGGGCTAGGGCATATTCATGTTCAATCTGGCATTCACGGTTTGGGTCTTAGGGTTTCAGATGGGTTCAGAGGGCCTCTGCATGTTTCGAGAACCCTGTATAGAATCTATAGAATGCATATGGAACCCTTAAAGAAATTATAGGGCCTAGTGGCATCCTTTACAAGAAAGTGGAGGTTCTTGCACGAAACAGGGGCTTGCTATGCAGATGCCTCTCAGACCACAGCACTGACCTACATAACTATATTTAGGGACCTAAATTGACCTACATAACTATATTTAGGGACCTAAATAGCTGGACCAAGAACTTTGGGAGAGTTTCCGGGCTATGAACTGATACAGAGCCCTAAGGAACAGTGTTGACGACTATCCATGCTTCCGTAGTAGACAGGGGCTTCGAAGCTACAGAAACAGAGAGAGACTTAGACCGTAGCAGCAGATAGCGCAACTCTTCTGTGTGCGGAACTTCACTACAACCCTCCCTACTGAAGCTGCTAGAATACAGACAAAACCTCAGACTAAAAAACCGTATACAGCCAAACATCAGAGCCAAAAGAAACCTTCAACCAAAACTTGAAAGGTCTCAGCCCTGAAACCTGAAAACTTAGAAACCACTAAAACATTAAAACACAAAAAAAACCAGAAACCCTGAAACCCATCTTTCTAAATCAAAGAGTCGATAAAGAAATTAAACTAAGATCACGAAAACAAAACACACACATACACACACAACCAACGCCGGGCTCGCCTCATGCTCGGGGCCTGTGAGGGTCTTCAGCACCTTCTTGGCCGCCTGATGGCCATGCCTGGCAGGGGCATCGGGGGAAGGGGAAGAGGAGGGGGGCTTAGGGTTTTGGATGTTGGACATTATCATCAAATATTATGACATATTACATTCTTCTATCATAGTATATCCTCATATATATATATACACATATATATAGATATATTTGTATTTATACTTATCTATATATATAATTGTTTTTTATGTACTATACATCATCAGCAGGAAGAGCCTGGCCTGGTGCTTCCCATCTTCCGCAGGAGCCCAGGCCTTGGTCCGGTCCGGGGATTTCTAAGGACTTGGGCTGCAGGTAAGAAACAAAAACATGCAGAAGGAATTAAAGGAAGGAACCTTCAAAGGAAGTCGATAAATGAGGTGTGTGAATGAATGAAGGACTTGGGCACTTGGGTCCCAGGTAGTCACAGGGGGTTTGGGGGTTTTGGGGTTTAGGGGTTTTAGGGTTTAGGGGGTTTTGGGGCTTAGGGGTTTAGGGGCTTTTGGGGGTTTAGGGGTTTAGGGGCTTTTGGGGTTTAGGGTTTTAGGGGCTTTGGGGGTTTAAGGGGTTTAGGGGTTTAGGGTTTAGGGGTTTAGGGGTTTAGGGATGAGAGTGTAGGGTTTAATTTAGGAATTTAGGGGTTTAAGGGTTTAGGGTACGGTTTAGCGATCAGGGTTCAGGGTTGAGATGTAGTAACAGCTTTTAATTAGGGTCCCTTAATGGGATCTATAAGGGATTCTACTGGGTCCCAAAAAGGAGCAGTCTATAATAGGTTAAGAGCCTTATATAGCAGGATTTCGATGAAAATACTTCAGAAGCTGGTGGATTGAGAAGTTATAGGCTAAGGCTCGAGGGTTTGAGGGCTTTAGGGTTTCGGATTCAGGATTTAGGACTTTAGGGTTTCAGGATTGAGAGTTTGCCTGAACGCAACAACGGTCTGCAGCTAGCCAAACCTTTTTCGATATGTCTGCCTCTCCGTCTATCAACACGGATGACAGCTGGAAACTTGCAAAGAAATGACTTCACATAAGAAATTCAGAAGCATGGTTACTGACTGGCAAAGGCAGACATGCATGGCTAGATTCTTGAATCAAAACCTTGTTTTGCCCCTGACAGAGTACGTCACCCCAAAGACGACCCCATTTTCAAGAAACCCGAACTTGCATATGCATTAACAAGCCGTCCTGAACACTGAACTACAAACCTTAGAAGGGGCCCCCACCTTGTAATAGTGGTATACTAGGAATATAATACGGCCCGAATATCATCCTTATAGTCACTATTACAGGGTGGGGGCAGCTCCAAATACAAACCTTAATCCCAAGCAACACCAAACTCCGGCGTTCTGGGCATCAGGCACGCGGACCAGGGCCCGTGAGAGCTGAACCTGCTTGAGGGCTCGAGGTTTCAGGGCTTTCGGGTTCGGGGTTTTGGGGTTTAGGTCTGCCTTCAGGATGTAAAATGATCCAGGGATTTCTGATTCTAGGTTTCTTGGGGTTCGGGCGGCAGAGGTGTAAGATTTGTCGGATTTTTTTGGTATAGGTGCGAGCAACGCATTCTAAAAAAACTGCGGGATGCTTTTAGAAGAGAGTTTCACAGCCTTGTGGTCTGATTCAAGCCTCGTGGGCTTGAAAGTCTTATGGGGGCCTTGATGATAGGAACAGGGTTGTGGGAGATCTTACAGTATACTGGACTTGCGTAGGGGGCGATAAGGAGATAAGAATATCAATTATTCCAAAGCCTATGTTCGTTGCTTCAGGGCACTAGCCGTTCGGGCGTACTTGTTGCTCTTCATTTCTTGGGTCTCGACTTCGGGTTTTGAAGGTTTTCTGAGGTGTTACTAGACCCCACACCCAAAACCCTAAAACCTAAAGAAAGACAAAGAAGATGGTTCGGGGGTCATTCCCAGTACCACTAAAACTCTATTGGGACTCGAAGAAGGAGAAACATGTACTGCTTACTCCGACCCCTCTAGTAAAGCCCAAACTCAAAGATCTGATTATCCCTTCCGCGAAGCTAACCCTCTGTCTTTTTCTTTAGGGGGTTTGGCCTAAAGGGCACTGGGTTCAGTTGTCAGGGTTAGGGGTTTAAGTTTGGGGTTTCAGGCTCATGGTCGAAGGATGCATCACTCACGAAGTCTTGCCCGTCCGCGCTTTCTGGCTCAAGGCTTTCGTAGGACGCGCTCGATCCGATAGTTCCCCTAGACCCTGCGCTTGAAACCCCTGCGTCCAAACCCTGAACCACAAAACTCCCACACAACCAAAGCCAAAAGAATGAATCTCTGAAAAACAAAACCTCAAGGCAACAACCCGAAGGAAGCTTTACCAAAGAACCCTAGCCCGACAGTCCATCGCGCAAGCGAGTGCCAAACGCTGAAGGAAAGGGGAGTTTGGCGTTCAGAGTTTCGGGTTCAGAGGTTAGGGCATGGGGTTGAGGGCTGGGATTCGGAGCTTGGGATTTAGGCCAAGCGGTCTAGCTGCTTTGGGCTTGGAGCTTGGAGTTTTCTGCCGCCTTCTCATCTCTCTGGGCCACCGTCATGATCTTCACCATCACCGCTGAGATATAAACGTTGTCGCTGTCATTGCCTGCGCAGTTCAGGGTTTATTGTTTAGGGTTTAGTGTTCAGGATTCCGGGTTTAGGGCTTAGCGTGAATCTGTGCAAGCTTTGGGGCGTAGGAGGGGCGAACTTGAGGTCCGAGCCTTGTAGAACTTGCTTCATTGCCCTTCAATGCAAAGCCCGTAGTGTTGGGACCCCTTCCAGTCCAAGAAATCTCGAGGGGATCTGGTCCGTCCCTTCAAGGCTGCGTGTGGTCTGCGCAGCCAGGCTTCCTCCAGCTAACATAGGGGGGCCTGAATAACTAGAGTAGGGTTTTGGGGCTCATTATACTATAGCTGTAACAAGGAAACCCCCGAATAGTATATGTAATTGTTAAGGCCCCTATGTTACCCTTGATAGAAGTCTTCGAACCGCTCCTGGGCAGCTTTCTCATCTGGCTCTTCCATTGGGTTTTGGGCTTGGGATCCGCCTTCGGCTTGGGACGCTGTTTAGATGGACCTCTATTACTATAACCCCCCTTTGAAACATAAGAAAAATCCTGTGTTTGATATTCTCTCGGGTTTTGATATGAACAAAAACAAGAAAACAAGTACTAAGGAGACTATAGATAAAACCCTAGGCACCTACACATGGAGAGAGGATTGCGGACTGGGACCGGGGGACTTAACGGGGTCAGGTCTGGTCTTGAAAAAAAGCACGGACGCATCATCTCCGAAAGCCACCTACACCAACAGTTTCTTTTTTGAACGCCTCTTTCCTCCCGCCCGTTAGGTTTTCCTGGAATCCACTAATGTGGAGTTTAGGGCTCAGGGCCCCGGGCTTAAAGCTTAGATTTAAGGGTTTAGAGCGATTAGGGGTTGCAGGGAAGGGGCCGCCGGCCGAAAACAACGCACGGTTTAGGGTTTTTTTGTTTTTTTTTTATGGGCTCCTTTTCGGTTTAGGGTTTAATGTTTAGGGTTTAGGGTGCAGGCCTACCAGAGCAACGTTCTCTATGAGAGAGTAGAGCAAGCGGCGGCGCTGCTCGCGGGTGCCTGGAAGCTGTCAAAGTTTTAGGGTTCTTTTTCAAGGACTCCTTGGGACAATATTATCGTATAGTTTAGGGTTTAGGGCTTAGGGTTTAGGGTTTAGGGTTCTTTTTCAAGGGCTCCTTGGGACAATATTATAGCATAATTTGAGGTTTAGGGTTTAGGGTTTAGGGGGTTTAGTATAGTTATACGGGGTTTTGCTTTCAGGGTTTGGGGTTCAAGAGTTCAGGGTTTGAGATGTGGGGCTTGGGCGTTGGAGCCTATGCTTTGTTTGACCATGTTGCAGGATGATCTATGCAAGCGCAAAGCGAATATGGAAGCGACGAAAATTGTGGTAGAGCACCTCAAGATAGCTGTTTGGGCCTCGAGTGTAAAGCTTACCCTGATCCTAAGGGTCCAAGTAAATGCACCCTTGTCCCAATATAACCAAACATTATCATCCTCAAACCCTATGCTAAGCCCCAAACCAAGCACAAGTGCCTAAGACCTGGCATTGGGTACTTCGACAGCCATGTTTGTTGGGCTCTTGCTCAGGAGTTTCTTTTGAAAAACATAGTAGAGCGATATAGTGATGCGAACCCCTTGCCACGATAACTTAAACCACATTTCTGAACAAGAACCCAGTTTAAGGTACTCAAACTACAAACCTCAAGCTGTGCCCAGGCTTCCTCTCCAAGTCTGCTGAGGCGGCAACTCTGATCTAGCATGTTCTGGATAACCTTGGTTTGGTTTTTTGAAGGCTTAGGTAGTATGAGGCTGAGGTTGGAAGATTTCGGATGCGTGGAGTGAAGGGGTATGCAGTTTAGGATTCGACTACAATGCCGCGAACTACAGCCCCATAAAGGCCCTTCGTGCCGAAACGTGAGTGCAACTGGAACTTGATGCGACATGTGCCTTTGCCCCCAGTTGCGCAAGAACCGGCGGAAAAAAGCAAACCTATGGCACTACAGCACCCAAACCCTTACAGAGCCCCAGAGAGCCCTTATAGAGCCCTTACTCCTTCTCAGTCATCCTTAGAATCGGCCTCACAGTAACCCTCCCAAGGTCACCAGGGTCGACTTTCGGCTCGGCGAAGCTGTTCTTTTTTTTAATGTGGTTTAGGGTTTAGGATCTAGGGCTAGGGTTTAGGATTTAGGGTTTAGGATTTAGGGTTTAGGATTTAGGGTTTAGGGTTTAGGGTTTCCATCGTGACTCCTTGCTTCCATCCCTCCCCTTCCTTGCAGCTCAAGTTGGGGTTTAGGGGCGAGAGAAGAGCGGCGAACGTGCAGTTGAAAAATGACCTTGGGCTGGAGCTGGGTTAGACCTCGCACCTGACTTCTTGAATTGAAAACAAGTGAAGGCTATGCAGCAAGGACAAAGCATCGTGAAGAGACTTCGAAACGTAGATATGCCTCTATGCACGAACCCCTTCAACCGATCAAGGCTCTCTGAATGCAAGCAACCGGTGACTTCACCGTGCCAAAGTCCTCCCAGGATTCCAAGACCAATGAGAATTGCCTTCATGAATCATGGAAGCCTAACACCACGAAACCGCAAAATTTTTCAGCACAAAATTATCCCGACAGGTGGCGTAGTTCCCGAAAGGATGTGCGCAGATTGAGATGGCATCTACCAGCAGCGTGTCTATCAAGGCATTGACCTGTGAGGTGAGAGGATGAACGCGATAGGATTTGAGGCTTCAGGTTTGGATCGAAAGCAAACATAACCCATACTCGCACAGGAAAGTGCACAAACAGGTGTAGTTGGATAGGCTGACAGATACGAACAAACCGGCATGCAGACTCTGAGGCAGGCTTTTGACTTTGGCACTGGCAACAACATCCGGAGCAAGAATAGCAAAGCCGACCAGCAATGACAATGCGAATATGTTGTTAAAACAAGATACTACCTGGCTACTAGCACCATCACCGTCACCATGAATAGCACCATGAACATCCTTGCCATCACCATCATCTCACCGTGGCTCTCATCTGCACGTCAGGCTTTCAGGCCTGCGCAGCAGAGCTTGGGGTTAGCGACGTATAGCGTGTGGGATGAACCTTGTCGACTTGAAGTGGAAAGTCTACGCTTCATATTTTAGGTGGCCGCTTGGTCTTTGACCCTGAAGTCTAAGCCCTAAACTCTAATCCTCCAAAAATTGGAACATGTCGCTGGTTCACAGAACAGTGGCCTCGTCTGCAGGTCCGCACTCCAGAAGCCTTTGGATGATCCGGCATCCATACCTGATGGTACCGTCCATAAACGTTGCAGGCCATAGTCAGTTCAAGAAGTGCGGCTCCGGTTTCCAGGGCCCAGTCAGCAAAAGCCTCCACCCCAAGCCTCCACGTGGATCCTGAAATCTAGACGAAACCCCGAAACCCTAAACCTTCAACCCTACCCTAAATAGTAGGATCCTTATTACAAGTGAATTACAAGGACCCCCAATAGGGTACCTAGGATCCTTATTACAAGGACCCCAAGTAAGGTACCCTTGCCAAAGCCCGCAGAACCTGCTTCAGAGAGGATCGGGGCCTCGGTCTTCCGCAGCCAACATTTTGAGAAAAGCTCCCGACAAAGCCGAGCCCCCCGGAGCTTGTGCTTAGTCTGTCTGGTTCTTACTAGGGACTGGGGGATGGGTTATTGACTATAGGGGAGCTTCAGGCCTCAAGGGGGCTATCATATGGATCCATCCCCCAAGTCCCTACTAAGAACCGGACAGTTAGTTGCGACTTGCACATTTCATCTTCATAAGCGCCTGTGCTGGTGCTACTACCGCCACGGCGACGATGCCGAATTCAGCAGCCCCGGAAGGATCAGGGTACCAGGGAGGAACCCAACAACCCATACAGGGAAATCCACGGGAGTCTTTGGAAGACCAAGCCGCAACTCTGAAATGTTGAAGGAACCTGCCAACCCTGATGCCAAACAATTGGTGTTGGAGCGAAACCTACTTCGAGCATCAGGGTTTAGGGCGAGGGCTCAGGTAAAATCATACCAACCACTATGATCTTGACAACGCTCAACGGACAAGATTCCCCCTTGCCCCACAAACCCGAAACCCCAAAGCCAAACAGCCGCTGGGAACCGGACTTATGGCGAGCAGCTTGCTGGATCATGTCTGGCCCTTCCGAAGGGTTTAAGGCTTAGAGCCGCCTCTATGAAAGGCCGGATACTGTGGCAATATGCTGGCTTAGGGTTTAGGGTAAGTTTCCTTGAGGCTCCCGACTATTCGACAACGTATAGTATGAAACGGGTTCAGCTCGCACAACCCTGCTGTTCTTGTGGTTGCTACTGTAGTGTTCCTGTCGATTCTAGTGGCAGTCGCATGAGCACTAGTACTAGCAGCAACAACAGAACAGCTACGGCAGGAGCAAGTCACAGCAGCCGTAATGCCCTGAACCCTAAGCTTGAGCCCATGCCCGAAGCCCTAAGCACACCTCAAGCCCTTAAGCCCTCTAACCGTTCACCCCCAAAACCCCTCAAACTCCCCAAAACCCACAACACTAACCCAAAACCCTTGAACCCCACCACCAAAGCCCAAAAAAGAGAAACACACAAGCCAAAAAAGCAAAAAAATAAAATAAAACTAAACCCCCCCAAAAGCCACCGAAAACCACGGAGAGCCGCCTTTTAGCTTCAGCTCCTCGAAGATGAAAAACAGGTTCTCTCTCGAGAGGACCTGCAGCAGAAGCCAGAAAGTTGGGCTCCTTTAAAAGGGGTCCTATAAGGGCTACCAGAATTTAAAAGGCTCCTATAAGGGTTACCATAAAAGTACGACGATATATGGGCCGTAAGAGTTAGAATAGGGTATTGGGGCCTATTAAATATTGAGGCCCCTGTATTACAGAGAATACCAGAAAGGTGGAACATGGCTTTAAGAGGATTAATGCTAGGATCCCTTATACTTTCCGGCTTCTACTAGATTTGGCCGCAGGAAACACCGCCGGCTGGTTTCGAGTCTGGCGGATTTTCAAGCTTTCAGGTGGCCTGAGAAGGGCTTTTGGGGATGTATGGTGTTTAGGGGTTTAGGGTTTAGGGTGTATGGGGGTACATAATATAGATCTCCTGAAGGAGTCTATAGGATTTGGGGCTGGGAGCAAAAAAGAACTGTAGGGATCAGGCTCGAGATTGCTAGGCCCAGGGCCCCGAGGCACATGCAACATGAACCCCTGTCACCTCAACTTGCAGACTCCGGAGAAGGATGACCACCGCAGAGCTCCCGACTTTGTACGCAAAATGACGCCCGGACGCTTTGCAAGTCAGTCGGAAGGCTTCAAGGGCCCGAGATAACCCTTCGGCATTTCATCCACTCAACCAACCCATGACTCCTTCAATGGACCTAGCACCAAACAACCTGAAGCCAACCGCCTGGATGCACTTCTGCAGGACATAGTTCCCGAAGGGACACCGAAGCGCCTCCCAGACGTGACCTGTCACAGGTGATTGAGCTCTTCAAGTCAAAACGGGATACAACTCAAGGCGACGGCGACTTGCAATTACAAGACTTTGGGGTTAGAGGCCTGGCACGGCCCACTACAGGATCTTGGGCTAGATGTGTAGGAGTTCGATACCGGCATAGCTTGTTGCCGCGACTCGGCAGTTTTGAAGTCACCGCTCACAGAAGGCGTTAACCGGCTCGAGCTCCGCAAAAACACTGCTCCAAACCTCAGCTCTTGCCGGATACAGGTATACCGGTATATCTGCAACGGACCACAAAAACCGAACCCCCTTGAGCCTCGAGTCTCCTACGTGCCCTCCGCATCCAAACCTCCGGAATCCCAGAGCCTCGTAACCAGAGACTCCAGCTATCCCTTAATTATGGAATATACCTTAAAGAAAAAATAGGAACCCTACTATGATTTAAGGTATATTCCTGAATTAAGGGATAGCTGGAGTCTCTGGGTACCCGAACTCTCGAATCCTCTACTTGGCCGCTTGAAAAGGATCTGCTTTGGGTGATTTCATTAGGCCAAGGACGATCCTGTTCATCCCTGCACCGCCCTACAACACCCCTCCCCCTTCCAAACTTTCCTACCGACCCCATATACATCCTGAAACCTAAACCCTGAACACTGAATCCTAAACCCCAAACCCTAAAGACTAAACCCAAAGCCTGAAGCCCTAAACCCTCTGCCCTTTGGAACCTTTCAGCTCCAGGGCCATCGCGAGGCGCCTCAGAGACTCCCTTCAGTGAAAGTTCCCTTGCATGTCGGATATTCTGACGTCTTGTATTCATGTATACATATGTGTGAATGTGGATATATATATATATATATATATATATATTTATATATATATGTATTGTTATGTTATGTCATATCATATCATATCATATCATCTGACCTTACATCAGATCATACAAGTATCACATCACTTTATGTCATGCCTTTTCTGCGTTTAGAATGGTTTCATAGGGCTATTAGTTGAAGGCCCCTAGAGTTGGTGTTATAAGAGTTGCATCCTCGTGCCATACGGTCGTTCAGGTGAGGTTTTAGAACGGATTCGTAAGGTTTCATCTCTTGTACCACCGGGTTCCTCATCGAGGTTTTTAATTGGTTCATAGGCCTGCAAAAGCAGGAGTTGTGGAACTGAACTGCAACTTTCTGTGCGAGCACGTGATTTTAAGTTGTAGGGTTTTACACGATTCGCCCCTGGATAAGGGTTCTGAGTTCGTCACATCTACAGCCTTTGTGTCAGTTCCTATTAACATCTACAAGCGCCGCTTTGACCGCAAGAATGCTCCAGTTAGCGGGTTATACGAGCGTTGGGCCGCGACAATCACAAGCCTCAAAAGCTGATGCTCATCTTTAACATCTTAACGATCCCGATACTTTTGTGACAAGACGGTGACCACTGTTAAGCCTGGAACACCTCAAACCACCAAAACAATTGCAAAACCTCGGGACTTCATTGAAGAAAAACCTTTGACACCACCTGAAACCACATATTATTGTAAACCTGTGAATGTCATCTAAAGCCCCAGACCACCGTCCGCATTTTAGCTTTGTATCAAATCCGCGGTGGCTTTAGGACTCTCCTGTCACCCAGGTCCCACACTCCTCCTCACCGGATGCCTCATCTAGGGCCTTCTGCACCTGCAGCACAACACCCTAAACCACTGATTTAGGATTATGGTGCTTTACTGGCGACAGAGTATCCCCCAATCCCCAAAAACCCTCAGTGGGACTCTTGATGTCTGCGTGCGGGGGTTAAGCTTCGAGGCTTGGGATCCTGCCTCACTGCATGAAGTCAGCATCGAACAGGTCTACGGGTACTGGGCCGGAGCTTCCAAGAATTTTGGGCGTGGTTTGGTCGACTGGATCGTGCCTACAAGTCCGATTCCCGACATATGAAGGCATGCAGCAATCTACACATGCCCGCACGGACACGCAAACATATGGAAGGATTACGGGACGGGATGGATGGTTGGGTGCACGGATGTATGGAATGGATTGAGATAACAGATGAATGGATGGATGAACGGACGGACGGATGGATAGACGGATGGATGGATGCCTGGATGCCTGGATGCCTGGATGCCTGGATGCTGCACGGATGGATGGCTTGGATTTCCAACGCGCGCGTCGCACTGTACCACATGCTCAAAACCTGTCCCACGCACCGTGGTGAAGCGTGTACAACACCTGAAAGCTCTTTGTACCGAACAGGTACATCTCAGCCTCGGTAAGCACACGGAACCTGCCTCACGGCAGCCTTTGCTGTCCCGTGAAAGGGTCCACAATCGTCGGAACCTGAGCGATGAAAGCCTGCTTCCCCAATAGCAGTACGAATACTAGCAGTACTAAAGGTTCTCATCGTCGTATTCAAAACACAGTAGTGGTAGCAGCAGCCGGAGCAGCAGCAGCTGCTGCATTAGTAGCGTCAGCCGCAGCAGTAGTGGCAGGAGCAGTAGTTGCAGCAGCAGGAACAGCAGCGGCCATTGCAAGAGGCGGAGGCACAGCAGCAGCAGCAGCAGCAGCAGCAGCAGCACGAGGAAGCGGCACCCAGCAGTGTGGCATCAACAGCATCACCACCTCAAACCCGAAACTCGAAAAGAAAAGCCACGTTTTGGGTGCGACTATACGATATTCCGTACAGACTGGAAGGGAAAGTACCCTGCCCCTGTGGTAGTGCTTCAGGCTCAAGCAGTTCTTGGTCCAGTCGTCCGAGCTTTTGGGTCGCGGGTCCGGGGAACCTCTACGTCTTCGCATATCGCCCATTTCACAGCAAGGTTTCAAAGTCCTCTGAACCCTGAACCTAAAAACCTGCAACACCCCGTGAGTTTCTCAATGAAAGATTCGAAAACTTTCGGGGCCGAAGAGCAATCAAAAACACGATTAGCCACGGTGAACTCCGCAAAACCTGCTCACAGCGCCCCAAAGCCGGCATCGATCAAAAAAGCCATCTGCTAAGCATTGACTGAGCCCCTGGCCACCAGGCATCCGAGCGTTCGGAACCCATCTGGGATGCCTCCGGCAGCTCTGATCTAGCAAAATGTGCGCGGGCTTTGCAGCGGTTGGCGGGGCTTCTTTGAAGCGCTTGCGAGGGATCTTGGATTTGGATGTACAGGTTTTCCAAAGAAAAACCAGCATTCGTGCTCCAAAAATATTGGGTTCCGGGCATCAGAATTTGAGCCCTTAACAACACTTGCCTTACTCACACTCCGAAACGGATGGATGCCGTCTGCAATCCCTCTAGGTCGTGAAATATGTGGTGATAGTAGCTCATGCGAGTTTGTACAAAGTGCTTCACGAGTTAAAGCCCCGAGAGAAGCCAAAAAATGAAAAAGTTTCTCGGCCTTGTCCTTGATGATGCTCTGGAAGACTATACCTGCAAACGCGACGATCGGCATAGAGTGGCTTGCGGCTTAGGCTTAGGGCTTCTAAAGAAACCCTCAAAGGAACCCTTTGATGGAACCTTTGAAGGAACCCTTAAAGGAACCTTCAGAAGGGCCCTTAGGGGCTTGGGTTCAGGATTGGGGCTAAAAGGCTTGCATCGAGACATGCTTGAAAAAGGCCTCGGACCGGAGCTATCGAAAGGAGAGGGAATGAAAACATCCGTGATACCATTTGTTGTGGTTTCGGGCTCGGGGTTGGGATTTTAGGATTTAGAGTTTAGGGGCATGCAAGATACTGGCAAATATCCGACAAGCTGTTCGTCAATGTAATGGATAGTTTGTAATGCAAAATAACTTGGCAATGCACCATGCGCCTGCAGCAATGATGCCTGCAACTAGTAAGCTTTTACTCCCAAGAGCTTGCATCGCTTTAGCTGGGAGCTGAAGAAGTTCAGCACTACAAACTGTCGCGAAGCTTGCCTTGGCAACGGAACACGATTGAAACAGCAGACACAGCACCCAGGATGCTGACCCTAGACCTAGACCTTCCAGACACCAAACTCTGGAAAGCTACTCCTAAACCCACAATATCTCAAACTCCAAGCCTTTCCTTGACCCAGGACATGTGTAAGGAAATCAGGGTTTAGGGTTTAGGGTTAAGGAACCCTGAACAACTAGGTTTTCTAGGGTCTAGGTTGGGACGAAGCTCTGAAACCCTGGTTGCCCGGCCAAAAGCGCGTGACTGCCCCGGCTGCCCGGCTGCGCTGATCTGCGGACACAGCAAGTCGAGGCTTGTGGAGTCTATAGGATTTCCCAATCGTAGAGGACTCAGGGTTGAGGGTTGAGGGTGTAGGGCTTATAGGGTTTAGGGATTTAGGGTTTAGGGTTGAGGGTTTAGGGGTTTGTTCGTAACTAGGGTTACAAATAAGGTAGCTATACTTATAATTGCTTATAACCCCAATTTAGGTACTTATAACCTTAATTAGAAGCTCGCCCTCCTTTTCTGCTGCACTCTCGTAGGGTCCACAGGTGCGCCAAGAGTCGGCGAGGTAGAAGCTTCTCGCGAAGAAAAGAGGCAAAAGAGGACCGCATGATTTCATGGTCCTTGCCTCGCACCTTTTGACCCTTACACTGCTCCGCAGCGGGGTGGGCCGGGCGGGTTTAGAGCTTGAGAGGAAGAGTTGGCATGCGTTCGGGACTCGCTTCTATAACTCAGAAGCTCGCCCTCCTTTTCTGCTGCACTCTCGTAGGGTCCACAGGTGCGCCAAGAGTCGGCGAGGTAGAAGCTTCTCGCGAAGAAAAGAGGCAAAAGAGGACCGCATGATTTCATGGTCCTTGCCTCGCACCTTTTGACCCACCTTTCCCAGCTACCCCTTTGTTGCTTTCACCTGTGGCAACGCTCCCAGAGCTGTGTAGTACATACCAAAGACCAGTGGGAATCTTGTTCCGAGTCCACTGCTCAGCCTTGGCGAGAAGGTCCGGGAAACAGCCAGCCGCCTGCATGACTTGCTTTCTCGTACCAATCGCCAGGGTAGGAAAATAGGTAGCTGCTGCTACCTCTTGGAGGTACACCTCCATGACCCAATGGGAAACCCATCGGCCTCTCCTTCTCACAAGCTCCGCATCCTCAGTCGTCTGAAGAAGGTAGGTCGCCCCTCCCGGGCGAAAACTTCCCAGATCCAAAGGCCTCGAAGAGGAGCGAGCAGTGGGTATATGTAAGGCCTCGAGGGCTGTGTCCAATCTCCGCCGCAGAGTCTGAGCCGAAAAAGGCCAAAGCCTCGAAGAAGGCGGGAGGTGGCCAAAAGCGATGTCAACCAACCGCACGAGGTCCGCTGCCTCGAGTTTGGCTGCCTGGTGTCTCGCGCCCCGGAACCGTGTTTTAGGCTCCGGTATGGTTAGCAGCACAAAGGACTGGCACCAGAGCACATCACGCGGGAGCACCAGGGCCGAGCGAAGAGAGCCGACAGCCTCGCCTATGCGGAGCAATGCTCCCCAAGCCAGCGCAAAGATTCCAGCCTCAGCACGCCATCCCCAGGTAAGGCACACAGCAAGCAGCCCCAAGAGTATAATCGGCGGCATGGCGACGTGGTGAGTATACGGCTCCAAGCTCAGCCAAGCAAAGGCGAGGTCCCACGCGCCCTGAAGTTGGCGGCGTATCCCGGGCCTGGCCGCAGCAACGGCGTTGATCGTCTCCGCGAAGTGCCAGTAAGGTCGGCCGCCGTCAAACAACTCACGACCGTAGCGAGCCAGCAGCTTCGAAACCTCCTCGGCATGCCATGTGAGAAAAGCCTCCTCAGGAAAGCCAGCTTCAGAAGCCCAGGCCCGAAACTTAACCATGAGCTCGGCCCTGTTCTGCTGAGTCCTCGGGAGAACCGGCCTTCCCTCAGGCAGGTCCTGGTTTGCACGGGCGGCTCGCCTCTTGCTGTCTTTTCCATCCCTGGGCCCAACAGGCCCTTCTCCTGGAAAACCAAGGGTGGAGTCGAAGAAAGCAGGGGCGGAGGCGAGAGCTGGGCACGGCAGGGCTGTGGCACTAGGGTCCTTAGGGAAACAGGCTCTAAAGGGGCCACTTAGGGACCTAAAGAAGGAACTAGGGTCACCCTGAGAGCGATGCACGACGAGCAGCGCAAGTCGCAGCCAGGAGGCCACGGAGGTAGAAAGCCCAGAGGCGTAACAAACTTCCTCGAGAAGCGGCTCGGGCAAGATCTCAAGGAGTGGGAGCCCGACGGGGTCGCGGAGAGGGACGTCCCGCGTCGGATCGTCGGCAGTGTTAAGCTTTGTGGGCGCATGGTGCAAAGCCACATGCACCCCGCCAGCAACGGCCGTTGCGGCGGTCTTTAGCAGCACAGGCCTGAGAAGCCTCGAGGACGACCTGCCTTTGGCGACGGCCCCTCTAGCGACGGGGGGGTCACTTAAGAGGCAGCTTGCAATCGCCCCCGTCCCTAGCGGCAAGAACGATGGCTTTCAGCACAGCCTTTGCCTCTAGCACGTTGATGTGCACAGTGTGTCTCCATCTCCAGCACGCCCGAGTACGCCACCTCCAAGCCCGAAGGAGGTCGTTGACGGCAAGGTTTTCCAGCCCCCCTCCAGCGGGACGCTTGCAGCAAGAAGGCTAGCCACTCAAGCTCCGAACGGCCTGGGTCAAGGACGGGTGCGACACGCCACCCTCTGGCTGAGAGGGCTTCGGCAATGAAAGGCTCTCTCCCAGTGAGTTCGAGAAAATCAAAGCAGCAGGCAATGGGCTTCAAGAATGGAGCGGGAGCAGCAGCCTCAGAGCTGGTGTCACCAGAAGCGTCTCCAAACCTGGGGCCGCGGGCGCACACCTGGACCGGAAAGCCCTTGAAATCCCCAGCAAGCCAAACCCGCAGCGAAAGCCCAGGCGGAACCTGGGTCGAACACACGGCGCCTTTGGCGTTGGAGGCGTCAGTGGCGTAGACGGTCGGCGAGGGGGCAGCAGAAAGGTTGCTGGCACACACCGGAGCAAGAAGGGCGAGCAACTGGAGTTCACCGGCAATCCGCCTGGAAAGAGGCCTAAGCGCACTGCCAGGAGAGGGCTCGGAGGCAGTCCGGCCTACTCGGAACCAGCCGCCGGCTGCAGCTCGACAGGTGGACTTGGAGGCAGACGCCGAGGCTGCCATGGGAGTGGGCTAGCCCAATCCCAGGCACTAGTGGTGCTCGTCAGTCAGCTTTCTTCGGGCGGCTCAGATCCTCTGTTGGACGCCGCGTCCTCCCAATCCACCTCGGTGCGGGGCTCGGTGGGCAGGTCGAAACTGCAACAGGAACTGGCCTCGCACTCCGGTGCCTTCGCAGAGAAGATCCGGCTGAACATGGCCCGCCGGATGGATCCCACGGCCCTCCTTCCGGAAGAGCAGGTGTCCTTCATGCGATACCTAGAAAGGCACGGCAGCTTCTCGACGCAGCCGTTGCTTGGCCTGCTGGCGTGGCAAGTGGCTCAGGCTCTGGATCTGCTTCAGCGGGGAAGCACTGACGGCGCAAAGGACGTTTTTGGCGCTCCTCCTCCTGATGCTCGACCAGACGTGCCACGACGGAGGCAGCAGCTCTCTAGGGTGGCTCCTTACCTTAGACGTCGCCGGCCTTTTGGGTTTTGTCCCTGGTCCCTTGCCGGACCGCTCCTTGACTCGGGTGTTTGGTGCCTACAAGGCGCCAGGAAAGCAGCGGCAGATCGGGGACCGAAGAGGGAGAAATTCCCAGGAAGCCCGCCTGGCTCCTGCCTAGTCTGCTCGAGCACCGACAGGCGGGATTTTTACACACAGGCAAAGGTCAGCAAGCAGAGGGCCACTACCAACGCCGTTGGCCCGGCTTTTGTTTTGCGTGATTTCCTCGACACCGCTGCTGCTCAAGAAGTGCTTCGCAGCCGAGCGTTCCCTGACTTGCATCCGGGTTTCCTTGCCGAGTCGCCTCAGCTCGCCCGAGCTGCCCTGCTTGCCTCCCCGGCCTCTACTGTGCACCCCACCTTCCACGCGCTCTTTCAAGGAGACGCCGGGGGGGTCGAGTTTGCCAAGCAAAGCACCCAGTCTCTCCCGGCGGCCCGTGGCAGGGGCTGATAATTGATGACTATTTTGCCGTCTCTCTTGAAGCTGCCGACTTTGTTCCTGGGCTCCCCTCTGCCTCTTCGGAGTTGGTTGCTGCAGCCGGCCGGGCCTACTCTTCTGAGTCTGTGCTAGGTTCCCCCGACAAGGAGGTCATTTCTCAAAGGGTTTTCAAGGTTGCAGGTGCCGAAGTCGGGCCCGAGTCGGTTCAGGCAGGTGCGACTCTCCTTGCCTACCCGGCCGAAAAGCGACTCGCCCTTGCAGCTGCCTCCCTCCGCACTGCTGAGTGTGGGGTCGTAAGTGAGGAGCTTGTGTCAGTCTAGGAGGAGGAGGGCCCAAAGCCAAAGCCAGGTTCTTGGGAGTGGCGTTGAAAGGGGGCAGAACGGCCGACACAGGTTGCTGAAGCGCGGCATGCTGGGGCAGAGCGGCCGGCGCAGCAGGCGCCTGGCTTTCCAGCGGATCGGGAGCCGGCGCCGGGACGAAAGCGTCCAGGCGTGACACAACATTTGCCATCAGCTCCATCATCTGAGCTTGCTGGGCCGCGAGGGCCTGAACCGTAGGTTTATTTGACTTGGGCTGCCTCTCTTTCGGGGCCGTGGTGGGGCCCTCCGCATTGGAGGGCGCAGTCTGATAGCCAGAGCGAGCACCCAGCATGGCGCCTCCTGCTTGAAGCCATTCCTTTGCTTTCCTGAGGGCCTCCGACGCACGAGGAAACACGTAAGGGGACCCCGGCCTGAACGGGATCAGGTCGGCTGCGTTGAGGTCGGCAGGGCCAAGATGGTCGGCCACCCCGGCGGCTAAGTCCACAATCCATTCAGGGGGTCTGGGTCCGAAAGCACCTGCCACTCCCCCGACGCCGGGTCCAGCTGGACAGGCGACACCGAAAGAAGAAGAGAGGGGCCGATGATCTCGTCCTCCGACGCTTGCTGGTTGCCCTGTTCCAGTTCCGCTGAGGTCAAGAAACCCTCCGGCACGCACAGCAAGAACCCAGAGGGCCGCTTCATAATAATGTAGCACGCGCATTGGAACGACACCGTCTCCTCGGAGGCCGGGGGCCAGGTCAGTTCAAGAATCTCCAGAGCACCGGACTCGAAGGAAGTAAGGGCCTCAAAATCCATGCGGTCAGCGGCTCAAGACGGCCGGGTAGGGCAATCCAGCCCCCGCAAAATACACCCGGCACTCGGAGGTAGAGGGGAAGCCGTGGGACACGGAGGTGCCCAGGTGAGTGCCGACAACCCGGCGGAAGGTGCCCAGCGAGCCACAAACAACCGGGCTCGGAAGATTTTCAGCTCGCAAAACACAGTAGAACCTAGACTGGAGGTCTAAAGGCACGGAGGGATCAGGTCGATCCACCTCCCCACGCAGGACGGCAGCAGCCCACTGACCTGCGACCCACGCACGCTGAGCCCTCTCTTCCGGGGAGAGGCTCGCTGAAGAAAGCTGACGGCACAGACCCAGGCAGGAGTCAGGCAAAGGAGCAAATGCCAAGGCAAGACTCTGGCGGACTCGAAATCCGGAGGCTCGAGAGCCGGGCAAGGGGTACTCAGGCACGACAGGGGTCGAGGCGGTGGCCGGATAGCCGAGAGCGGCTGGAGAAGAGGCTGGCGGGCGGGATGCAAGCAAAGACACGGATGAAGATGCAGAGGCCGGGGCCGCCGAGCTGCCAAGATGCTCAGGCGGAACACGGGCTGGGGACCTAAGGGAACTAGGCTGGTCGGAGACTAACGAAAACCCAGAAGTAGGCCGGGGAGGCTGCACGGCTTACACCGGGAGGAGTATTAGGGGAAACCCTAAGGCCCCTAAGCCTAATGGAGAGCCCCTCTATCTCAACCGAAAGGTCCCAGCTCTCAGCGTCCTGTGGAGTCGAAGGCTCACCCATGCAAGTAGGCTTGCAGCCTGGCACGCCTCCTCGCCAGTTGGAGGTCCACCGGAGCTGCCACCTCAGCAGCCGGGGCTTGCGGAGGTGGTGGCCCCACAAAAACCCAGAATACCAGCCAACCACCAAGGCAGGTCCCAGCAATCAAGCCCAGCAAGAAAACGGCCAGGAGGCCGCCGAAGCTGGGAGAATTGCAGTAAATGGGGCAGCCAAGCCCGTAAAGGTTTGTAGCAACAGCCTCCTGAGCAAGGCGAAGAGCCCTGGGCAGATGTTCCAGCATGGGACACCTACCTCAACCCTTTAGAGCTTGAGAGGAAGAGTTGGCATGCGTTCGGGACTCGCTTCTATAACTCAGAGGGTTGAGGGTTGAGGGTTGAGGTTGTAGGCTTTAGGGTTTAGGGGTGGTTTAGGGGTTCAAAGCTTGCAGGGCTGAAGCTTTGAGGTAGCCTGAGGTTTAGAGGGCTCCAATCTACCATACGGCGGAAGGTTTAGAGCTTGAGGTCTAGCTGTTTCGGATCAAGGACTGCCTGGAAGCTTCCGGGGATTCCAGAATCTCTGCCATTTTCACGAACGAAACACGGCTGAGTATATGACGACTGTAGAAATCTCTACATCCTCGGCAAGTGTCTTCTGAACCCCACTTTTTAGCTGTCTGGGTGCTAGCAGCTTACATCCAAAACTTCGATTTTCGCAGGTCTGCGTGTTTTAGGTGGTTTACGGGTACTATGCCCTTACTACAAACGATGACGATAGGAGTCGTATAGGGGGGGGTTCGACTGTTCGAGGGTGCATCTTGCCCTCGAAAGCTTCTCAGTCTACGGCTTAGGGTTTTAGGCGGCCGATCAACCTTAAACAAACCCCGCCCTAGATCCTAAACTCTGCACCGCTTTGGCGGCGCCGCGTTTGGGGCCAGAGTGAAGGATTGAGGGTCGGGGCCCTATTACCGATCCGAAGCCCGGGCGAAGCCCAAACCCTGCAGCCTGAACCGTGCAGCCTGTCCTGGGTGTCGGGTTCTGGGTTTTTAGTTTATGGGCCGCCTGCAAGTATAGTTACAACTCCTACACTAGGAGGAGCGTGTGGTTTAGGGGTTTAGGGGCTAGGGTTTCTGGGCTCAGAGTCAAAGCCTCAGCAAGTCCGACGGCCTCTTGTGGGTGATATCCAGCTGCGGAAGGCAAAACATACCCTTGACAGGTTCTATGCCTAGAGTTCGTAAGGCTACTAGTTCATGGTTGGGATAGGATTGAAATTTAAATGTTTATTCCCTATTGGGTTTAAGTACCCATAAAATGTAAAACGTTACCCAACTATGACGAAGGCTAGGGCTCACGATTGAGGAGTACAGAAAGAGGCTTTGGAGCGCACCTTGTCATGCAGCTCTTTGGGCAGGTAGGACGCCTCATGCAGAAAAACAAGAACATCTGACGGCCCAAAGGGCCTGATCAAGCCATGAGGCTGAGATTTCGGGCTTTCTTGCAGCAGCCATCCGGAAGAGGTTGGGCAAGTCCTACGAAGGACTCTAGGCTATAGGCAGCTGAACCCCAGAACCTCAAGCAAAATCCCAAACCTCGAATCTCAAATCTATACATCCGCATGCACAACAACAGACATATATGAATAGGCACATACATACTTAAACAACCAAAAGCGCATCTTCTCCACCGCTGAACCCTAAACCCCAAGTTTCACCCCAAACTCGTCTTCTCGCCCCTTAAAAACCCTGAACCTTAAAACCTAATCTCCCAAACTCGTCTTCTCCCAAAGCGGCCCAGGAGGGCATCTCCGTGGCTAAGCGCAGCCGGGAGCTGAGCGCCTGGAGGGGATGCGCCTTGGCCGGGGCTTTGCGGATGTAGGGTTTAGGGCTTAGTTCAGGGTTTTGGGTTTAGGGTTGAGCGTTTAGGGTTTAGGCATAGGATTATGGGTTTAGGACTTAGTCATGGCTTTGGGGTTTAGGGTTTTGGGTTCGAGGGTTTAGGGTAGGCAAAAATTGAAACTTTGCGGAGAAGAAAAGGGGCCAAAGGGCTTAAGGCTTGAGTGTTCACGGGTTTCGGGTTTGGGGTTTGGGTTCCTTTTTGGCATGGATTCTGGGTTCTGGGGGTTAGAGTTTGGGGTGGGTGTGGTGGTCTTGGTTGGCCCTTTGCATGGATATCATACTTTTGTTATGGCTGTCCTGCCTTATTCTGCTTGAATTCTCGTGACGGCATGGTGATACTGTTTAGCAATGACTGATATTTTGTTGGTCGCTGCTGATGTGATCTATTGTGACAACGACGAACATACCTACGATCCCATTACCAATACTGTGGGCCATGATCATTCTTGTTGCCGTTTGTGTTGCCTTTGAAGGTCTGTGACATTCTTCTTAATGCATGCTAAGACTTCGGTGCACGGTGTTTACATTACGGGCTTTCTAGGGGCATTAGAGGCTTGCATGGATCTGAGTCTTGGCACGCTTTGGGTTGGGAGACGTGGGATTTGCTGTCGTTGAACGGATTAAAAGGCTTTGGCCAACGCCTGGGCCTCAGGCGGTTCTTTCTTACAACCTTCTCCTCGAAAGCATGAACAACACGATTTCTGGGCACCTCACTGCCGCGCAATGTTCCACTGCCGGGCCTCGTGAATCTCGAGTTCAGCATTTTGGGTTTCAGGTGCACGTTTACTGGCTTAGAGTATGGGTTTCCGGGTTTCAGGTATAGGCTTGAGGGGTAGTTTCTAGAGCTTAGGGTATACGGTCTTTTGAAGGTTTCGGGGTGCTGACTAATTACAGGCTCCCTGCACTGGTCTGTCCGATGGGTGGCCATTTCCACAAACACAGCCAAATCACTGCAAAACTTGCGCATAGAGTCGTTCGTCCGGCTTGGCATCTTGTGTCTCCTTCTTGAAATTTGGGCGTTTGGGGTTCAACATCATGCTAGCCTCCATTGAAGAATTTGGAGAAAAGCTAGATGTGATCCTGACATGGGGTCCCGAAAACAGACAGTTGTCGTCGTAGTCGCTTTCATCCTCATCGGCATCACCACTAACATCATACTGCAACCACGCTCGTCGTCTGTATGACCAGGTTCGTCTTCTGAGTTACTATGTATGTTTTTGAAGCATCAACCATATCGAATTTCGTGCCGATACTTGATGCAGAGAACAGGCGTATTCTCCCCAGAAGATGTTACTAACACATACAATCACCTGGGTTGTTTACAACCAATTCAATCGAACCTCTCTCTGACCGCAATCTGAATGTGCTCAAGTTCCCGGACATTTAACCCTCAGAAGCCTAGGAGCCCAAAACCACCAAAACCCCGCCTTCGCTCCGTCAAGGCCTCCTTGCAGGGTTCATTTGTAGTAAACCCCATAAAATCCATACAGTTGAAAACCGGATTAAGTTTCCAACTTTTGGGCTTCTACGACAAGCGCTCCTTTAAGAGCCCCCCCTTAGTTCCGTCTGTGGTGCCGGGGGCAGCGCGCTCTGCGCCTGTGACGGGTTCCATGCCGAGGTCGGACCGAACAGCACCGATGAAAAAAGGGCTGCGACGGGACTCACTGTTGAGGCTTTTTTGGTTTTTATGGTTCGAGGGTTGAGGGTGTTCGGCTTTCGGGCTTTGAGGCTTTGGTTTAGGATTTAGGGCTCGAGGGTTGAAGGTTTACGATTTAGGTTTAGGGTGTAAGGCTTTGCGAGTTAAGTTTAGGGTTTCGGGATCTCGGGGTCAGGGTTCTATTCATTTAAGTTTAACAGCCGATTGCTTGGGATTTAGGATTCATTGCAAAGAAGAGAGAGAGAGAGAGAGAGAGAGAGCGAGAGAGCAGCTCAAGGCAACACTCCCGATAGAGCAGTCTTTGCTTCTTACGCCGCCCTGGAAAACAAATGAAAAGGGCAAGCTTGCAGGCTCATCAAACCCTTGAACCCTGCCTGTTATGCCCTCCTTGACAAAACACTTTTCAACACTAACCTAAGCCAATTGGAATCAGCCCGTCACCAACATACACTCGTATAAAGGATCTATCGTGATGTAAGACTTTTCTGGACATACAGTAATTTGGGGTTGGATTGGGGCGGTAGGAACTGACCTTCGGATGGCCAGCGGGGCACGGCGGATTCGAACTCCCGCGCAGTTCGGCCGTCGCTCAGGACCCCTCGCGTCAGGGAGCTCCAGGAAGGATCCCACGATGGTGAGCTCCCCCCAATGCCCATCTGGAAGTCCGTAGCTCCGCAGCAGGGATAAGTTGCTGCACACCACCCATTCTGTACAACCCTCCTGGGCTTGTCATCACTGAGCCTGCCAAACACCAGGAGAAACGGAGAAACTGGAACCCATTTGAACAAGCATAAGTTGAAGTGCCCTCAGAGCTTTTGGATGAACGCATGTATGCAAACAGCTGGAGATCTTAGGTGTTATGACCCGTGGTGCCCAAAAAAAAGCGCAGGGCTCCCCAAGCGAGAAGCTCCGCCCATGTCCGCCCTGAAATCGCTCGCCAAAGCGCATACGTTTGGTTGTGTAAGCTGTAACACCAGCTCTGGCAGCAATCGAAGTTTTAGGTGCCATTCTGCGACATCAGATCTGAAATGCCACGCGAGGCCGTGGCGCTGCGAACACATCGCACATCTCCCAGGACATAAAGCGGTCAGCATTTTCTCAGGCCTTGCTCGGTGATGTTGCAGGAGAATGACTCATGCACACATGTGCGACCCTGATATTGCGATGAAGGTCCAATTGTTGTCATGGCACGCACACCAGCAGACCGCTAAACGCCACCAGCGGAAGAGACGGCATGCCCGTTTGTGAATGGGAGCTCGAAGGCTGTGCTGGCCACACTCACCTCACAAAGGTCAAGTTTAGGACTCAGGCAAGCAGGGCAGTCAACATCTATCCTAGTCGCCAGGCGCCAACCGAGGCACCACAGTATTCAAGGCCGTGAAGTGGTGGTTGGCCTCAGATGCACAGCCTTTGCTTTCGTGATCTGCTGATCTTGGGGGCATTACATCAAGGACGCACAAGCAGCAAGGATGAGGAGCCCGCCAACCTCCAACAAGCGCGAGACCGCTGGCAGAGATCCTGCAAGAAGTGCCACGACAAAAGGACGGACATACTCCGCAGCGTCATCGCTTTTAGTGCCGGGCCCAAAGCCCGTAAAACATTCGTGCCCTGCCTCAGACAAGGCTTGCACACTGCTGAACCGAAAAGTTTAGGAACTGACGCAACAGTTCGGGTCACAGCAAAGCTCACGCTCAACCGAAGACGAAGAAGTTACCAGCTGCTCACGCAACAGTTCGGGTCACAGCAAGGCTCTCTCACCCACTGCTTCGGCAGGGCTCGCACCGCTGATCACTCTCAGTGCCGGGCTCAAAGCCGTAAACATTCATTCCCTTGGAATCACTGCTCACCCGACACCGGAAGAGTTTGCGCGCTGCAAGCAACCGTTCGTCACAGCAAAGCTCACTCACCCACACTCACTGACTCACGTACTGAAAGCTGGCAGAGCTTAGCCACTGCTCAACAGATACTCGCTGATGGGGCAACAGTTCAACACCAGAGAGGCGACCGCCAGGCTCACTGACCGCTGATTCATGATAACTCTCAGTGCCGGGCTCAATGCGGCAACTCGGGAGGAGAAGCAGCAGACAAGCAGGAATCCTAATAGGCGACTGAAAAGCGCGTTAAAACATTCGTGCCATCGTGTGAGAAACGACAAGGCTTAATTACTGCGATTCAGAAAGCTGCCGTGCTACTGTCTTGGCCTGGGCAAGTTCAAACATCTACATTCTAGGGGGCAGCAGACAAAACCATGCCTTGTGAAGTCTTTTTTGCTCTGCTTTCAGAATCTCGGCGACTCTGCGATGCAGTGGTTCTAGACAAGACAACGTGGATGGTTCCATGCTGATGACCTTGAGGAACAGTGCAGAAGCTTTTGGGTCTTTCAGTTTTGCAGCACGGAAGGTCTTCATGAAGCTTCAAAAGCTCGCGCAATGAGTCGCCGCAAGAAAAGTCACGGCAGTGTGCAGAAGAGCTGAAAAGCCTTTGAACCTTCTGACATAGTCGCACGGAGTAATGGGGTACGGAGTAGCTGAAACTGTAGCAACGAAAATTAGAAAGAGTTGGTACAGTTTGAGCAAGTCAAAACGTTTTAGCGAGTCGCGCGGAGTAGTGGGCACGAAGAAGCTGAAATTGTAGCACTTGCTACGGACCTAAAAAGAGCCAGTTTCAAGCAAGTAAACGTCTCAGCAGCCCCCAGACCAGATCAGAAGTTCAGTCCAGTGTGTTTTCCAAGTCGCTTGGCACAACATCGCCAGTATCATGCAGGCCTTTCTTCCATCACTAAGACCATAACTCGAAGCAACACTGGTTTGCCACTTCGTGTTAGCGCCATTCCAACGCAGCACAAGTTCACGGAGGTCACTGTACGAGCTGTCATCGGATATGACTACATTGGCATGCTGACGAAGTTGTCCTGTCAGGCAGCTGAGGAGCGTGGCCATCTTGTTATTCTCGGAAAGACCGCCGGTCTCGAGGTGCTCATACTCCTCAAAGGCGCTCTCTAGGCGCAGCAATTGCTGGGCAAGTCCTTGTTGGGCCGCGAAAGCCGGCCAGCTGTTGATTGTTCGCAGCAAAGCTAACGCGATTGCGGGTCTTTGGCATAAGAGGCATAAGATCCTTACTGAGAAGTCTCCATGCCTCAAATCCATTCTGCTCCTGAACAGATCGCAGCAGTCGCCGGCCACGCTGATGCATAAGCCATTCAACATTCCGTACAGTCGCCGAGACCGCCGCTTGGCACTGTCATTCAAAGAATTGAAAATCACCGCTGTCTGGTCACTGCTGAACTCAGGTTCAAGCATTATAGGTCGAGCACCTGGACAGTGTTTGCAAATACTTGAGCAGTCGCACAAGCAGCTTCAGTAGCCTCAAACATGTGTTGCATGAGGACTCTCAGGTCGGCTCTGTGGACTGTTCAAGACGCGATTACCTGAGGCGATGGCTCCAGAAGGGCTCTTCTCATCTGTGTTATCCAAGATTCCCCATCAAAATATCAGTCACCTTCTTGCAACTGTTCAAACAAAGATTGGCACCAAATGTGCGGTTGGAACTCGGCTCTTGCAAATCGATCGGCTGGTCCGGACCTGCAGTTCGGAGAACGGTCTCACTTCTGAACCGAACCCAAAGGTTTGCGTCTCGAAGATGGATTGGCCCAGCTCCGCTGCCATGAAAACGTTTCCGGACTTTTCTAATGCTCTTCGAGTCTGTCGCAGCGGTCGACACATACTCAACACGAAATGCCAAAAATCCGCTTTCCAACGTGTGTACCACTCCCTTGGGACGCCACGCCTGAGTTTGAATTAATCTACACCCGTTTCAACATGTCCTTGCAGGTTTGGACCACCACAGCATCTGTTGACTGACGTTGCTCAAGCCGCGATCTCTTCACTCTTGCCGCCCATGGCACAAAGCGTTGACGTCCGACATCTAATCTGCTCGCAAACACGGATTCTTGGCAA
Organism: Symbiodinium sp. CCMP2592; assembly: GCA_905221615.1. NCBI lineage: Eukaryota > Dinophyceae > Suessiales > Symbiodiniaceae > Symbiodinium > Symbiodinium sp. CCMP2592. The sequence continues at coordinate 521,802 of CAJNDT010003946.1, read as the reverse complement.
TCCTTCATGTTGGCGTCAAAGCTGCATGCGTCACGCACAGAGACATTGGACTCGGAAGAAAACGGATCCTCCAGGTCAGACATGTCGAAAAGAAGTCATCAGACGCTGGAGAAGAGTCTTAAACCCGGACAGCTTCTGATTGTCTTGCATGTTGGACTTAATCTGAAAATAATTCCCTCTTTTTGTGTCTCGGCTTCTGGCACCAGCCATACACAGAGAGCGAATTGCCCATCAAGTGCGTCGTTCTGCATCGAGAGTCAAGACTGTGCTTGCTCACTGGAGCGCACATCTGTAGCTGCGCAGACATGAGTTCGCGATGCAGTGGCTCGCAAAAATGGTCACTGTGGACTGCGCCACGGAGCCAGTGCGTGAGCATTGACTCGGAAGTCCATCTCGTGCATCCCTGAGACTTTCCTGTCGTGTGGTCGAGCTGCTCGTACAAGGCCGTTGCAGGTGCAAGATGTCCCAGAAGGTGCAATGCATCTACAGAGCGCTTTGTGGATTTCGTCTGTTTGGCAAGCTCCACCCATTGTGTTCACGAGCGATACATTGTTGCAAATGTCACTCAACCTCTGTTGGACGCATGTCCACCCACGGAGTGGTTTCACGTTGCCGCTGATGTTCAAAGGTTTACTCTTTGGCGTTAATGCACAGATAGATGCGTCGGGAAGAACAATAAGGAGCGAGACTTGTGCACTATAATCCAGAAGGTGAGGTCAATAATTCCAATGATGAAGCAAGCGAAGGAGAAGCTCAACAATAGGTCCGTAATGCCAACAGCCAACAGGTCCGTGCAGCCAACAGGTCCGTAATGCCAACAGCCAACAGGTCCGCGCCGATGGCCAAAGGTCCGTAATGCCGACAGCCAACAAGTCCGTGATGAGCCACAGAGCCCGTAATGCCGACAGCCAACAAGTCTGTGAAACAGAAGACGACGCATGGCCGGTTGCGCCCTGGACTCTCGGAAGGGTTTTGGCTGGGTTGAAAATTGGTGGGGGCCGAAAACGATACGTTGAACGAAAAAGCAAAGCCAAACCTCCAGAACTCATGTTGCGTACGACTTGCAAAAGGAACTGCTCAAGAAAGTTTGAATCACCATGGACAGCGCAGACTCCATGTAAAAAAAGTTTCAAAAACCAAAGTGTCCTGAGATGGCTATGCTGTTCAGCTTGAAAACATTGCAAGGGCGCTTTTTGTCCTGTTAAAAAAAAATTACTGCGCAAAGGTTGTGCGACGTTTTCCATCATGCAATAAACTCTCGCTCGAAAACGTGACAGACATGCCCAATCGCTGCTCTGTCGGATGTGCTGCAAAGGACGCTCGCAAAACCGTGCACGAGAGTTTATCTTAAAAATTGGCCCCTGTACATTATGGACCCCAGAGGTCTCTGGTCTTCCCGGGCCATTTTTGCTTGACACGCCAAGTAACCGTAAGAAAGGAATGGATGCTTGCACAACTCGCACCCGTTTAACTGTTTGGACAGAAAAAAATTTGACAAATCAGAATCAACACCGGTGCTGAGTTCTCGGTTTCGGTCACGGAAACAAAGTTTCAACGCGATGAGTTGCTGCCTTTCCGCAACCAAAAATTGGTCGAGGTTTCCGGCCTCCCCTAATGCAACAGCAAAATGTGCTGCAAGCAAGCATACGAGCTGAGACGGGGACTTCGACCCTACAATGTGTCACACCAAGAGATTCTCGAACGAGACTTGTAAGCAGACACTGCAAGTTTGAACCTGTCAGGGGCAACATGACAAAAGCAACACAGTGACTTCCCAACCTTGCAACATACTCCAATGAATCATCAGAGCAATTCGTCCTGCTGGCCGTACTGATTCTCAACCAGCACAAGCTATGAGATACAGAGAACCATGCATTCACTGGGCATCTTGGCCTTCGCGTCTCAGGCCAAAGCAACTCTAGCTTGCACACCTGGCTTGCGCCAGCTTATTCAGAACTTTAGTACGCCGATCTGCCCTAGCCTACACTCCGCTTCATTTGTGTCACGCTATAAGAAATAACTTCCTGCTGCCAGGGCATCACAAAGCGTCCTCCACTACTCCTAGATTTAGACCAAGTCCAATGCCTCCCACACTTCCCAGCCTCTCTCTTCCAGGCTCTGCCAATCCCTCCCAGCCCCCAGCACCTCCCAGTGTCTCCTACGGGCTCCCACCACAATCCAGGCCGGCAAGCCGTGACCTTAGTGAAAACTGGGGCTGCGTTTCCTGGCGGGGAGTCCCGCCAGACTGAGTTGCACAACAGAGCGTTTCATGGCGCAGTTGGCCCTCTTCGCTGGATTCCATTCAATTTCACTTTTTGTGCAGGTTTGTGCGGTTGTTGCTCCTTTCTGCTGCATTTTTGCATCTTCAGCACATTTTTGTATGTTTTAAAAGCTGTTTTGGGTGGGATTCCGGCGGGTTCCGGTGGGTTCCGGTGGGTTCCGGTGGGCTCCGGTGGGCTCCGATTCTCACCTGAAACTCTGCCAAATTTGCCACTTTTCCGGTGGGAATCCACTCCCTGAACCAAGCCCGGGTAACCAATTCTCACCTGAAAATCACCAAATGTTGCTGGTTTTCCGGTGGGAATGCTTCTCGAAGCTATTATGCGTTGGCAAAATGATACTTCAGAGCAAATCCAAGCATGGATTCCGGTGGCTGGGTTCCAAGGCGCTTTGGGGCTGGCCCATGCCCACCTGAGTGGCCTGCTCAGAAGGTCAATTTTCCACCAAACACCTGCAAAAGTTCAATTTGCTTGAGTTTGCTTCAAAAACTGCCAAAATTTGTCAAACTGGCAGAATTCAGTTGGAACTTGTTGGAATTGCAATTGTCTGGCTGCCAGCGCCAAACGGATCAGACAGGAGCACCTCTCCATAAAATCGGTTTACCGATCTTTGTGTTCCGTTTCACTTGGGCCAAGGCACCGTTGCTGAGTGCTCAGTTTTGAAGGCAGAAACTAAACACCTCGCCGACCGTCTACGCCACTGACGCCTCCAACGCCAAAGGCGCCGTGTGTTCGACCCAGGTTCCGCCTGGGCTTTCGCTGCGGGTTTGGCTTGCTGGGGATTTCAAGGGCTTTCCGGTGCAGGTGCGCGCCCGCGGCCCCAGGTTTGGAGACGCTTCTGGTGACACCAGCTCTGAGGCTGCTGCTCCCGCTCCATTCTTGAAGCCCATTGCCTGCTGCTTTGATTTTCTCGAACTCACTGGGAGAGAGCCTTTCATTGCCGAAGCCCTCTCAGCCAGAGGGTGGCGTGTCGCACCCGTCCTTGACCCAGGCCGTTCGGAGCACTACTCTGCCTCCTCCTCACGCTTCCTTGAGTGGCTAGCCTTCTTGCTGCAAGCGCGCCGGGTCAGGGCTGTCGCTTTTGCTCCTCCCACACTCAAAAGAACAAGGCTCAGGCTCGCTTCAAATTGCTGTTAGCGTGCAGCTGCAAAGGGAACAGAAACCACGTCTTGAGACTCATAACTGCTGACATTGATTCGATGCGAACTCTTGCAACCGCCAGCATAACAACGCATTGTTTATGCTACCACGTGAAAAGTGATCGGAGAATTGTGCTGTGAGAGCCAAATCTACATGCACTGAACTTGCTTCCATTTTCTCTTGCAGTCGGCAATCTATCATGTTTATAACCTAATTATCTCATTTCAAACTTCAAAAAACTTCAAGACGCAAGATTCAAGACTTCAAGACTCAAGACTTCAAAGAATTCAAGACTTCAGCCTCACGAGTTCTGGAATTGGGGGTTCACGATCAAAATCAAGACTTCATGATTCATTTTCATTCCATGAGTCTTTGAATTCATTCGACGTTTTGATTTGTTTCCACAGAACTGAAACACATCGGGCCTCAGAAGCTGGAACCGAGGGACCAGGTGGACCAGGAGGGAGTCACAGGGAGTTGGAGGGAGTGACTCGCGCCACCGTGCAGTTTCGTCGTTCGTAAATGATAGACTATAGACTCTGATTATGATGATCTGATTATCTGCTTGACAATTGACAATGTAAGTAATAAAAAACATGTAAAATGACATAATATGCTCGGAAACATTTGTCGAAAAACGAAAAAGTCATGGATCATGGCACCATGGCAACGGAGGAGTCATGACAATCCTAAATCGTGACAACTAATGAGAGAACCTACAAAACAATCAAACACTTGTTATAAAGTTGATAAAACTTGAATTTTAACATCTTGAATTCATGATCATGAGAAGAATCTTTCTTGCAAGTACTTCTTGAACCATTCACTGAGCTCTTTCTTTCCGATTCCACGGCCCAGACCCTCGCAAGCTGAGGCTTTTGAGCTTTTTAACCTCCAACTCGCTTTTGCTTCACACACAAAACGAACTCCAAGCACATTTCTTTCGCATCCAAAATCTAACAGACTCCAAAAACAGTCCACTTCACAGCAGCGCTTTCCACTCCATTCCAAAATCTTGGATGCGTCCAAGCAACACAACCAAGTCCCTTAAAATGAAAACAACTTGGAGGGTCGGGGGACTTAGTAACTGGTTATTTTAGGGACTTATAAGTACCATAACCCCAATTAGGGTCCCTTTTAGGGTACTTATAAGTCTACTTACTACCTACTTACTAAGTCCCCCGACCCTCCAAGAAAGCTTTTCCAAGCAAAAAATCCAAATTTTGAACAGTTCTAGTTGAACTGCAATGTTCGAGCAAAGACTTCAAGAAGGCGAAAGCACTGGGTGCAACCCACCAACGACGCATAACAGGGTGAAACAGGCCGCCTCGGGCACCTACAGGGGAGGCCCGCTCAAGCGAAGCCAGAATTGCTGGACTTTTCCAGCCCTACATTTGGAGTCGCGAAGCTTGCGATTTTCACCAACAGTGCAAAGCCTCTCGAACCGTCATTTGTGGGGTTTCGGGACAGAAACTGAAGCCTTCCAAAGCCTCCTTCGTGGGTTCGGAGCTTACAATCTTACCGTAGTCTCTGCACTCTTGTAGTTCCTGCAGCTTGCAGCTGTCCCTGCTATCTTGTGCTTCACGTTGGTAGATTTCTCGGCTTGCGCGTGTCATCCTTGCGCAGGGGCCACGCTAATCTTCTCTATCTCGTTCCTCCACCTTCGGAAAGCACACGGCAAACGAGAGTGCCTCAACTGCTGAAGCAGTGCGAGCTTCGCGAGAACATGCTTTGATTCATGCATGCTTTCACTGAAGAAGTGTTGACACCGTTTGGGACATGACCCTGACTACAATGCTAAAGGCAGCTCCATGCACAAAAACCGTGCATGGGTCCCGCCTCGCCGTTCATTTAAACTTTTAAAACCTAAACGGGGTGTGGGACCCGGCCCTAGAAAAATGGGACCCGGGTGGACCCAGGTGGGACCCGGATGGGACCCGGTGGGACCCGGTGGGACCCGGATTCGATCTGGCTAGCAAAGTGGCTTCAAAACCACACGTTTGTGGCTTATGTGGCTTCAAAGCCACACGTTTGTGGCCCGGATGTATTAAAGGGGTCACCAGAAGCCTCGGACCTGAACGAACACGTGGGCTGCCTTTCTTCTTTCTTTACTACAGAGAATTCTAAGCCGGAGCAGATCTCGATTGGTTTGAAAAGATCATCGAGATACCTCGATGACATTGCAAACTGACACTGATCTCCAGTGGATATAGAAGCAAGATGCCCAAGAAATGATGCTGCGGACGACCCCGTTTCTGGGCCCACGAAACGAAAGCAATTCTAGCTTCGCCACAATGGGTCTCCCCAGTTGCAAATCCGCTGGTTGTGGCATTTAAAGTGAGCGTGCAGCTGCTTTGGACAAGACTTCTGGCTTTTCAATCTTGCGTCTGCATGATGCCCAAAATCGCAAAACTCCATGTCACTCATTCTTCAGCTGAAGGTTCTAGCTTTCGGCTCTGCCACCATAAAACGCTTTGCGGGACGTTCCGAACACTTTCACTTCATTCGCACTTCACTTTTCCTCGGACGCACAGCTGTCTTGATGCGTTCCTTGCCAAACACCACAGGGAACGTTTACTGGAGTGCATTGCTGCAACACGATCATCGAAGCTCCTTTCTTGGATTGCCAATTTAGTCCATGGAGTCAGCAATTGCCAAACAGCTTGCAAGATCATCGAAGCTTCGACTCAGAATTCTGAGCCTTTCTGGCTGTATATCCATGGAACTCCACACTGGTGAATGTCTCTTCTCTCTGTTTGCTTCCAAGCCTTGCTTTATGGAAACACATTAAATCAACACGAAAGAAATGAACACAGGGGACTCGTCAAGCAAAGCTAGAATTGCTAGACTTTTCGAGCCCTACATTTGGAGTCGCGAAGCTTGCGATTTTCACCAACGTGCAAAGCCTCTCGAACCGTCATTTGTGGAGTTTCAAGACGAAACTAAGCTTGTTCCATGCCACAAAACCATGTAGCAAACAGCTCCAGAACGGCTTCTACTAATCTGAGCAGTGTTCAAGCACAAAGCTGGGTGCTTCTGGCTCCGATCAGGCCATGAAACTCGAATCCACAAACCGACTTATTCTTCCACACCTGTCTTGCCTTTGGAACCTCTTTGGGAAACTGGCCAAGTGTGTGCTGTCCGATCGCTTCCTTCTGCACACCAGGCGTTCTCCGACATGCTTGCCTGGTGACTTGCACTGGTTGCGTCGTATTGGGCTGCTAGCACGTCGACAGAGTCGATGTCCGTTTTCTGACCCCTGCACGGAAGACCACGCAGTTCGCACTCCGCTGGAAGAGACAAAGACCGGGTCGATGTCACTAAATGAGCAATCTGAAACAAGTCGAAGCTCGGGTATTGACGTTGGCCGGCATCTCATTCCACGCACATGCCAAGATGCAAGGAAGAGAGGTTCCATTTTCGAGGGCCGAGTTCCACACTCCGTTTGGGTTTCAAAAGTTTTAAATAAACGGCAAGGCGGGATGCATTGCAGTCCAGGTCATGTCCCCAACGATGGACCAGGTGGGATCCGAGGACCCGGTAGGACCCGGATTCGATCTGGCCAGCAAAGTATGGGACACGTGACAACAGATGAAACTTCTTGTGTGGGAAATATGGACCAGGCGGTGACGGTGGCTCCGGAGGATGTCGAGACGATGCCGGTAGCCACCTTTTCGCGTTTATCAAGATAACGCAGCCAAGTTCCAGCACAACAAGGAGCTTACGGAAGGCCGCAAACGCCGATTGGAAGAAGCGGGCGCCTTCAGGGCTACGACAAATGCAAGAAGAAGCTTCGAACCGCAGTACGGACCTGCTCGCGATGTTGCCAGCATTGATTCCATGGTTGTTCGAGCCACAGATGGAACCGAAACTCTGTTGAAACATGCACTTCCAAGTTCCGAGAGGCAGTGCCGAACCCAAAGCCAAATTAACTCGACCTCCCGTGCCTCTTGCCATTCGCCAGCTTCGAGACTTCAATCCTGGACCCGTCGCCCCGCCCTAATCTTGAACGAAAATGAGCCCGGAGCTTTCATCCGCATGTGAAGCTATCATGCAAACGCCTTCCGAAGAGCATGTCGTTCTCTTACTCGATGCTTGGTCGCCACAATGGACATGGCGGGGTCGGCAACGAGCCATAGGAACTGGAGCATTCGATCGGTACTGCACCTTAGGCTTGTTCGCTCATGGAGGCAATGCTCCCAGCGTGTTGAAAGCTTCCTCAATGAAAGAAGCATGCATAGCAGTCAACCGTTTCATGCGACACCGCTTTCCAAATGGAACCTGGACTTCCAGCCGTGCTGCTCAATCCTCGAATTGGACTGCATCGCGACATGCAAAACATGGTCGGGAAATTGAATCATGTTCTCACTCTCGGAAGTCACGGAAGGCAAAGTATGGATCGAAAAACTGGGCAAAAACAACAAAGTTTATGAGCTGAAAGGTTCATAGGTCGACATTCATGACAAGCCCATGTCTTCAACGCAAGACGCCATCATAAAATTGAGCCACATGAAGAAGGTCACAGGTGGCGCTGGCAGCATACACGCCGCAATCGTTTCGAAGCTGCTTCCAGAAGTGTATTCACAGCTGAAAGAACTAAGCTGCACCACGCTGCACCGCCATACCCATTTTTGGCGCACGACAAGAGTGGTGCCGCCTCTAGCCTGGGTGCCTCGAACTGCTGGCAGCCTCGGCCATCCTTATCTTGCAGCACGGACTATCGAATTTGATCTCAGATTGTTTCTGAGCAAAGAGTTCCCCTTGGAGTGTTTGCGGACCAGGTTGCATGTCTGAAGACGTAGGCGACCGCAAATCATAAGCAGAAAACACCCAGCTGCGATTCAGTCCATTGGCCGCGCCAGAAGGCTGAGCACGAGAGCTTCAAGTCGCTTGACTTGCTCCACAGTTCAAATGAAGTTCAGGTGGTTCCAAATGGACCGGAACGACTCTGACTGCAACAACGCCCCATAGTTGAGAAGCACCGTTTGTGCTGCCAAGCTTGCTATCACTCTGGTTCCGTCCAGTGCTCTAGAAGGTTTTAGATTTTTCGACCATTTCACTTTCAGGAAAGTGAGTTCGCTTTGAACAAAACAGAGCAGTATTCCTGAAAAGCAGCTTCCAGCAAGTCTGACCGCCGACGGTTAGGTCGAGTCTTTGCGCTCGCTCTTGCCTGGACTCCACCCTCTCTCTTGCCTTGAATGGGGTGGTGTGGCCAGACGAAACACACAGCAAAACGAATTTTCCAACTTACCACTCTGAAGCAAATTCAAAAATCACATATGGCAAACGCGCAAAGCACGCTGCTGGTCTGTTTCTGATGTCACGTCTATTAGAGTTGTGAACTTGTGAACGCCGTGGTTTCCGCATTGCATGGGGAAGCTCAACTGCATAACGTAGATCTTATCTGCTGAACGGGCTGAGAATTTGGCTGCTTCGTTTTGTTTGCAAACGCGAGGTTCAAGGTCCGGTCTGCACCCACCTATCCGAAGCGTTGGTCTGGTTTGTACAGCCCAAAATCAAGAGGCTGGTTGTTTGGCAAATGCGAAACTTTTATATGAAGTTGGAAAACATTTCGAACGCTCACATACATTCTAAATCAATGTCTTCCATGTGGGAAATTTCCTCAAGTTACAAACTCACTAGGTTTCAATTCAAGATAGGATTTCGCAGCTTCGCTTTGCGAGTCAAACCAAGACATTTCATTCGAGTGCCATGGTGACGAATGTCATCAAAGACCGCAACTAAGGGCGTCGCTTCATTTCCATGAGTGGTAGAAAATCATGGGTTGGGTGTGCCATCGCGGAATTCGTTGCAGAAAACGAAAGGCCCTGTCCGATTTGACCGGTTCCAGATCCCAAGCAGATGAAACCCACATCCGTTGACAGTCAGTTTGGCTGATTGTCCTCAGTACCGCCCTTGTCTTTCTGCAGTTTTGGGTGTGGCTTCAGGCATAATTGGCAGACGCGACCGCATCGCCTTTGCAAGATCTGTCGCCCTCCGGCGTGCTGCTAAACACGAATCCCCTGGCCGAAGGATAGCCGATGCGGAGGCTGCTTTTGCCTCCCTTTCCGCGACCTTTGCCACCCTTACCCTTTTGCACTTGTAAAACGTTTATCCTCTGTTTGGAGGATATGGTGGGCGTCCGGCTCATCTGTAGAAACTGAACAGTTCTTGGCGTTGCTGACACATCACCAGAGCGGTAGGTCGGAGCTTCCCCCCCGAAACTCCGCGCAAACCAGGGAGTGGGGGGGAAAAAAACAGTAACGACTCTGAACGCTTGAATCCTTGCGGACATGTGATTGACGATTTCGCGTGAGCTTGATTTTACTTGGCTTGATTTTAGATTGAGTGCTTGATCACTGTGCAGTGTTGAGAAATCACTTTTACTCAGGCGGTCGTCACCAATATCCAGAAATGTTTGCAGCGAGAAGCCAAATCACTTGGAATTCGATTGTATGGTCTGGAAGTTGATCTTGGGCTTTGCATGCCATTCATCTTTGAGCACCCGGAACAACACGGTCAACGACTTCATTCCTGCTTCGGTCTGGAACTTCGATGAGCTAGCTTGACATGAGGCTGGTTCCCTTCCCTCCCAGGGTTTAATCCAGGTTTAAACCTGGGTCCTCGGGGGGGGAGAACAACAACAACAACCCAGGGAACCCAGGATTGAAACCTGGATCTTGGTTTGTTGAACCTGGATTTGAATCTGGGTTAAACCTGGATTCGACCCAGGTTTGAAATCCAGGTTGGAACCCGGGTTTGATGAATGCGGGTTTAACCCAGATTAAAACCAGGTCAAACCCAGGTTTTCAACCCAGGTTTGAAATCTAGGTTCTTAACCCAGATTTGGAACCCGATTAAAAACCCAGGTTTAAACTGGTCAAAGCCAACACGAAAGGAGACACCCCTCTACCGCGTTCTTGCCCGAACTCCGCGGCTTGGGCGCGAGCACCTGCCGCGCCACGTCGCTACACAACGCCGCCACGGCTCGCGCCAGGTTAGATCTCGCCGCTCCGGGAACTTCCGCCGGGCGATCTGATAGAGCTTCCTGGGCTCCCGGACATTGAAGTCGCAGGCCAGTTGCTGGAAAAGCCCGACGGCTTCCTCCTCCGCCATTTCCAATCCGATTCCTTCCTCTTCTTCTCCAGGGCCTCCACCCTCCTTTGGAGCTTTTTGACCACGCCCCCAGAGCACCACCGAGAGCTTCTGGTGGTCGAGGGCCATCAACTCCCGGCCATCCAGGTTCTTGGTCTTGCACATCGTGGCGCCCAGCTTGCCGCTGGCCTGCACGTCCTGGGCCACGAAGCCGATCTGCTCCCTGCCGCCGTCGATGCGGTCGAACAGCTGTGGGTCCACCGCGTCGAAGGTCTCTTGGCTTCGGGGCCCAGCACCCCGTTGACGCGGACGGTGTCGTCCATCAGAATCCCGTTGGTCCCGCCCTGGACTGTCAGCCAAGGAGCCGCCGGGTCGGCGCGCACCAGGGGCGCGTGGAGCCTCAGGTCGCTTTCGATCTCAAGATAGGCCGACACCGAGACGGCCCAAGAGTCTTTAAAAGTTGCAATGACCATTTTTTAAAGACTATAGTCCTTATTCACATACATTAATTGAAAAAGTACACTCCTCAAATAAGGAGTATACTCCTTATTTAAGCACTAGAGTGCTTAAAATAAAAGGAAGCAAGCTTTAATTAAGGCAGACACCCGAATTAAGGAAGGTTCGGGCGACCGCGGCGTGTGTGCAGGGCAAGGATAGGCACGACTTGATGTTTCCCTTGCTTTTCTTTTGCTTTGCAAATTTTTGGGCATAGTTTTGTTCCCCCAGACAGTGCTGAGGAAGTCGAATATATGGCTATGTTTTGTTTTACTATTAAATAAATAAATATATATATATATATATATATATATATATAATTGTATGATTTCATGAATATTAAACATGACCGACATGCAGAAATCCATGCAAATGCATGCATGCATGTGATATTATAAGTGCACAGCTAGGAGATCCATGTCTTCCGGCAGGTCTCCTTTAGAAATGAGGAGACCACATGGGCCTCCATGCACATGCGATCATGCCATGAAATGTATATATATCGATCATGCATGCTACAATATGAGTATATTTATAAAGTGTCGAATAATAATATATTCGTGATATCATGAGCGTGCATGAATTAGTCGGACTTTTCCCCAACTCGCAGATCGAGAAGCCGATGGATCAGCACAATTCGGGAACTGCATACATGGATTTCCAGCGTAAGAAGTAAGACTCTGCCAGTGCTCGCACGGTGTTGGCACCGCCTCGCCGAAAAGCTGCCATTGCAACCTTGCCAGCAAAATCCTCATCCCTGTAGCACCAGTTCGCTGAAGGAGAGCAGGTGCAGCAGTAAGACAATTCCAAAAACATGTGCAACTTAGGCTTTATTTTGAAAAGCTTCATGCCTAGTCTCTCCGCCTCCTTGTTGAGATCCACGTATCTCGAAGCGAATTCGAAGGCCTCCTGTGCCAAAGTGGCCGGCTGAAAGGAGTCCTTGGAAAGCTGATCGTAGCAGCGAGCGAAGGAGCTGGCAGCTTTCATGAGCATGTTGTCGAAGGGCTCTTCGGGGACTAGCACGGCCTGGGCCAGGATCTCGCTGAACGGCACCAATGCTCGGCTCTCCGCCGCTTTCGCCCGAAGCTTTGGGTATGGTTTTCCTTTACCCTTGAGCATAGTGGGCTTCAGTTCGCCCAACTGGCTTCCGACATTGTTGGCGGAATAATATTCCTTGATCATGAAAAACAGCTCACGGCATGCCACTTGCAGGTTGCCTCGCAGTTTCTTCAAGCACACGTAGTGAAATAAGCTTCCTTGGCCACCCCGATGTCCACTATGTGGAGCCAATCGAGCTGGCACATTGCCAGCGAAAGAAAAGGAGAACCCAGCAGAGGGCTCTTCCTGGGCATCTCGCACACGGCATCCCAGTGCGACTTGCGATTGTGCATCCAGGGAGAGTTAGGAGCCACCATATGCAGCTCGGAGGGCTTGATGTTGCACAACCAGCAGCAGCCATCTTTCCTGTTCCTTAGATGGAAAAATATATCATCGATGTCTATGATCATGCATGTCTTATAACATATCATCCAAAAAATAGCTCTATATATTTACGTTTCCTAGCATATCTAAATTTAAATGAACATTTGTATAAGCTAGCCTCCTTTATAAAGGAGGCTAGCATAAAGGAGACCCCCCTATCTCCTATATATAAAAAAGCCAAATAATCTTAAAGCAATTTAAAACATCGAACCAATGCAGCTGCTGCTGGCCAGGCCGGCATGTACAACGTCTGCTTGTAGAAGGCCCAGTCGCCTCGGACTTGAATCAGGAATGCCCTGGGTAGTTGCAATCCGCTTCGTGCCCTCCTTGCTTTGTCGCTAGGCAACCATGCCGTCCCATCGTGGCGACTCGATGGCGAAATGCCTGCTGCGAGAAAAGCGAAGGACCAGGCCATGATCGACAGGACAGCATCCCATGTGAACTCCTTCAACATCAAATGCTTTTGCATCAAGGCTAAGGGAAATCGCAATGCACCTCGCTGAGAGTGGCTGAGAATGTTGAGGGATAAGACTTCCGCCGATTGGGTACGATCACGAGTGATCGGAACCCCATCGCCCCAAATCCCCAGGGCCACTGCAGAGCCCTCTTCCAAACCAGCCTTCTCACAGCACTGGCGGAGCAGAGCCACCTCGCCCGGCTCCATGCAGCTTAAATCCCTCATGGTGTTTAAGCCGGCAGCCTTGGAATCCAGTGCATGCAGCAGCTCATGGGGAAGCCACAGTGGCACCCACTCCTCGGTTGCCACTTGTTGAGCCATGCACCAAAGCGGCAGCTTGCACCAATACGGATCCGGCCAATGCCGGTTAATGCCAAGGCGGCGCACCAAATCCCTTTTCTTAGGGATGTCATCCGCTCGGCCGGTGCCACATGCAGCCAAATCCTTCACATTTTCTGCATTGGCTAAGTCCGCATCTCGAAAAAGGCGGCTAGCTTCGATACCAGAAATGGTATTGCTCAGCATCAAATTGCCGATGCGTGTTCTTAACCTTTTTGAAGCTTCCACCTCCTTCAAATCTGTTTGGTGCTTTTTCGAAGGCAACATGGCTCTGGACTGCAACCGATATGAGGAGTCAATTAAACAAAGACTCCTGGCGACTGAGCTGGGCTTTTGTATATGAGGAGATCGCTTCTTTTTCGGTTTGTTCTGAGGAGGGTCCACCTCCTGCAGATGAGCCGGAGGCCTTGTTGCATCATGATCGATTTAAAGAAACAAAACTTATAAAAGTTGGAGGCAAACGGCTGCAGCGAACACGAATTAAGTACACAAAAGACAGTGGTCAAGCCGTGCACATGCAGCATGTGCATGCAAAATCTGGGGATTTTTTTTGCCTGGCAGCGATCGTCCATGCATGCCGCCGCTCCTTTGTTCAAAAACCAGGAACCTTATAAGCAAGACCTATAGTACTGCCTTCACTCGTTCATCGTCTTCAACTTCTTGATGACTCTGCCAGCAGCATCCACGTGCACACCTGCCTGCGTGTTAATGTCCGTGGCCTGCTGGACCGACTCCTCGCTCCCGACGTCCAGGGCATCGAGCTTTGCAAAGTCCTCCCTCAAGGTGACGAGGAAGTTGTCGAGTGGTGTGAGGGCATCTGCGGCAGCATCTTTCATCTTGCTCAGGCCCTTAGTGTTCGCGAAAACCTGGAGATCCTTGATCGTGCTCAGGTTTCTCTCGACAGCCTTTTTCCCGGAGTTCATGGTCTGCAGCTCTTGCCTCAAGGCAACCAAAAGGGGATCCCGGACCTCGATTGAAGGCTGATTGGGGCTGTCCTGCAGGGCCTGCTTCTTCTCCTTGTCGTTCAGGTTGTACCCGGCCTGCATCGTCTCTTTGTGACGAACTGTGTCCGTTGTCGTTGTCATCTTGGTTTTGCCGTAGTGGTAGCGACGTTCCCCGGCTTTTGCAAGGGCTCGCTCACGATTATCCTCTTGGTTCCATTCCTCATCATAGGGGATTTCCTCGAGGATGGACTCCCAAAGCTTCTTCTGCTCGGGGATCTGAAGGTTCAGGTTCTCCTGGTCGGCGATCTCCCAACCTCGGGTGAGAAGCCAAGCATGCCCATCCTCCTATTATGTATGCCTGCATGTTCCATATATTCTCTAAAACAAGAAACTACAGTATATACAGAGCTATGCGATCTATAAAGACATATACAAACTTCTTCTGACCCCACACCGCAACCTTTTCATCCTCTTGTATACAGCCAGGAGAGCATGCATATGGTTGGCTACTTGATGCTCGAGATCGATGCTATAAGTGCATGGAATCCCACCAGAACAATTAAGGAGGCTGCAACGAACCTACCTTGCAACCTCCTTGTATTAATTGCTAAGACTTACTTAGTCTCTCCTGATCGCCCAATCGATCTGTTCGGCTGCTTTCTTGCGAATTGTTCTTAGGAGTTCCGGAGAACTCCTGCGGACTTCAATTGATTAGTTGCACGTATATATATATATATATATATATATATATACATGAACACACACTGTATTCGAAACAACTTGCAAGGCCAAGGCACGAGACAAGAACCCACCCACCTTGCTGGCGGTGGTCGCCTTGTCGTTCTCCAGGGACTGGATCTTCTCGGCCCACATCTTCCCTGTCTTGTCTTGCTCCCAGGAGGAGAGCATTTGCATCCTTTGCTCGGTGGCATTCCGAGGCAATTGGCAATAGTCGTCGTAGAATTTCTTCTTGCTTCTGAGCTTGCCGACTTCCTCTTCGCTGAGAGTTGCTTTGCCGCTGTCGTGATCCTCCAACTTCTTCACTGCATTCTTGCATTGTGTT
Source organism: Symbiodinium sp. CCMP2592 (assembly GCA_905221615.1). Taxonomy (NCBI): domain Eukaryota; class Dinophyceae; order Suessiales; family Symbiodiniaceae; genus Symbiodinium; species Symbiodinium sp. CCMP2592. The sequence goes on along the minus strand of CAJNDT010003946.1, from coordinate 506,508 downwards.
ACCAGGTTGCTGAGTTTGCCCTTGACGGGGTCCTTTGCCTTCTCAGAGGCGTCGGCTTGTTCAGCACCCGGCTCGACTTTCACGGTCACGGGCACCGGCTGCGTTTTGGCCTTCGCTGCCGTGGGCTTAGCCTTGGCCTTGGCCTTGCTCGCCCCGGTTTTGGCCTTGGGGCCGGCCTTCGCCGTGTGTCGGGTAACCCCCATGACCAAAGCGGTCAAGGGCAAGAGGCTCGCCATGATACTTATTGCGAGCATCCTCAGAAAGTTGGTACCTGTAGAAGGGTGAGACTTTAAGCTAAAGATCTGAGCACTGCCATGGCAAGTTTTAGGTACGGGGAATGCAGCAAATGCACCTGAATATGCATGTCACTTGCAAATGCAGCAATTGCAGGGCAAGCTCCCATTTCTTCATAGCATATTATATACATGCCATGGATATGACATCTTGCCCTCTAGCCCCGGCGACTCTTGCGGAAGCATCGGGTGCAATTGTGGTGCTTGTGCGGCTCCAGGCCTCGAGTGCACCATTGCTCCCTGCACTGGTGACACCTCTGTGGACAAGGATCCTGAGCATGGGGTGGGGGCGGTGGGGTTTCCGGAGCAGGATTAAACGGCTCTCTTGGGCCGTCTATCTCCGCCAACAATCGCCCGATAAGTGCCCTTTGCTCGGCGGTGAGACCCATCAGGAGAGCTCGAAATCCAGCCTCCTCCGGCATCACCACCGTCGTGGTGGTCCTGGCGACGCATAAGTGCAGACATTGGAAAGAAGTAGGGATTTAACTCCATTTAACTGGGCATTTAACTTGGGCTATTCATAATTTGTTTAAAAGAAGACAAAGTTAAATCCCAGTTAAATGGAGTTAAATTTCTGACTCTTTCAAAAATTAGAAATCGGAACGGGCAAAAAGCGCCTGGTCGAAGATCCCCCGGACATCGGCGTTGCAACCTCGGCAACAGGCAGGCTGGGCCATTCTGATTCCGGTTATCCGGGTTTGTAAATAATATATATATATATATATACATATATAGGTTTAATTTAGATCTCCTCGACGATCCAGGAGACTAGGAGGTTTGCCTCCTGCTGCCGCAGCAGCCGCCACCCATTGTCAGGCAAGCATATCACTTGTTTGCATATGATGTAACATATATATATATATATTATATACATGCACTAAATAAATTAACATATATTAATATGTTTGTAGTATCTTTAATATCATTTAAGGTTGAGGGTTTAGGGTTTAGGGTTTAAAGGATATATATATATATATATATATAGATCCTGGAGGAACATTGCATGCATGTTGCAAGCAATTGCACTCTCCTCCTACAGCTGAAACAAACATGTTGACAGATCCCGGGACCAAGCTCTTGTGCAGGAGACCCGGGCGAGCCTCCTTTCCAGAGCTGTGTAGGCTATGTACCTGCATGCATCCATGGTGCATGAATGCAAGGCATGCAGCAGACTCCTTTAGCCAACAGGAGTGCAAAGCATGCAACTCCTAAGGAGTCTTTTGACCCGATGCTCATACGATCGATCGTGCCTCCTGTGCATTACACAGTCAGCATTGGGATCATTGATCCACCGCCTGCACCGCCAATTCATCCACCGCCTGCACCGCCAAAACCTGGGCCCTTATTGTCTGGGTCAGGATCATTGCCATCGGGGCCCTTCGAACCCGGGAGGGGTTCATGATGAGGATCCGGTGCCTCATCTTCCTTCTCTTCGAGATCCTCGTCGCCATCCCCCTTTGCCTTGGACCACTCCTCGCCATCCCCCTTTGCCTTGGACCATTTATTGTTGCGATCCGCCCACCAAGCTTTGCGTTTGAGACCTCAGCTGGAGACACACACAAACATGCATGGAAGCATCTATAGCACAGACATCAACATGCATGCATAATGCAACACCAGCCACCCTTGTTCTTCTTCTTGCGCTGGTTCTGCACATACCATGCCATATCCGAGCTGGAGGTGATCTCCCTCCCTGCCCACGTCTTCGCAACATTCAGGTCCTTCACGTCGACGTAGGTCAACTGCAGGGCTCGATGATTTTAAAATTATAGTTACAACCAAACCATGAGAAACAGCTATAATAAATGCCTCCGAGGATCACGGCAGCTTTCATTGAGGCAGATGCCCTTCCGCCAGTAGCTAACCTGCTTGCAGAAGTTGCAATACCGCAGACGGCTCTGGTCGTGATGGCTTTGCGACGGCGTGGCATGGGGGGGAACGGGGCTGTCACGTGCACGGACCCTGTGTTGGGCCCCGGTGCAGCAGGCTGGGGGAACGGGGGTGGGGCTGGCAGGGACCCTGTGTTGGGCCCCGGTGCAGCAGGCTGGGGCGGCGTCTGCTGCAGGCTTTCCATGGCCGTCGAAAGCCTGTTGACCGCCGCCAAGATCTCCTGGGCCCCGTTGCCAGAGCTCTGTGCGGCTCCCATGGCGATCGCGAGGGATCCTCGAAATGCAGGTGGGCCCCTATCAAGCTTGATAGCAAAAGCTCACGGGGTGCGGAATCAGGATGCATGTGCCATGCATCCTATATATGTATACAGCCTGCAACCCCTGCGGAATCCAATGCATGCATCATAGGAGGACTAATAGTCCTCCTAGAAACATCCAACCTGAAACTGATGATAGTCCAACTTGAACATCACAGGAGGACGACAGTCCTCCTTATAACCCTGAAACATCAAACCTGAAACTGCAACCGATTCCTGAAACATCAAAGCTGAAACTGACACTTAACCCTGAAACATGAAACCTGAAGTTGAAACCATTCTGACAAAGACCCTCCGAACCTGCAAGCCCTCATGCACTTCGCAAACACTGGGAGGGCACCAGCCGGAAGTGAAGCGGCAGCTCGAAGAGATCTGGCCGTGCCTGCAGCGGGTCATGCACATCATGCTGCATCCTCCTTTGAAGCTCTTGGGTGCATTAGGAGGACGTAGCAGCCAGCCAAAAGCGCATTAATTCGTGACTCCTCGACCAGACAAGAATCCCCACTTATGTTGCCATCCCAAACTACAGAATTATGTAAAACATGGCAGTCGATGCAACTGAACAGGAACACTGGGTTGGGCACCGGCCGGAGAAGACCCGGAAGAGAAGCAGCTTGTCCAGGACGTCGACGGCAGTACCTGCAGAGACGAAACATGTATACAGAACTGACATGTTGACATGAGAGCAGAAGCAGAAGGACAGAAACAAACATGCATGCACTGATAACCCTCGTGTCAAGCATGGCACCTTTTTCGTAGCTCAAACCCTCTAAATATTTAAATATCACTCCGACACGTAGCCGGCAGCCGTTGCCGCGGGACGGCTGCGATATCGCGAGTTCTGGGGCGACACCAGGATGAAGTAGGTCCCTTTCTGCTTGCCACCCCTCTGGAACAGCATCTTCTTCCACCCATTGGGCTTGTCCTGAATCTCCGGGCCCCCCTTCTCCTCTTCATTTCCATTTCCATTTTCATCTCCAGCCTCCGCCGCCTCAAGAGCGGCTGGCTTCTTGAGAATCTCACCCTCCGCCGCCTGAAGAGCGGCTGGCTTCTTGAGAATCTTTTGGGCCCGAATCTCAGGATCGTCCTCGGCACTGCGAACCTTGGCCTTCTTGGATCCGCCCTTGGCTTTGGAACTCGACTTGGCCTCAGCTTCATCAGGCTCCGGATCGGTCTTCGTCGCCACCTCGCCGCCCCCATGCTTGACCTCTGCCTCGGCCTTTTGCTTGGGCTTGGCTTTGGCCTTGGCCTTGGATTTGCCCTTGGCTTTCGGAGCCGACTTGGCCTTAGGCTTCGTGTCGCCCGTGTCCTTCTTCTTGTTGTTGTTCTTCTTCTTCTTGCCAGCCTCCTTGTCCTCCGTCTCGTGAGGCCTCGGGAAGACAAGGGCTCAAGGGCTGCAACAGGCCTGGCCAGGATCTCGTCATGGTGTCGAAGCACACGGTCTGGAACACCTGGGCGAGCATGGCCTGGCTCCTCATGCATTTCGCCGCTCTTGTCGACTGTCTTCCATGTGCATGCTTTTTGATCGAAGAACGTCACAGCAGCATCAGGCTGATCATTTGGAAGAGGCTGGACCTCCTCACTCGAGCTTATCTGCTCGATCTCCTCGGGCTCCTCCAAGCCGCTCGCTGCAGAGCTTCTGTGCTCCATCTTCTCGGGCTCGCCGGTTAAGCCGTACATCGCGAAGATGTCAGCAGCGGACTGTTTTCCGGTGGACGACACGGATCCGATGGAAACTGCCCTAGTAGGCTTGGCAGCAGCAGCAGCAGCAGCGGTTGCTGCTCGAGATCTGCTGGGCCTGGCAGCAGCCACGGCGTGCGCGGCTACTGCTGCTACGGTGGGCTTCGCACCCTTCCATATATGTCCCAATTGGAACTTTTGTTCTGCAGCCTTATTTTTTTCCATTTTTTGTATGATGCGAAGCACCGAACCATGAGTGCGAACTCCTGTCGAGACGCTTTTCGCCTTGATTCTACAAAACTGGACCGCTGCCGCTAGCTGTCTGCCGAAAAAAGAAGCTTCACTGGGACCCGTGGCCTCGAAAGCCTTGAGGCAAGCCTTTTCAAGCAACAATTTCGTGGGCCTCGGGGTCAAGTCTAACAAGTCCAAGATGAAAGCTTCGTACGAGGAGCAAATCTTCTCACAGTCTGTTTCCTTGTACCCAGAGTGCAGGCTTGTGCAGCAGCCTCTCAGAGCTTTAGCAGCCTGTTCAACTGGTCGATTGTGCGGTGTCCTTGTTTGCTTTGGTTAAGGGTGTTTTTCGGGTGTTTTGGGTAATTCTCCATTTTATTGCACTGAACGGCACCAAGGGCGGGCCTGCTGAAGATTGTATAGGTTTTTGTAAGTGCTCCAGCTCCCTCGTGGAACCATGAGTGACGCAGTGCTTCTCAAGCAGTCGCGAGGCACAAACCAGGATCAACAAACCCAGTTCAGGTCTAATCTAGAAAGGAGCCAGAATCTGGCAACATGCCAGGCTCTCTGAAGTGTTATCAGGTCGAGTCCAGTTCGTAAGCCCATCTGCAAGCTGTACCGTCAACGCCTAAGGCCGGCTAGCATGCATATGCGTACATTTCCAGACGCATGCAGTTTGCAAAGCACTCCTTCAACAATGCGGTGTTGCTCCATCATTAAACCCTGAATCCTAAACCCTTCCCAGAGTCCAGGGTCTTGTCTTGGGTCGAACTTGGACTCCAAGGCTCATAGCTGTAGAGACAGATGGAATGGATCGGCCTGACACTGTCCTTGCACGACTTTTTTTTTCGTTATTTGTCCTTATTTGTTTTGTTTTGTTGTTTTGTTTTGCTTTGTCCTTATTTGTGTTGTTTTTCCCGCTGCGCAGCACATTTGCCATTTTTGGGGGGCAGGGCCACGATTTCTGGCGTTTCGCTTTGTTGTGGTTCGGGCGTGGTTCGGGCGTGGTTCGGGCTGTGGTTCGGGCATGGTTCGGGCATGGTTCGGGCGTGGTTCGCGGCGGTGCGTGGTTCGGGCGTGGTTCGGGCGTGGTTCGGGCGGTGGTTCGGGCGTGGTTCGGGCGTGGTTCGGGCGGTGGTTCGGGCGTGGTTCGGGCGTGGTTCGGGCGACTGGTGGTTCGGGCGTGGTTCGGGCGATGGGGTTTTCAAACAAATAAGGACATAACTATCCAAAATCAGTTTTAAAACTAAAAAAATGCAAAAACTAGGCCCAAATTAGCGCAAAATCGAAAAATCGCAAAACTAAGCCAACAAAATCACAAATTAGCACCCAGGGCTTCTTGAGCCATCCCGATTGGACACAAATAAGGACAACACCGCTTTCGGGAGGGCGGAAAACCCTGGACCCTAAACTCTAAACCGACGCCCGAAACCTCCAAACCGGTGGTTTTCCACAACTGAGCAGGCCGCAAATCTTAAACTTTGGACCCTATAAACCTTGAACCTAGGCCCTAAACCCCAAACCGCGACAGTTGTCCAAGAAGGTTGGCAGGAACCGTAAACCCTTGACCCTAAACCCTCCACAGCAACCCCAAACCTCAAAGCGGTGACACTGTTTCATAAGCAATGGATAAACACACCGCAAGCTCGTCGGACATTGTACGCTGCAGCGCAGCTCACGCCGGCAACAGGTTTCACGTTTTGGGGATGAAGGAAAACCTTTCAGGCATGGCCTGGATTTGCAGGCTTGTGTTCTTGTGTGAAAGCTTTCAACTTCAACCTGCAAGGTTTATGGCCAACAACCCACGGTAAGGATTCATTTGCTTGGTTCAGTACAGATCAGTCCGTTCCAATCGTATGAGGGACCATGCGGCCAACAAAGAAGGACATACACAATCTACCATGTTCAACAGTTGCCGTGTTGGCAGCTCGATTAGTGATCATGGTGCTCATGAGCCAAAATGCTTCACAAGCACTTCACAAGCACATGTACATGAAAAAGTCTGCACTTAATCCTGCGAACATGCATGCCGTGCAGGAGGTCGCCTCCCACTGGGAGACGTGGCCTCCTAAGAACTTGTGACACTCCATGCCATGCATGAATCCTGGCAGCCCGGCCTCCAGCAAAGCGGGCCGCCCACCAGATCTGTCCAAAAACTTGAGCCAACCGGCCCGGCGACACATGGCAGCGGTCGAAGGAAGACAAGCAAACCCTGCAAACTGTGCATGCGGATAGAATCGCCATTCTATTTTGTGCCAAGCATGATCATGCACCTGAGGCGCATTTCTCTTCGGGCACTTGCTCTGATATCCTACTTATTGAGACCCAAGCTGGGCAAAACATGCATGTTCTAATTAAGCCGCTTCGATCAATCCCCAGATCTTTTCCGCTTTCGCGGCGACTGCTGACCATCAGCTGCTTCCTCTTCTGCAGGTCTTTGCAACAGATCCTGTCGGATCTTCTTGCGGATCCAGGCCTTCGTGTATGGCCACCAGTTCTTCCACCACGATGCCCCGTCACTCTCCCAGTTGTACCGCCACTCGACGGCAGCATCAACAGGAGATCTCGACCGATCCCGGTGCATGGCTTCGCGATGGTTGAATTTAAGCTATGCTCGATCTTAAGCGGCTGCTAGCTGCTAGCATGTACATTGCATGAGCATGCAGCACAAAGCAAGCAGCATGCAAACGACGTGTCGAAAAAACATGCATGCATACAGACAAAACATGTATATAATATACCAAAAAAAGTGTGTAGGATCGAACTCCTATTTATATAGGAGTTCGATCCTGCGATACATCGCGTTCATATGCATGTATATATATATATATATATATATATATATATATATATATTAGGAGTTCGATCGACATCGAACTCCTTCGATCATGCAATCGCGACATGCATCGAATCATACGAAAACAACAGACTTTAAATAAGGATTGTAATCGGCTTTAAATAAGGATTGTGATTTTTCACCTCATGAACTCTATTTAAGGACTTTGATTTTTAAGGAGCATGCATTTAAGGACTCTTGGGCCCTCTGGGCACGGAGCTGCTGCTCGTGAAGGTCCCCGTGGCAGCGGTGCTGCCCACGAAGAACTGGGCGACGTCCGCTGTGGTGGCATTGAGGGTGCGGTCCAAGCGCACGGTGATGTCTTGCTCCAGGCCGATGTTGCCGGCGGCGAAGGAGGCCACCAATGTACCGTCTTCGGCGCGGATGGTGGTGGTGGCGTTCCGGAGCTGCAGGTCCGCAGCGGCGCTCTGCAGCAGGGGCGTGTCCACGAAGCTCGTGGCCGTGAGGCTGTTGACGGTGAGGTCCGCCGTGGGGTCCACTCCTGGGCTGTTCTCCAGGTCGGTGACGCGCTGGCCCAACGAATTGAAGTTGGCTATGAGGGGATAGCGGGTGTCGCTCTGTCCTTTGGACCAGCAGTCGCAGCTGATTTGGAGGGTCGAGCCGTTGCCCAGGATGGGCTGGCAGGAGGCACAAACTGCGGCCCCAGATCGGAGGTGGTGAGGTAGCGCGAGTCGCTTTCGCTCTTCGAGTAGCAGTCGCAGGTGATCTGGAGGGTGCTGCCGTTGCCGAGGATGCTGGCTCCGGCCAGGGGCGGTTGCAGCAGCAGGTTTTTGATGATGGGAGGGAAGAACTGGTTCTGCACGATCTGATGAATGGAGCCGCTGGCGGCACCGGGCGGGCGCACCAGGTAGCGGGCGTCCCCCGCGATCTGCTCATAAGCCCGCGCCGGCGATGGCGTCGTCGATCTCGGTTTGGGTGCGCCCCGACGTCCAATATTGGGTGAGCGTGGCCGTGAGCAGCGAGTCCAGCTCGGTCCTGGGATAATACGAGAGGAGCTCGTTGGCCACGTAGGTTTGGGTCTCGGAGATTGTGTAGTAGGTCCACGCCGCCGGTCACGGCGTCCGCCGCGATGGCCTGGTCGGTCTCGGCCCGCGTGTAGAAGTCCAGCAGGGCCGTGACGATCTTCGAGTCCACCTGGCTGCTGTCGTCGTAGCTCGACAGGGCCGAGGAGATGGCCGAGCTCACCTGGCTGCTGGTCTGGAGTTGGCCAGCTCGCCGGCCACGTAGCTGGACACTTCGGTCTGGTTCCAGTAGGGCACCAGCTCGCCGGCGATGAGCGCCAGCACCTGGGGCTCCGTCCGGTACTGGGACAAGTTGAGCGCATCGAGGGCCGCCGTGATGGCGGCTCCGGTTTCGAGCTGCGTGTAGGTCTCGCTGCGCGCATATGAGTCCGACTCGATGAGGATGGTATCATTTCGTGCCCTTCAGCAGATTGAACGTGGGCCCGCCGGTCCAGGACTGGCCGTTGCTCAGGGTCACTGCGGCGATGGCGCTGTCGGTCTGCGCCGAGGTGTAGTAGGCCGCGAGGGCCGCTGCAATCGCCGCGTCTCTTTGAGCCGCTGTTCCGTAGGGCACCAGCGCATCGGAGATGGCCTGGTTCGTTTGGGCCGTGGTGCTGTAATCCAGCAGGGAGGTGTCCGTGTAATCTTTGAACTCCGTGATCCCGGCCACCAAGTTGGCGGTGGCCTCCGCCCGCTTGAAGTGGTTGGTCAAGGCTGCGGCGATGGCTCCGTCGGTTTCGGCGACGCTGTAGCTGTCCACGGAGAAGGACAGGGTCCAGTTGTCGTTGGCGAGCTGGATGCTCAGGGGACCCGCGGCGTGCAAGTTGCGGATCTGATTCGTTCCGGCCAGCAGGTTGCAGGTAATCTCGCCGGGCCAGGCCGGAGCATTGACCAGATTGGTGGCACCGCCGAGGGTGGCGATCTCCGCCAGGATGGCATCGATGGATGCCTGCAGCGCCGTGATCTCGCTGGGCAGGGCGAAGGGCCCCGCGCTCTGCAGCGCCAAGATGTCGGCGTCGTGGCCGTCCAGCCGGCCGTATGAAACTTCTTGTGTGGGAAATATGGGACCCGGTGACACCCGGACAAGACCCGGCAAGCAAAAAAACGGGATTCGGTGACGCAGAAGGTGGGACTTGGATCGGCCCGGTGGGACCCCGTTGGGACTCCTCGCAAAGCGGGACCTTGTGACCGCAGATGATGTGGCCTCAAAACCACACGTTGATGTGGCTTGAGAACCACACGTTTAGTAGCCTTGATGTGGCTTCAAAACTACACGTTTGTGGCTTATGTGGCTTCAAAGCCACACGTTTCTGGCCCGGATATGTTAAAGGGGTCACTAGAAGCCTCGAACCTGAACGAACACGTGGGCCGCCTTTCTTTACTGCAGAGAATTCTGAGCCGGAGCTGGCTCCAAGTCCAATTGCTTTCAACAAGCTTCGATGATCTTGCAAGCTATTGGCAATTGCTGACTCCATAGACATAGATCTTGGCAATCCAAGAAAGGAGCTTCGATGATCGTGTTGCAGCGATGCACTCCAGTAAACGTCAGAGATATCGATTGGTTTAAAAAGATCATCGAGCAGGAACAGCTGCAAGCTGCAGGAACTACAAGAGTGCAGAGACTACGGTAAGATTGTAAGCTCCGAACCCACGAGGGAGGCTTTGGAAGGCTTCAGTTTCTGTCTTGAAACTCCACAAATGACGGTTCGAGAGGCTTTGCACTGTTGGTGAAAATCGCAAGCTTCGCGACTCCAAATGTAGGGCTGGAAAAGTCCAGCAATTCTGGCTTCGCTTGAGCGAGTCTCCCCTGTGCCCGTTTCTTTCATGTTGATTTAATGTATTTCCATAAGAAAGCAAGGCTTGGAAGCCTTAATCCTGAAAAGCCTGTTTTTTTCCAAGCTGGACGCGCGCCTGTGTGCCACAGTCGCCTTGTTGTGTAGCAGTTAGGCGGACGTGCCTCAAAGTAGAAGAATTCGCGACCCCCCATAGGGCCGTTTGGCGGCTCCAGTTCGGGTATCCAACGATGCACACGCAGGTCTCCAGCATCCCCGCCGGCAGCACCTCTTACAATGTGACTATCGCTCGTGCTTGGACCAATTACTAGGATGCTTCGTCACCTTCCGGGACACCGCCAGCCTGCTCGGCGAGTGCTCGAACTTCGAGCACCCCGGCGACGGGAACCAGTTCTCGGCGAACTCTCTGGAGTCCCAAATGCAGCTGGGCGCGCTCCAATACCCCCGCTATCCTATGGCCAGCGACGCGGAGGCGTTCCACTTCCTGGGGATTTTGGCCGGAACCTACGATTCGACCATAAAGAATGTGAGAATCGCCGACAATCAGTGGAACAACAACCAGTTCATTTGCGCCTTCCCCGTGGAAAGGGTCCCGAAGCACCCTCTGAGCGGCATCAGCACGCGATCCGGCGACCTCGCGAGGTTTACCTTCAAGAACATGCAGCCGGACCGGGTCCAGAGAATATACATACACCAACTCAGCTATCAGATCGTTACGCTCTCAGGAAGTGGCGTGAGTGTCCTCGATTGATGATATTGGCGTTTTGAGTGATTTGTTTCACCTTTTTTGCCCTCTTCGAGCACCGCCGGCCAGGACCGCCGGCGCAGAGCCCGGGCACTAGATGTAAATGAGTTTGTTTCCCTCCACCCTCACCGGGCGGATCCTGGACGACGGCGCCACACCCCCGCCGGTGATAGAGCTGCAAGGAATTAGTGCTGGCCAACTGGCCACAATCCTCACAGCCTACACCCCACAGACGGAGCACACGGCAAACACCGCGGCCATCGGGGTCAACGCCGCCGCCATCGCGGCTCTGCAGGGCCGGGCAGCCGTCGTGGGATGGTTTGCGAGCTTGAGGTCCACCGAAGCGGGGGTGCTCTTGCCATTGACCTCGGCCGACTGGTTGGCTTTGCCGGCCAGGCCCTGGGTCAGGCTGGTGTTCACGGCCGTGAGGCCGGAAGCGTTGGCTGCGATGGAGCCCTCTGCTGCTGCGCGATGAACAGCAGCATCGCTTCGGCCAACAACGCCACACTGGCGACTGTTGCGACAACGTACGCTTTGAAATCGGTGGTGGACCAGCTGGCGATCGATCTGGCGGGCAGGCAAACAGCCGCCGACTGGCCAGATCGAATCCGGGTCCCACCGGGTCCCATCGGGTCCCACCTGGTCCACCGTTGGGGACATGACCTGGACTACAATGCTAAAGGCAGCTCCATGCACAAAAACCGTGCATGGGTCCCGCCTCGCCGTTCATTTAAACTTTTGAAACCTAAACGGGGTGTGGGACCCGGCCCTCGAAAATGGGACCCGGGTGCCAATGCTTCTTCAATGAAAGCATGCATGAATATCTCGTTTGCCGTGTGCTTTCCGAAGGTGGAGGAACGAGACAGAGAAGATTAGCATGGCCCCTGAAAAGCAATTCTGGCTTCGCCACAATGGGCCCTGTCGCTACGACCACCGCTCAGATGCTCCGCTTCCTTGGTCTGAGTCGCGCAATAGCACACATTTGCCCAGCATCCAAAAAAGGTTCCGACAATACAGCACACACTCGGCCAGCTTCCCAAAGAGGGATCTTCCAAAGGCAAGACGGAGAGGCACTCTTGGTGTGGAAGAATAAGTCGGTTCGTGGATTCGAGTTTTATGGCCTGATCGGAGCCAGAAGCACTCAGCTTTGTGCTTGAACACTGCCCAGGCTGGTGGAAGCCGTTCTGGAGCTGTTTGCTACATGGTTTTGTGGCATGGAACAAACGTTCCACTGTGGTGTTTAGCAAGGAACGCATCCAAGACAGCCGTGCGCCCGAGGAAAAGTGAAGTGCGAATGAAGTGAAAGTGTCCGGAACGTCCCGTAAAGCGTTTTATGGTGGCGGAGCCGAAGGCCAGAACCTTCAGCTGAAGAATGAGTGACATGGAGTTTCGCGAGAAAACAGAGAGAAGAGACATTCACCAGTGTTGAGTGTTGGAACTCCGGGGTTCCATGGATATAAAGCCAGAAAGGCTCAAGAGGTTTGAACCTGGGTTCCGAACCCAGGTTCAAACCTGGGTTTGAACACCGTCTCGACAGTTGTTCGGAACCTAGGTTCAATCCAGGTTTCCAAACCTATCCATAAAGAAAAACAGTTTGGAACCCAGGTTTTAACCTTGGTTCCAACCTCCCCCTCGTTTCAAAACTGGGCTACGTTCTGGTGTAGTCTCTGGCTGTTTCGTTCATGGGGCAAGTCCTTCTCTCCGGTTTCTGCCGGAACTCGCTCCAGAATGCGGCCTAGGAGGCTCAGGGCTGGCTTTTAGAACGCCCGAAAGTGCGCGCAAAGTCCATGCAAAATCTTTTGGGCCATGGTGCGGCCTGGCAGGAAGTTCAGCTCGGCCTTGTTTTATTTTGCCAGAATGTAGTAGATTTCATTCGAATTGCCTTGCGCATGGAAATTCGAGTTCTTTCAGCTGTGAATAAACTTCATCGGAGCAGCGTCGAAACGATTGCGGCGTGTATGCTGCCAGCGCCCACCTGTGACCTTCATGTGGCTCAATTTTATGATGGCGTCTTGCGTTGAAAGACATGGGCTTGTCATGAATGTCGACCTATGAACCTTTCAGCTCATAAACTTTGTTGTTTTTGCTCAGTTTTTCGATTGAAGTGCCTTCATCGTCTTCAATCCATACTTTGCCTCCCGTGACGTTTCCGAGAGTGAGAACATGATTCAATTTCCCGACCATGTTTTGCATGTCGCGATGCAGTCCGATTCGAGGATTGAGCAGCACGGCTATGGAAGTCCAGGTTCCATTTGGAAAGCGGTGTCGCATGAAACGGTTGACTGCTATGCATGCTTCTTTCATTGAGGAAGCTTTCGACACGCTGGGAGCATTGCCTCCATGAGCGAACAAGCCTAAGGTGCAGTACCGATCGAATGCTCCAGTTCCTATGGCTCGTTGCCGACCCCGCCATGTCCATTGTGGCGACCAAGCATCGAGTAAGAGAACGACGTGCTCTTCGGAAGGCGTTTGCATGATAGCTTCACATGCGGATGAAAGCTCCGGGCTCATTTTCGTTCATGAAGATTAGGGCGGGGCGACGGGTCCAGGATTGAAGTCTCGAAGCTGGCGAATGGCAAGAGGCACGGGAGGTCGAGTTAATTTGGCTTTGGGTTCGGCACTGCCTCTCGGAACTGGAAGTGCATGTTTCAACAGAGTTTCGGTTCCATCTGTGGCTCGAACAACCATGGAATCAATGCTGGCAACATCGCGAGCAGGTCCGTACTGCGGTTCGAAGCTTCTTCTTGCATTTGTCGGAGCCCTGAAGGCGCCCGCTTCTTCCAATCGGCGTTTGCGGCCTTCCGTAAGCTCCTTGTTGTGCTGGAACTTGGCTGCGTTATCTTGATAAACGCGAAAGGTGGCTGCCGGCATCGTCTCGACATCCTCCGGAGCCACCGTCACCGCCTGGTGCGGCCGGGCATTGTAGGCCTCTGTTGCCTCGTCGACGTGATCCCCCCATCCACCGCCGTGCCGGGCCACCTCGCCTGCCAAATCCTTCTTCAACGTTTGGATCGTCGCATTCCGATCGCTGGGGTCCTTCTGGCGGTGCACCACGCCTCCAAGCAGGGCCGCTTCCAGCCCTCTGAACTCGTTCCCTTCATCCGTCGTCACGACGTAGTTGCCCTCATCCTGGACCAGATTAGGGATGATCTCCGCCGCCGCCCTAGTCACGGTCTCCGCCCGCTTGTCGGGCAGGGCCTTCGTGGCCACCTCCCTGGTGAACACATCCGTGACCACCAACCCGAACTTGTTGCGGCTCCGGGTGTTCTGGCTGAAATCGATGGCCCGCCAGCGCCTTGAGCTCCGCCACGCCTGTCTGATTGTTGGCGTCCAGCAGCAGCTGCGCATCGCCCGTCGTGGCGGCGTTGCGGATCACCATGCCCACGGAGCCGTCCGTGGGTCCCACGGCGATTTGCTCCAGCACTCGGCTGAGCACCTGCACGCCGCTGGTCCCGCCCGAGAGGCTCAGGAAGGGCAAGCTGGCTTCGGGGCCCAGCACCCCGTTGACGCGGACGGTGTCGTCCATCAGAATCCCGTTGGTCCCGCCCTGGACTGTCAGCCAAGGGGCCGCCGGGTCGGCGCGCACCAGGGGCGCCTGGAGCATTGGCCGACACCCAGACGGCCCAAGAGTCTTTAAAAGTTGCAATGACCATTTTTTAAAGACTATAGTCCTTAGTCACATACATTAATTAAGGAGTACACTCCTCAAATAAGGAGTATACTCCTTATTTAAGCACTATAGTCCTTAAAATATAAGGAAGCAAGCTTTAATTAAGGCAGACACCCGAATTAAGGAAGGTTCGGGCGACCGCGGCGTGTGTGCAGGGCGAGGATAGGCACGACTTGATGTTTCCCTTGCTTTTCTTTTGCTTTGCAAATTTTTGGGCATAGTTTTGTTCCCCCAGACAGTGCTGAGGAAGTCGAATATATGGCTATGTTTTGTTTTACTATTAAATATATATATATATATATATATAATTGTATGATTTCATGAATATTAAACATGACCGACATGCAGAAATCCATGCAAATGCATGCATGCATGTGATATTATAAGTGCACAGCTAGGAGATCCATGTCTTCCGGCAGGTCTCCTTTAGAAATGAGGAGACCACATGGGCCTCCATGCACATGCGATCATGCCATGAAATGTATATATATATATATATATATATATATATCGATCATGCATGCTACAATATGAGTATATTTATAAAGTGTCGAATAATAATATATTCGTGATATCATGAGCGTGCATGAATTAGTCGGACTTTTCCCCAACTCGCAGATCGAGAAGCCGATGGATCAGCACAATTCTGGAACTGCATACATGGATTTCCAGCGTAAGAAGTAAGACTCTGCCAGTGCTCGCACGGTGTTGGCACCGCCTCGCCGAAAAGCTGCCATTGCAATCTTGCCAGCAAAATCCTCATCCCTGTAGCACCAGTTCGCTGAAGGAGAGCAGGTGCAGCAGTAAGACAATTCCAAAAACATGTGCAACTTAGGCTTTATTTTGAAAAGCTTCATGCCTAGTCTCTCCGCCTCCTTGTTGAGATCCACGTATCTCGAAGCGAATTCGAAGGCCTCCTGTGCCAAAGTGGCCGGCTGAAAGGAGTCCTTGGAAAGCTGATCGTAGCAGCGAGCGAAGGAGCTGGCAGCTTTCATGAGCATGTTGTCGAAGGGCTCTTCGGGGACTAGCACGGCCTGGGCCAGGATCTCGCTGAACGGCACCAATGCTCGGCTCTCCGCCGCTTTCGCCCGAAGCTTTGGGTATGGTTTTCCTTTACCCTTGAGCATAGTGGGCTTCAATTCGCCCAACTGGCTTCCGACATTGTTGGCGGAATAATATTCCTTGATCATGAAAAACAGCTCACGGCATGCCACTTGCAGGTTGCCTCGCAGTTTCTTCAAGCACACGTAGTGAAATAAGCTTCCTTGAAACTCGAGGGCCACCCCGATGTCCACTATGTGGAGCCAATCGAGCTGGCACATTGCCAGCGAAAGAAAAGGAGAACCCAGCAGAGGGCTCTTCCTGGGCATCTCGCACACGGCATCCCAGTGCGACTTGCGATTGTGCATCCAGGGAGAGTTAGGAGCCACCATATGCAGCTCGGAGGGCTTGATGTTGCACAACCAGCAGCAGCCATCTTTCCTGTTCCTTAGATGGAAAAATATATCATCGATGTCTATGATCATGCATGTCTTATAACATATCATCCAAAAAATAGCTCTATATATTTACGTTTCCTAGCATATCTAAATTTAAATGAACATTTGTATAAGCTAGCCTCCTTTATAAAGGAGGCTAGCATAAAGGAGACCCCCCTATCTCCTATATATATAAAAGCCAAATAATCTTAAAGCAATTTAAAACATCGAACCAATGCAGCTGCTGCTGGCCAGGCCGGCATGTACAACGTCTGCTTGTAGAAGGCCCAGTCGCCTCGGACTTGAATCAGGAATGCCCTGGGTAGTTGCAATCCGCTTCGTGCCCTCCTTGCTTTGTCGCTAGGCAACCATGCCGTCCCATCGTGGCGACTCGATGGCGAAATGCCTGCTGCGAGAAAAGCGAAGGACCAGGCCATGATCGACAGGACAGCATCCCATGTGAACTCCTTCAACATCAAATGCTTTTGCATCAAGGCTAAGGGAAATCGCAATGCACCTCGCTGAGAGTGGCTGAGAATGTTGAGGGATAAGACTTCCGCCGATTGGGTACGATCACGAGTGATCGGAACCCCATCGCCCCAAATCCCCAGGGCCACTGCAGAGCCCTCTTCCAAACCAGCCTTCTCACAGCACTGGCGGAGCAGAGCCACCTCGCCCGGCTCCATGCAGCTTAAATCCCTCATGGTGTTTAAGCCGGCAGCCTTGGAATCCAGTGCATGCAGCAGCTCATGGGGAAGCCACAGTGGCACCCACTCCTCGGTTGCCACTTGTTGAGCCATGCACCAAAGCGGCAGCTTGCACCAATACGGATCCGGCCAATGCCGGTTAATGCCAAGGCGGCGCACCAAATCCCTTTTCTTAGGGATGTCATCCGCTCGGCCGGTGCCACATGCAGCCAAATCCTTCACATTTTCTGCATTGGCTAAGTCCGCATCTCGAAAAAGGCGGCTAGCTTCGATACCAGAAATGGTATTGCTCAGCATCAAATTGCCGATGCGTGTTCTTAACCTTTTTGAAGCTTCCACCTCCTTCAAATCTGTTTGGTGCTTTTTCGAAGGCAACATGGCTCTGGACTGCAACCGATATGAGGAGTCAATTAAACAAAGACTCCTGGCGACTGAGCTGGGCTTTTGTATATGAGGAGATCGCTTCTTTTTCGGTTTGTTCTGAGGAGGGTCCACCTCCTGCAGATGAGCCGGAGGCCTTGTTGCATCATGATCGATTTAAAGAAACAAAACTTATAAAAGTTGGAGGCAAACGGCTGCAGCGAACACGAATTAAGTACACAAAGACTGGTCAAGCCGTGCACATGCAGCATGTGCATGCAAAATCTGGGGATTTTTTTTGCCTGGCAGCGATCGTCCATGCATGCCGCCGCTCCTTTGTTCAAAAACCAGGAACCTTATAAGCAAGACCTATAGTACTGCCTTCACTCGTTCATCGTCTTCAACTTCTTGATGACTCTGCCAGCAGCATCCACGTGCACACCTGCCTGCGTGTTAATGTCCGTGGCCTGCTGGACCGACTCCTCGCTCCCGACGTCCAGGGCATCGAGCTTTGCAAAGTCCTCCCTCAAGGTGACGAGGAAGTTGTCGAGTGGTGTGAGGGCATCTGCGGCAGCATCTTTCATCTTGCTCAGGCCCTTAGTGTTCGCGAAAACCTGGAGATCCTTGATCGTGCTCAGGTTTCTCTCGACAGCCTTTTTCCCGGAGTTCATGGTCTGCAGCTCTTGCCTCAAGGCAACCAAAAGGGGATCCCGGACCGCGATTGAAGGCTGATTGGGGCTGTCCTGCAGGGCCTGCTTCTTCTCCTTGTCGTTCAGGTTGTACCCGGCCTGCATCGTCTCTTTGTGACGAACTGTGTCCGTTGTCGTTGTCATCTTGGTTTTGCCGTAGTGGTAGCGACGTTCCCCGGCTTTTGCAAGGGCTCGCTCACGATTATCCTCTTGGTTCCAGTCCTCATCATAGGGGATTTCCTCGAGGATGGACTCCCAAAGCTTCTTCTCCTCGGGGATCTGAAGGTTCAGGTTCTCCTGGTCGGCGATCTCCCAACCTCGGGTGAGAAGCCAAGCATGCCCATCCTCCTATTATGTATGCCTGCATGTTCCATATATTCTCTAAAACAAGAAACTACAGTATATACAGAGCTATGCGATCTATAGAGACATATACAAACTTCTTCTGACCCCACACCGCAACCTTTTCATCCTCTTGTATGCAGCCAGGAGAGCATGCATATGGTTGGCTACTTGATGCTCGAGATCGATGCTATAAGTGCATGGAATCCCACCAGAACCATTAAGGAGGCTGCAACGAACCTACCTTGCAACCTCCTTGTATTAATTGCTAAGACTTACTTAGTCTCTCCTGATCGCCCAATCGATCTGTTCGGCTGCTTTCTTGCGAATTGTTCTTAGGAGTTCCGGAGAACTCCTGCGGGCTTCAATTGATTAGTTGCACGTATATATATATATATATATATATATATATATATACACACATGAACACACACTGTATTCGAAACAACTTGCAAGGCCAAGGCACGAGACAAGAACCCACCCACCTTGCTGGCGGTGGTCGCCTTGTCGTTCTCCAGGGACCGGATCTTCTCGGCCCACATCTTCCCTGTCTTGTCTTGCTCCCAGGAGGAGAGCATTTGCATCCTTTGCTCGGTGGCATTCCGAGGCAATTGGCAATAGTCGTCGTAGAATTTCTTCTTGCTTCTGAGCTTGCCGACTTCCTCTTCGCTGAGAGTTGCTTTGCCGCTGTCGTGATCCTCCAACTTCTTCACTGCATTCTTGCATTGTGTTACCAGGTTGCTGAGTTTGCCCTTGACGGGGTCCTTTGCCTTCTCAGAGGCGTCGGCTTGTTCAGCACCCGGCTCGACTTTCACGGTCACGGGCACCGGCTGCGTTTTGGCCTTCGCTGCCGTGGGCTTAGCCTTGGCCTTGGCCTTGCTCGCCCCGGTTTTGGCCTTGGGGCCGGCCTTCGCCGTGTGTCGGGTAACCCCCATGACCAAAGCGGTCAAGGGCAGGAGGCTCGCCATGATACTTATTGCGAGCATCCTCAGAAAGTTGGTACCTGTAGAAGGGTGAGACTTTAAGCTAAAGATCTGAGCACTGCCATGGCAAGTTTTAGGTACGAGGAATGCAGCAAATGCAGCACCTGAATATGCATGTCACTTGCAAATGCAGCAATTGCAGGGCAAGCTCCCATTTCTTCATAGCATATTATATACATGCCATGGATATGACATCTTGCCCTCTAGCCCCGGCGACTCTTGCGGAAGCATCGGGTGCAATTGTGCTGCTTGTGCGGCTCCAGGCCTCGAGTGCACCATTGCTCCCTGCACTGGTGACACCTCTGTGGACAAGGATCCTGAGCATGGGGTGGGGGCGGTGGGGTTTCCGAAGCAGGATTAAACGGCTCTCTTGGGCCGTCTATCTCCACCAACAATCGCCCGATAAGTGCCCTTTGCTCGGCGGTGAGACCCATCAGGAGAGCTCGAAATCCAGCCTCCTCCGGCATCACCACCGTCGTGGTGGTCCTGGCGACGCATAAGTGCAGACATTGGAAAGAAGTAGGGATTTAACTCCATTTAACTGGGCATTTAACTTGGGCTATTCATAATTTGTTTAAAAGAAGACAAAGTTAAATCCCAGTTAAATGGAGTTAAGTTTCTGGCTCTTTCAAAAATTAGAAATCGGAACGGGCAAAAAGCGCCTGGTCGAAGATCCTCCGGACATCGGCGTTGCAACCTCGGCAACAGGCAGGCTGGGCCATTCTGATTCCGGTTATCCGGGTTTGTAAATAATATATATATATATATATATACATATAGGTTTAATTTAAATCTCCTCGACGATCCAGGAGACTAGGAGGTTTGCCTCCTGCTGCCACAGCAGCCGCCACCCATTGTCAGGCAAGCATATCACTTGTTTGCATATGATGTAACATATATATATATATATTATATACATGCACTAAATAAATTAACATATATTAATATGTTTGTAGTATCTTTAATATCATTTAAGGTTGAGGGTTTAGGGTTTAGGGTTTAAAGGATATATATATATATATATATATAGATCCTGGAGGAACATTGCATGCATGTTGCAAGCAATTGCACTCTCCTCCTACAGCTGAAACAAACATGTTGACAGATCCCGGGACCAAGCTCTTGTGCAGGAGACCCGGGCGAGCCTCCTTTCCAGAGCTGTGTAGGATATGTACCTGCGTGCATCCATGGTGCATGAATGCAAGGCATGCAGCAGACTCCTTTAGCCAACAGGAGTGCAAAGCATGCAACTCCTAAGGAGTCTTTTGACCCGATGCTCATACGATCGATCGTGCCTCCTGTGCATTACACAGTCAGCATTGGGATCATTGATCCACCGCCTGCACCGCCAATTGATCCACCGCCTGCACCGCCAAAACCTGGGCCCTTATTGTCTGGGTCAGGATCATTGCCATCGGGGCCCTTCGAACCCGGGAGGGGTTCATGATGAGGATCCGGTGCCTCATCTTCCTTCTCTTCGAGATCCTCGTCGCCATCCCCCTTTGCCTTGGACCACTCCTCGCCATCCCCCTTTGCCTTGGACCATTTATTGTTGCGATCCGCCCACCAAGCTTTGCGTTTGAGACCTCAGCTGGAGACACACACAAACATGCATGGAAGCATCTATAGCACAGACATCAACATGCATGCATAATGCAACACCAGCCACCCTTGTTCTTCTTCTTGCGCTGGTTCTGCACATACCATGCCATATCCGAGCTGGAGGTGATCTCCCTCCCTGCCCACGTCTTCGCAACATTCAGGTCCTTCACGTCGACGTAGGTCAACTGCAGGGCTCGATGATTTTAAAATTATAGTTACAACCAAACCATGAGAAACAGCTATAATAAATGCCTCCGAGGATCACGGCAGCTTTCATTGAGGCAGATGCCCTTCCGCCAGTAGCTAACCTGCTTGCAGAAGTTGCAATGCCGCAGACGGCTCTGGTCGTGCTGGCTTTGCGACGGCGTGGCATGGGGGGGAACGGGGCTGTCACGTGCACGGACCCTGTGTTGGGCCCCGGTGCAGCAGGCTGGGGGAACGGGGGTGGGGCTGGCACGGACCCTGTGTTGGGCCCCGGTGCAGCAGGCTGGGGCGGCGTCTGCTGCAGGCTTTCCATGGCCGTCGAAAGCTTGTTGACCGCCGCCAAGATCTCCTGGGCCCCGTTGCCAGAGCTCTGTGCGGCTCCCATGGCGATCGGGAGGGATCCTGGAAATGCAGGTGGGCCCCTATCAAGCTTGATAGCAAAAGCTCACGGGGTGCGGAATCAGGATGCATGTGCCATGCATCCTATATATGTATACAGCCTGCAACCCCTGCGGAATCCAATGCATGCATCATAGGAGGACTAATAGTCCTCCTAGAAACATCCAACCTGAAACTGATGATAGTCCAACTTGAACATCACAGGAGGACGGCAGTCCTCCTTATAACCCTGAAACATCAAACCTGAAACTGCAACCGATTCCTGAAACATCAAAGCTGAAACTGACACTTAACCCTGAAACATGAAACCTGAAGTTGAAACCATTCTGACAAAGACCCTCCGAACCTGCAAGCCCTCATGCACTTCGCAAACACTGGGAGGGCACCAGCCGGAAGTGAAGCGGCAGCTCGAAGAGATCTGGCCGTGCCTGCAGCGGGTCATGCACATCATGCTGCATCCTCCTTTGAAGCTCTTGGGTGCATTAGGAGGACGTATCAGCCAGCCAAAAGCGCATTAATTCGTGACTTCTCGACCAGACAAGAATCCCCACTTTTGTTGCCATCCCAAACTACAGAATTATGTAAAACATGGCAGTCGATGCAACTGAACAGGAACACTGGGTTGGGCACCGGCCGGAGAAGACCCGGAAGAGAAGCAGCTTGTCCAGGACGTCGACGGCAGTACCTGCAGAGACGAAACATGTGTACAGAACTGACATGTTGACATGAGAGCAGAAGCAGAAGGACAGAAACAAACATGCATGCACTGATAACCCTCGTGTCAAGCATGGCACATTTTTCCTAGCTCAAACCCTCTAAATATTTAAATATCACTCCGACACGTAGCCGGCAGCCGTTGCCGCGGGACGGCTGCGATATCGCGAGTTCTGGGGCGACACCAGGATGAAGTAGGTCCCTTTCTGCTTGCCACCCCTCTGGAACAGCATCTTCTTCCACCCATTGGGCTTGTCCTGAATCTCCGGGCCCCCCTTCTCCTCTTCATTTCCATTTCCATTTTCATCTCCAGCCTCCGCCGCCTCAAGAGCGGCTGGCTTCTTGAGAATCTCACCCTCCGCCGCCTGAAGAGCGGCTGGCTTCTTGAGAATCTTTTGGGCCCGAATCTCAGGATCGTCCTCGGCACTGCGAACCTTGGCCTTCTTGGATCCGCCCTTGGCTTTGGAACTCGACTTGGCCTCAGCTTCATCAGGCTCCGGATCGGTCTTCGTCGCCACCTCGCCGCCCCCATGCTTGACCTCTGCCTCGGCCTTTTGCTTGGGCTTGGCTTTGGCCTTGGCCTTGGATTTGCCCTTGGCTTTCGGAGCCGACTTGGCCTTAGGCTTCGTGTCGCCCGTGTCCTTCTTCTTGTTGTTGTTCTTCTTCTTCTTGCCAGCCTCCTTGTCCTCCGTCTCGTGAGGCCTCGGGAAGACAAGGGCTCAAGGGCTGCAACAGGCCTGGCCAGGATCTCGTCATGGTGTCGAAGCACACGGTCTGGAACACCTGGGCGAGCATGGCCTGGTTCCTCATGCATTTCGCCGCTCTTGTCGACTGTCTTCCATGTGCATGCTTTTTGATCGAAGAACGTCACAGCAGCATCAGGCTGATCATTTGGAAGAGGCTGGACCTCCTCACTCGAGCTTATCTGCTCGATCTCCTCGGGCTCCTCCAAGCCGCTCGCTGCGGAGCTTCTGTGCTCCATCTTCTCGGGCTCGCCGGTTAAGCCGTACATCGCGAAGATGTCAGCAGCGGACTGTTTTCCGGTGGACGACACGGATCCGATGGAAACTGCCCTAGTAGGCTTGGCAGCAGCAGCAGCAGCGGTTGCTGCTCGAGATCTGCTGGGCCTGGCAGCAGCCACGCCGTGTGCGGCTACTGCTGCTACGGTGGGCTTCGCACCCTTCCATATATGTCCCAATTGGAACTTTTGTTCTGCAGCCTTATTTTTTTCCATTTTTTGTATGATGCGAAGCACCGAACCATGAGTGCGAACTCCTGTCGAGACGCTTTTCGCCTTGATTCTACAAAACTGGACCGCTGCCGCTAGCTGTCTGCCGAAAAAAGAAGCTTCACTGGGACCCGTGGCCTCGAAAGCCTTGAGGCAAGCCTTTTCAAGCAACAATTTCGTGGGCCTCGGGGTCAAGTCTAACAAGTCCAAGATGAAAGCTTCGTACGAGGAGCAAATCTTCTCACAGTCTGTTTCCTTGTACCCAGAGTGCAGGCTTGTGCAGCAGCCTCTCAAAGCTTTAGCAGCCTGTTCAACAGTTGCCGTGTTGGCAGCTCGATTAGTGATCATGGTGCTCATGAGCCAAAATGCTTCACAAGCACTTCACAAGCACATGTACATGAAAAAGTCTGCACTTAATCCTGCGAACATGCATGCCGTGCAGGAGGTCGCCTCCCACTGGGAGACGTGGCCTCCTAAGAACTTGTGACACTCCATGCCATGCATGAATCCTGGCAGCCCGGCCTCCAGCAAAGCGGGCCGCCCACCAGATCTGTCCAAAAACTTGAGCCAACCGGCCCGGCGACACATGGCAGCGGTCGAAGGAAGACAAGCAAACCCTGCAAACTGTGCATGCGGATAGGATCGCCATTCTATTTTGTGCCAAGCATGATCATGCACCCGAGGCGCATTTCTCTTCGGGCACTTGCTCTGATATCCTACTTATTGAGACCCAAGCTGGGCAAAACATGCATGTTCTAATTAAGCCGCTTCGATCAATCCCCAGATCTTTTCCGCTTTCGCGGCGACTGCTGACCATCAGCTGCTTCCTCTTCTGCAGGTCTTTGCAACAGATCCTGTCGGATCTTCTTGCGGATCCAGGCCTTCGTGCATGGCCACCAGTTCTTCCACCACGATGCCCCGTCACTCTCCCAGTTGTACCGCCACTCGACGGCAGCATCAACAGGAGATCTCGACCGATCCCGGTGCATGGCTTCGCGATGGTTGAATTTAAGCTATGCTCGATCTTAAGCGGCTGCTAGCATGTACATTGCATGAGCATGCAGCACAAAGCAAGCAGCATGCAAACGACGTGTCGAAAAAACATGCATGCATACAGACAAAACATGTATAGAATATACCAAAAAAAGTGTGTAGGATCGAACTCCTATTTATATAGGAGTTCGATCCTGCGATACATCGCGTTCATATGCATGTATATATATATATATATATATATTAGGAGTTCGATCGACATCGAACTCCTTCGATCATGCAATCGCGACATGCATCGAATCATACGAAAACAACAGACTTTAAATAAGGATTGTAATCGGCTTTAAATAAGGATTGTGATTTTTCACCTCATGAACTCTATTTAAGGACTTTGATTTTTAAGGAGCATGCATTTAAGGACTCTTGGGCCCTCTGGGCACGGAGCTGCTGCTCGTGAAGGTCCCCGTGGCAGCGGTGCTGCCCACGAAGAACTGGGCGACGTCCGCTGTGGTGGCATTGAGGGTGCGGTCCGAGCGCACGGTGATGTCTTGCTCCAGGCCGATGTTGCCGGCGGCGAAGGAGGCCACCAATGTACCGTCTTCGGCGCGGATGGTGGTGGTGGCGTTCCGGAGCTGCAGGTCCGCAGCGGCGCTCTGCAGCAGGGGCGTGTCCACGAAGCTCGTGGCCGTGAGGCTGTTGACGGTGAGGTCCGCCGTGGGGTCCACTCCTGGGCTGTTCTCCAGGTCGGTGACGCGCTGGCCCAACGAATTGAAGTTGGCTATGAGGGGATAGCGGGTGTCGCTCTGTCCTTTGGACCAGCAGTCGCAGCTGATTTGGAGGGTCGAGCCGTTGCCCAGGATGGGCTGGCAGGACAGGGGCGTTTGGCACAGCAAATTGCGGACCACATTCGGCACAAACTGCGGCCCCCAGATCGGAGGTGGTGAGGTAGCGCGAGTCGCTTTCGCTCTTCGAGTAGCAGTCGCAGGTGATCTGGAGGGTGCTGCCGTTGCCGAGGATGCTGGCTCCGGCCAGGGGCGGTTGCAGCAGCAGGTTTTTGATGATGGGAGGGAAGAACTGGTTCTGCACGATCTG
Source organism: Symbiodinium sp. CCMP2592 (assembly GCA_905221615.1). Classification (NCBI taxonomy): domain Eukaryota; class Dinophyceae; order Suessiales; family Symbiodiniaceae; genus Symbiodinium; species Symbiodinium sp. CCMP2592. Next base: position 481,241 of record CAJNDT010003946.1, on the reverse strand, counting down.
ATGAATGGAGCCGCTGGCGGCACCGGGCGGGCGCACCAGGTAGCGGGCGTCCCCCGCGGTCCAGGAAGCCCGCGCCGGCGATGGCGTCGTCGATCTCGGTTTGGGTGCGCCCCGACGTCCAATATTGGGTGAGCGTGGCCGTGAGCAGCGAGTCCAGCTCGGTCCTGGGATAATACGAGAGGAGCTCGTTGGCCACGTAGGTTTGGGTCTCGGAGATTGTGTAGTAGGTCCACGCCGCCGGTGTGTTGAGCGACACTTGAACGCGCGTTTGCACCCAAGAAAGTGTTGTTCAAGGCAGTTCCATGCATGGCATACAAGCGTTGTTGCATTTGCATGATTTTGTGGACTTACATGACAGGCCCATTGGTGCTGAAGAATGGGAGCGTGCGAGCACTTCTGCATCGATCAAGGCACAGGTCAAGCGTGTTCGAACAGTGGTAGGAGCTGATGTGTCGAGCACATGGGTGAAGCGAGTGGCGATGGGCATTTTCCTGCAAAAGCGAGTTCGGGTACAGTTGCAAACATGAGTGCATGCTTCTTTCTTGCGTTGCTTGTTTCAATGTGCATGGCGGTCTATGCTATGGAAAGTACAGCAGAGCATGGTGCTGACAATGGCGATGATGGATGGTTGTACATTGCAACACCCGGCGGGCCATGGTACCGTCGTGGGGCGATGTACGGCGTTGCCTTTATCATGGCAGCAGTTGCTTGGAGCCTTGGGTCATTTTCGGCCGGTTTCTTTCATGAAGTGGAGGTGGAGCTTTCCACTACGACAACGACGACGACGACGGCAAGCAGCCATGATGTGATTTCTTTCATGATTCTTTGTGGGCTGCTATGCATACTTATTGCGATGAGCATTTTGCTCGTGCGCACTCGGAGTGCGCCCAATCGAGAGCGCATTGAAGTTCGAGAACTTGGAGCTTTGTGTTCGGCTCTTTGGGATTCGCAGCGCGATGACAAACGCGCACTTCGAGAACTGAAGTCCGAGAATCGTTCGCTGAGGGACGAGAACGCAATGATACAATTGGAGTTCTATGAACTGCCGCACGGGAGGCAGTATGAACAGCGTGATGCAAGCACGCAGATGTGATGCCATTTACGGTCACCAATGCCCCTTTACGGTGACCAGGCTAGCGAAATGAGAAGGCCGTGTTACGCACATGAATGCCATTTTACGATGTGCAGGCCGTGAGAGAATGGTGAGCCCGTGTTACATGTGCCAAGATTTACGGCGCACAGGGCATGAGGAGTGAGTTTCACTGTAGTTTCGGTGAGTTTCGTAGTTGTATAGCAGTGTACAAACGAACCTCAGGCGGGGTGATGAAACTTAACATCCCTGCCCTTTGTACAGACGTTGCTTGAACAGTTTTACACATGTGAAGCTGATTTTGGCATGAGCCCAATCAATTTCTTGTTAAGCATGTGTCGACCGCTGTGCGACAGGCTCTAAGCGTGTTGGAAAAGTCCGTTTACGTTTTCACCTTGCAAGAAGGATGTTGCAGCATCACGTTGGTTTTTTTTGGGGTCGTTTCCGTCTGAAAGTCGGATTCTGGTCTTCCCAGATCCCCGAAGAAGGGAAACTTAGGTAGTTCAGGTGCATCACGGTTGACGATTTTGGATTTGGGGCCTCCGGTAGCATGGGGTCGCATGGAAAGAGTAGCTCGCCTTCACGACCACGATCGCAGCGCGCTCCTTCGACCCGAACCTATATAGGATGAACGGATACTGCTGCAGCGTTATGGGAGCTTCCTCAACGCTCTGAACTCCTTCGGGCAGCTGTGCCAGGCGGGGAGAAGCCGAGCTGGGAGTTCGCTCGTGGAGGAGATCTGTGCGTGTTGGCCACGCTGGTTGTGCCTGGGTGGGGCGGATTCTACCAAAGTGAAGGCGACGACAGGAGATCCGCTAAGCATCGTGGTGCTCGTGCTTGTTTCGAAGATCCTGCAGTGCGAGAGCCCGAGAGCCATGGCCTGCCCTGATCTCCAAACGCGATGCTAGGAACATCCGTAGCGGCTGACCATGCCGGTGAGAAGTTGAGCATTGAATTTCCCTTCAGCAGCCCAAGAGTTGCACTGACCCTGAGTCGAGCTTACTTCCATCGGCGGCAGAAAGCTGTTGTGGTGTCCTCTAGGTGGCAGGCTTGTGATCCGATGATGGTGATTGTTTGACCTGATGCCGTGCTCAGGGGCAAAGTCTTACCATGATCTGGCGTCCCCAGCTCAGACAACCGCTGTCACAGCCGACGCCATAATAAACAGCGAATTGAAACGGTTTCAGGCATTGCGTAAGTTGGAACCAGTTTCAAAGACAAGTTGTCCGCAACGGGACATTGCACTCAGAAGCTGGCATCTTTCATCTTGTAACTCTCATTTACCGCCATGGGCCACCTTGCGAGTTGGGCCTGGTTCTTGCTCGCAGTTCAATTTGCATTGCTACGTGGAGAGGAAACATGCTCAGATTCAAAGCAGATTGCGGGTGCATCCGCGGAGCCGTGTGAGATATCTCAGTTCTGAGCTCAACGAATCCATGACGGAAATGCTCCGCGACAATTGGCAAAAGGACGCTAAACGTGGACCCCTAAACTTTAAACCCGTGAATCCCAAACTACTACACCCTGAAACCCTGAACCCCCAGAACTGGAAACGCCAAAACCCCTAAATTCTATATACTAACCCAGAAACCCTAAACCCAAACCTTAAACCCTGAACCCCCAAACACTAAATCCGGAAACCAGCCCTAAACAGGCTCGCAGGGACAGGGATAAAAACATAATTAAATTTGGATGGCCCTTCGGCCAGCGCGAAGCTGGCAAAAAAAAGGCAGTGAGGTCGTGCCCTCGACGACGACGGCGGCGGCGACGCCCACGATGTGACGACGACAACACGATGACAACAATGCGGGTGACGACAACATGACAACAACGCGACGACGGCGACGAATCTTGATTTTGCTGATAAGTTTTGCGCAAGTTTTTTTTTTTGGCTTGGGTTTCCTTGATTTTTTCACGCATGATATTTTGCTTGGGTTCCTTGATTTTTTCACGGCGTCGGGTGCAAGCCTGAGCGAAACCGTCTCGGGTGCAGATCTCGGTGAGCATGAATGTTGCTTGGGTTGCTTGATTTTTCAGTCATGTTTTTTTGCTTGGGTTGCTTCATTGATGTTTTCAATTCTTCGGGTGCAAGCCTGAGCAGAACGGCCTCTGGTGCAGATCTTGGTGAGCATAATTGTTGGTTGGGTTGCTTGATTTTTTTGCGCATGGATATGTGATTGATTTTGGCATGATTGATTTTATTTTTTTGGTGATTTTGCAAAGAAGCAGGGAGCGAACTTCGGACTTTCCAGATCTCACTGGAGCATAGTAAACAGGTAGATGACATGCAGCATCGCATGGAGGTGATTTGATGTCGTAGACTCGATTTTGTCAGGATATATGTGGAATGAGGGACATCTGAGTGTCAACGTCCTGGTCACTGGGTTGTCGGAGTGCGCGTTTGCTCGAATCAGGCGCTCAATCCTAAATTTTTTCACCATGATTTGCTAAATAGCCCTTACTATGGGATTTTAGCGGATATTGACATTGGAGTCTCGGGGTTCATGCCCATCCCAAACCCAAAGCAGCGCAACTTGGGCCCTATGGTTATCGACGCATGCCGTCGGGCCCTGAGGCAAGGGCCAGCACATTCCAACCCTAAGGCTTGATTTTGGATGCTTTCACGTCTCAACTCTGAAACCTCACCACAACGAAGATTCTTTTGGATGCCTGTGAAAGCTTACAGTCAGACCAGAACGGACAGCCGACATCAAAGTGACTACGACGAGCATGATGCTGATGATGGTGATGATGATGTCCTTGAGGTATGTGCATGGCTATAATGTCAGCGAGGCAAGAAGCACCAACAAAAGTTTAAGCACGGTCTTTCCATCATGCTAAATCGACGTGTCAATACTGCTGGAGACGGGCGAGAATCTGCACTCATGAATGCGAAGAAAGGCAGCACTGGCGAACATGTGTCCGCTGAACATTATGATGGCAATATCCGTTATAATTGAAATTCGTTGGTAATTATTACCAAGCGAGTATTACAGTAGTATTTACAGTATGGTGGTGGTGGTGGTGCTGCTGCACAGGTGCAAACGCTTGAGGAGCCGAACCAACAGGCTGCGCCAGCCATGCAGCTAGTGGACGAGGCGATTTCTTGGAGATTTAAGTTCAGGTTCCTGTGAGCTGCATGCTTTGAGCGTGGAGTCTCCGTCAAACGACTTTTTTCTTGAGAGGCCTGAGGTTTGGTATGAAAGGCTTGCTGCAGCTCGTCTAATGTCAATTGGTTGGGATTTGGATCTACTTGGAGTATCCTTGTGACAGTGATTTTTCAAGGCACCGCTTTTGGCTCCCGAATGCCGTCCGTTTAGGTACTTGTAGCTACAAGTCCTACATTGTAAGCTGTGAAACACTACAGGCTCCGAGTCCTAAATTTCGATGTGTCTATCGTTCTACTGCGGCGACGACGACGAAGATGACGATGACAATGACGATGACAAGCGGGAGGAAGAGGAGAAGCAGAAGGAGGAGGAGGAAGAGGAGGAGGAGGAGGAGGGAGGAGGAAAACGACCACGAAGACGACGGTGACCAACAGCAACAACAACTACCGCTCCTGCTGCTGATGCTTCTGCTACGTGATAGTTGGATACACCATGACAACTACGACTGCATAAGCGACGACTTCCATTAGAACAGCGCTACGTTACGGCTTCGGATGACAAGTAAAGAAGTTGCCCTCAGCATCTGTGTGACCCTCGTTCGGGTTTCGCGCTTTGTCTTGTCAGCACAAAATCTGAGGACCTGCTACGTAATGGCTTCGACAGCAAAGCTTCAAGACGAATGCAGCAAACTAAGGACACCAAAGCTTCACCCAACATCAGCGGCCACAGCCACGCAAAGCGTTGCAATCCCCACCGTCTTCAGTTCACCAAGCCCCAATACTCCAAACCAATCCCTAAGCCCTACACCCAAAGCCCTCACCAAAAGTCGCCTTAAAGCCGAAAGCCTCGTTTGGAAGCTTTGCTGTTGCGAGGACGCGAAAGCTGCCGCGAGCCCTCCGAGTGTTCAGGCCGGGTGCAACCGCTCTGATCAGATTGTTTAACTGGCATTATCAGTGTTGTCTTGATCATTGCTGTTACTCTTGTCGTGTGCCCCGGAAGATTTGCCTGCATTTGCTAGAGCTGCTTGCTATGCATTATTACTCTCACCATGCTCAACCGAGGCGGCGACGGCGAAGGTCATGATGGGATCGACGGCAAAGTACAGCAAGGTGTTCCGGGGTTCGGGAGCTATGTATTGCATCCGGAATCTCGGCGTAGCCCACCAAGAAAGCAGCTCACCTCTACCGCAAACACTCCTCGCACACATAGATGGGGTCCAGGCCTTCCCCCAAAAATGACGATTCGCAGCGTAAACATAAACCCGATGTGAAATCATCCGATTGTTGCGAGCTTGATGACGTTTGCTGATTAACTTGTATCTCAGACACTGGGCCGAAACTTTGTTCCTTCCGATGCACTTTGGAGCCACTCAAACCCTGCTCAGCGCTACTCATGATCCTTCCAGTGAACCCAGAACCCGGCATACGCAACCTTTAAACCTGGAGTAAACCACGAAGTCTAGGGCAAACTTGCCGCGCTGAGCCTCGCCATGAGCCCTATCAGCAGCCCCCGGAACCTTCCGTCGAGATGGTGGTGGTAGTAGTAGTAGTAGTAGTAGTAGTAGTAGTAGTAGTAGTAGGAGTAGTAGAAATAGGAGTAGGAGTAGCCGTAGCAGTAGCACTACAGTGACAGTAGCAAGTAGACGGAGAAGAATGATTTCAACAGTGCTACTGTTTCCTGACAGGTTCCATGACACAAGCGAAGCCCGAGAGGTCGCATGGCAGCTCATTGGGCTTTAGGTTTAAGGGGCGGGATTCAAGGACTTCTGAAACTTCTTGGGTCCCTTCTGGGATTCTAGGGGTCCTTTCATCGAGGACCCTGGTGTTCGGGACCGTTCCTGACTACAAGATCTTACTGACGCAAGCGAGCAAGCGCTGGAAATTAATGCCCTTTGCCAAGCCGGTCTGTAGGGCCTATAATAATAATAGTAATTATAATAGTAGTAATAATAACAGTAATAATAATAGTAATAATGATAGTAATAATAGTAGTAATAATAATAGTCCTAAATTGTGATCCCATTCGGGCACCGTCAGGTCCGTGGGTTTGAAGAGGCCTCCACCAGCCCCCGAAATCCTAAGCCGCTCAAGTTCGTCATGCATCGCCGAGGTGTTAAGCTGCAATTGGTACATCCTGGACATCCTAAGCCGGAGTAACTAAACCCTAAACCCTAAACCCTAAAGTTACCTCAGCCCCTAAACCCTGAAGCTGCACCTGTGAACTGTAAGCAGCGAGCCGAGGTAGTGACCCAGTCGGCTGTCCCGCTGAGCTCCCTGCCGGGGCTTAAAACGGCTGGCAGGATTCAGGTGCTCATCTGCAGGGCTTTGGCGCTTAGCTTCGCAAGTCCAGGCACACGTTGCCCACAACGGGACGTTGTACTCAGAAGCTGGCTTTTGCTGCCGTGCCTTCGGCCCAAACATGCCCGGAGACGCCGAGAGCGTTTTGCATCTTTCATCTTGTAACTCTCATTTACCGCCATGGGCCGCCTTGCGAGTTGGGCCTGGTCCCTGCTCGCAGTTCAGTTCGCCCTGCTACGTGGAGAGGAAGCATGCTCAGATTCAGAGCAGATTGCGGGGGCCTCCCTGCTCTCTGCGAAGGTGACGCGGGGCCGTGTGGGAGATCTCAGCTCTGAGCTCAACGAATCCATGACGGAAATGCTCCGCGACACTTTGCAGAGGGACGCTAACGACACATCGGGATTCCCCGATGCAGAAGCCAATAGCTCGCACGAGAATCAGCATCATGGCTTGGGCGGGCTATCGAAGCCCTTCGAGTTCCTGTATGCCAAGGCAGGTTGCGCTTTCAGAAGCTCCATCAATGATGAAATCTAGTAGAGGATGTTGAAACCCTAAACCCAAAACCCTAAACCGTACCGCCGACCTTAACTACTAGGCGGAAAAAGGCGCTCAAAAAAACAACGTATGGCCGGAGTGGAGAAGTAGCCTTGAATGCCTGAGGTCGCGGAGCTGGAGACGGCAGTGCAGCTGCAGAATCTGGAGATCAAGGCCTTATCGGAGAAGCTCGAAGAGAAATCGCAGCAGGTGGCCGCACTGAGCGCCACGGTGGAGTTCCATTCCCAGCTACTGGGCTTTAACTTCCATTAATATACGGATCTATAGTGAATCAAATATGGTTGCCTCATTATAGTAACTTAAATAAAGATCCTCAAATAATATATGGTTACCTCATTATCGTAACTTAAAAAAACGATCCTTATATACTATATGGTTGCCCCATTATAGTAACTTAGATAGAGACCCTGCAACAAGAGCCCAGGCTGCCAGACCACGGTCACGGTCATAATCCCGAGAAGCTGGCGACAAAAGTCTCGAAGGCAAAGGCTGATGAGCGGGCAAAGCACAAGAAACATCGCCACCAGGTTGGGGACTGGGGTAGCTTCTTTGGGGTCCTTTAAAGGGGTCCTCTAAGTGATTTAAGGGATACTATAAGGGATTTATAGGGGGGCTTTTTAATATGGGAGTTTTCGAAAATTGAGGGGTACCTTGTTTTGGGGTCCTTTTAATAAGGATCCGACTATTTAGGGTACTACCTTATCAGGGCCCCACATTTTCGGAGACTCCTAGGTTGGGCTGCCAGAAGTTTTCTCTTCGTCTCGTGTAGGCACAGAGACACCTTCTCGAAATCCCTGTCAGGTCGCACAGTTGCAGAAAGATGAGTCGGTGAAGCTGCTTCGCGCGGTGCTGGGCAAGCATGTGCACCAGCATCGGCATGGATTTGCCAAGCCAGTACCTGGGGCAAACGCATCAGAAGCCGCAGTGGCGCCAAGAGATGCGCGGCAGAGTTCGGCATCTGGAGAAGGACCTCAAGAGTCTCAAGAGCAATCGCTCAAAATGAGAGCCGGCTTGCTAGACGAAGGCCAGTTGTAGTTCGGAAAAGGGTCTGAGGTTTGGTTCAGGGTCAGTCTCTCAGGACACAGCTGATTAGTCTCTTAAGACACAGCTGATTAGACCCCACAGAGCATGCATTATTGCGACAACCTCGTTTCTGCATTCCTGACGATCATGACGACTCTGCACGTTTGTACACTTACAGCCCTCTCACCCTAGGTCACCTGGGCTCTTGAAGTACCCTAAGCCCCTAAACCCCCCAAAAAACCCTTAAACCCTAAGCCCCTAAACCCCAAAACCCCCCTCAACCCTAAACCTTCAACCCTAAACCCTAAACCTTCAACCCCAAAAAACCCCTGAACCCTAAACCCCAGCGCAGGTGCAAGCGGCGATCTGGAGTTGGACAAGAGCGTGACCTCCAAAGATCCTTTTGGTGCCCTTTCCGATGCCTACAACGCCGCAGCAGACCAGGCACGGACTTCTCAAAGTTGGCCTCTGTTTTTTTTTAGGGTTTAGAGCTTAGGGTTTAGGGTTTTGGCTATAGAATTATAGAGTCCCAGTACTTATTCAGGCTCCATCGTAGTACATACGGACGTGGTAGTTTGCTGAGCAGCCAGGTTTCTTTCGTCGCGAACACCGTTATTGACACTGTGGAAGCGGCCATGGCAATTTTACTGCAAGGCTTCGATCTGAGTGCTGGCTGCCCTCAGTCCTCCGCGCCTTCGGCCGGTGCAGACGAGAACGGAGTCAAGATCCATTTCGGAAGGCAGAGCTCGACATGAAGGGCTTGGGTTACAGGGTGAGGGGTTCGGGGTAGAGTGTGCAGGCGAGAATGCGATAGCGGCATAGAAACGGAAATGTGGGAGTTTCCGAAAATGGGCGGCCCTCATATAGTACCCTAAATAGTAGGATCCTTATTTTAAGGCCCCCAAAATAAGGTACCACTGTTTTTCGGAAACTCCCAAAAGTGTATGAGAGGCAGAGGTGCGAGATGACTCTGGTTGGCCAGACGGTTCAGCTCTTTGACTTCGATTTCGGAGCACTTCGGCTGCATTTTCAGCCGCCCCAAGAACGAGGCACCCTCACTACTGACAGAGCGGGAGATGCAATGACTTCTAGACGGCCATCATACCTGAGTGTACCCGCTGAGGAGAAGTCCTTCAACTGGCCCAAGGCATTGTCCAAACTCGCAAAGTTTGATTGGGACTTCGCCGCGAGTTGCCCCGATTCCTACGCGCCCTCTGCGAGTGCTGACGAGGACCCAGAAACACCAATATCCTTAGTTAAGGAACATACCGTAAATTATAGTAGGATCGCTAATATGGTGAAAGGTTGTATTCCTTGAGTAAAGAATATATATTGAATTGTAGTAGGATCCCTAATATGGTTTAAGGTATACCCCTTAGTTAAGGGCTATTGGAGTCCCCTAAACCCTATAGATCTTATAGATCCCTGAAAGGAACCCTAGGCCCTAGGTATTCCTGAGTTAAGGGGATAGCTGGAGTCTCTGACGAGGACGGCGTGAAGATCAACTTCGGAAGGCAGAAGTGCCAGGCCACCCTCCCCTAGGTATATACCCTTAATATAGCCATTATATACCCATTTTACCCTAAACCCTAAACCCCCGATTATACAGCCCATTATAGGGTAGGGGTCCCCATTAAGGGCCCTCCGTTTCCCATTTGCCAGGCCACCCTCGCCGGCCAGACAATTCAGCTCTTCGACTTCAACTTCGGGGACACCCTGTGCAATGTGGGGGTTTGGGGTTCAGGGTTTAGGGTTTAGGGCAAGCCCAAGGCAAGTTTAGGGATGCATGATGTGTGTCTGTGTGTGTGTGTGTTTATACAGACAGCTTGAGTGGACGTGTTGAAGAATGTGCAACCCAGGAGAGGTCTTTCCCATGGTTTGGACCCCTGGCCACCCTGGCAAAGTTGGGTTTCGCCATCGCCGACTGTGCGACAGAGAGCGGCGCGACTGCGTTGGTTTGCTTTGCGAAAGCCTTTGGCAAGACTCTTCTCGAAGTGGTCCCGCCCTTTAGCATGCTCACCAAGCTGAACCAGATCATGGAGGAGTTCATCGCGCTCTTTGCCCTTATGGCCGGCAAACTGATCGAGAAAGCCTTGGGGGACAGCACAAGCCTAATCCAAGAGGCCGTCCAAGCGAAGTTCCCCGAGGTTGGCGCCGCCGCAGTGGTGAAAAAGTACAGCAAAAACTTGGAGCTTCGCCTCAGTAGCCGCCACGGTCCCAAAAAGCACGCGGCAGCGAAGCACTCAGAGCTCTCAGCTGACCCTTCCCTGCTCCAACGCCAAGGCCGAAGGGATGCGCTGCACAGCCGAGGGGAGGGCGATGACAAGCCGGAGGGTGCCCTTGGCTTCGGCGCATCGGATTATGTCCCCCAAGTGCACAAGCTCATCACGCAGTTCCTTTGTCATAGTTGGGTAACATTTTGCATGTTTATGGGTACTTAAACCCAATAAGGAATAAAATGTATATTTTTAATACTACCCCAACCATGAACTAGGTTCAACGGCGTGGAGACAGACTCGGGCTCCTGCCTGGCCTTTGCCCCAAGTGTTCGAGGAGGGCCCGGAAACACGGTCCTGCCCAGGGATTGGCAGACGCCGGGGCAGCAAAGCGACAGTGTGCCAGAGGAGTTCATCAAGTTGGAACCTTGGGCCGTTCCGTGTACCAACGAGTGGATGAAGGACAACCCAAGCAAGTGGGAAGGATATTCCTTCTACACATGGGAATCGCCGGTGGAAAGGTGTGCCTTAGATCACCAATACCCAGCCTTTAGACTCTTCGGGTTCTTATAGTTTAGTAGGACTCGGAAAGTTTAACCTTTTATTTCGGTGGCTTATTGGGGGAGTAAGGTGCCACTGTTGTGTACAGCTTGTCACTCCAGCCTGTGATTGCCTTCGTTGGCGGCTTGGAGTTCGACATCATGCCGGCACCCATAGCCGAGGCAGGGCTGATGTTGCTTGCGGTGGATGGTGTCTAAGGGGGAAACCATGGCCCCTAGTATGGCCCTTAGCCCTACAATCCTTATATACCTGATATATACCTTATACGTACGCTTTATAGGGCCCCTTGAGAGGGCTAAGACCCCCACACATTTAAGCCTACATGGTGTGAACATGTGTGAACCTTGAGATGTTTTTTTTGCAGGTGGAGACCCTCGTCTGCTGGCCAGAGACCCAGCCTGGCGGTGAGGGGCTCGGCTTTGTTGCTCTTTCTGCCCTCTTTCCTCCATAATATTTTCTGATTCAAGTGTGTCCTGCTTCTTGAGGTGTGGACCTCAGCGCCATAGAGATGCACATCAAGTCGGGCGGAGTGCCGCTGCTAACGAGAACGCTCCGCTTGAAGAAGCGCTTCGGCTCCGGCACTGACTTCAGCGGCGAGAACATCAAAGCGACGACGGCCAGCGGGAAGCTGAACTTCGGCGTGCCCGAGGATGGCGCCGATGACTCGGGCCTGAATGCCATGTCCAGGGAGTCCTTGCTTGAGGCCAACGTGAGCCGAAGTCGCCCCCCTGGAAGTCGCCCCAGCGAAGGCTTCGCTGGCTTCGAGGTGGAGCAGACGGGCTTTCTGGCCTCCATGGTCTACGACATGCTGTCGGGACCCAACGTCACCGGCTCCTGGCATGGCGCAGAGGCAGCCGAGAGGCTTCAAGCGCTCTTCCCGAAGGACTCCACCACGGGCACGTCCTTCGTGGAGTCGCAGCAAGACGAGCATGTCCTCTTTTCGCTGACCAGCCCAAACAGCGGGCTGGTTGGCTTTGAGACCTACGGCCTCTTGAGCGACAACAAGTTGCAGTTGGGTGTGCAGCTGCAGCCTGGCTTGACTCAGGGTCTCCGATGCTAGAGCCTTAGAGGACCATAGAGCTCTGAATCTAAGGCCGGCATCGCATTTTGTTTTAAATTGGTGCAAGCCTAAGCCGCTGTCCGAGGCAGTTTGGGCCCTTCAGCACCTCGCGGAAGACCTACACAATCCTGGACTTGAAGGCCCAGCTCGCGGCCATCCTCGCCGCCATCCCCTTCATCTCCCCGGCCAGCAAAGCTACGGCGGTGCAGGCCATGTCGGACTTCGACTCCTTGGCAGCAACGGTGGTGCCAACCTCCCCATTGGCATTTTCACGCTTGGCTGAGTATTGGATCTTCGCAGGCGGCCATCGGCCAGCGGAGAGAGGGAAAGCGCTCTTTTGGGACAACGGCCCCCAGACCTACCCCTTCAACGAAGACTCCAGCAAAGTGTGGCGCTTGCTTTCAGACGGGCTTGGTGAATACTGGCTCGTAACAGGTGATCACCAAAATCCATCCGGCAACATGCTCTACCTGAAAGACAACCAGTTTCAACTGCACGCATTCTGGGAGGACCTCCAACCTTTTGCAAGAGTGGTGGTGGAGTTGGGATAGAAGGGCCGGTCATACAGGTACCAGTGGCGGTTCGTGTAGGTTAGCACTACTCAAAGGTGCCAGTGTCTTGGCTGTGTCTTGATAAGGCTCACGTCGTCACTACTCTGCTGGACTATGCTAGGATAGATGCTGTATGATTCGAATGATGTTATGCAGGCTTTACTGTAGAGCTACGGCTGGACTCGTGATTCATAACCACCGCAGAAGCAATTTTGGCCGGAAGATTTTGCTTACCCCCAAGCATGATCAGAAGGTCTGGGGGCTGGCATTGGTAGTGCTCGGCAGCAGTAGTTGTGGCGGAAGTGGTAGTTGTAGTAGTGGTGGTAGTGGTAGTGGTAGTGGTTGTGGTAGTGGTAGTGGTAGTGGTAGTGGCAGTAGTAGTAGTGGTAGTAGTAGTCGTAGCAGCAGGAGTAGGAGTAGGAGTAGTAGTAGTAGTAGTAGTAGTAGTAGTAGTAGTAGTAGTAGGAGTAGGAGTAGTAGTAGTAGTAGTAGTAGTAGTAGTAGTAGTAGTAGTAGTAGCAGCAGTCGTCGTGGTGGTGGTGGTGGTGGTGGTGGTAGTAGGAGTAGGAGTAGGAGTAGGAGTAGGAGTAGGAGTAGGAGTAGGAGCAGGAGTAGCAGTAGCAGTAGCAGTAGCAGTAGCAGTAGCAGTAGCAGTAGCAGTGGCAGCAGCAGCAGCAGCAGCAGCCGCAAGAGTAACAGCGGCGTTGGCTTCCAGGACCCGAGCACAAAGTGGAGACTGGTCCCCGTCCCGGACAGTGGTGAATTCTGGCTCGTGACGGGGCCAAATCATCATCAGCCAGGATGGGGCACTGGAACGAAAAGACAAGTGGTCTCATTGGTCTCATATAAAAAACCAAAACTACAGCATGTTGTGGTACTTCGTATGGTGCACATGGGTGGTTGTCAAAATGATAGTCCCATTTTGGGTACCCTAACCTGTAGGTGCCGTATTACAATAATAAGGACCCAAAAAGGAACCCTAATATTGACGACCACCCGCATAGAACGTTAGGGTATTATTCTGCGGGACTCTGTGCTTCGAACTCACCTTTACATGCTTCAATCCGATCCCAGAGCTTCGGGCGTTTGGACAGGACGATTGTCATACGGTTGCTGTGATGATGTTGATAAACATAAGGTGGTGATGATGATAATGATGTTGATGATAACGATACTAGTAGTCTCTGCTTTTTCGTATCACGACGACTGTAACAATGACGCTGCTACTGCTGCTACTGCTACTGCTACTGCCACTGCTGCTACTACTGCTGCAGTTTTCACTACCATTGTGTTGTTCTTGCTCTGCTGGTGGCGTGTGTGAAGTCCATGTCATGAAGACCTGCCAGGCGAGATGCTTTACCTGTCGAACTCAGTCTGGAGCAGGCAAACAGGGTCCCTTATGTTGGGGTCCTGATAAGGATCCCACTATTTAGGGCCTATTAGGGTCCCCTATATTTGCGGAAAATCCCATCTTATTTCAGGCATGCCTTTTGGCGCGATCCGAGTTGCCAGTGGCGCGTGATGGAAGTGGCGTATGGTCTGCAACCGTTCATGCTGAGCCCGGCCGAAAATTGGATCGTGGGCGCTGAGGGTCACAGAACCTACGAGGATTTCATGCTGATTTGGAAGGCAGGAAGCTTCAGAACCGGGATTTGCGAATCTGTGGCAGATGCCAGTGACGGTTAGTAATCCGAGCATCCGAGGCTCCTAGGGCTTGCTAGACTGGCAGAGTTCTCTCCACGCGGCAGGTCGGCGGCACCCACATTCACAACTTCAACTACGACGGCAGGTGCCGCTGGCTGTTGAAGCCAGCATCGAATGGTGAGTTTTGGCTCATCACTGGTTCGGAAGCAGACAACCCCAATGCCATGCTGTACCTAAAGGGTGGCAGCTTCTGGGTACATTCTCCAGCCTGGAACGATCCCAGTTGCACGTGGCGTGCGGTCTCTGCTGGTGATGGTGGCTTCTGGTTGGTGACGGCTGAGAACCATCACGACCCAAACCAGATGCTGTACATCAGTGATGGGCAATGGAAGAGCACGGGCTTCTGGAAAGACCCCAAAACGAAGTTCCGATTCCTGCTCAATGGCTAAGTCGTTTTGTCTGGCGTCTCGGGTTGGGTTGAGAAAAATGACCCTTCCGCTTCGCAGCGGCGTAGCGCTCACTGCAGCCGTTCAGACCTCGGCCATTTTGGCATCAATCCTGTGCTCGATGGTGTTAAAAAAAGGAGCGCATTGCATTCCAAGGGTTAGAATGGGGGTTTTGGGGTATAAAATGCTATAATCATGATAAGGAGCCCCCCAAAACCCTATTCTAATAAGTATGGGCCCGGGCCTGCAGCCAGAAGTGGCGCCTTCCCAAGCATGCTCAGAGCAGGCCGAGGCTGCTGAAGCAGCCGCGCCGTGCCCCGAGAAACATGGCCATGTGCCGAGAATTTCGGAGTGTTTGGGTCCTTTGGTGTAAAGCGAGCTGATGGCCGATGCCTTCTCGGAGCGCTTGTCGGCGCTCTGGTACTTGGACTCAGGGCTGAGACAACGGCACTTGGGGGCAGAACCGGCTTTGCCGTTTGCCGGTGAAGCGATGTCGCAGGTTCATATGCATCGGGTTCGCATGTAACAGAGAGGGCAGCCGTCCAGCACATTTCCTTACACCGTGGCTTGAATTCAAGCACTGTTCCCAAGGCAAGGGAGGATGTGGAGACGCAGGCATCGGAAGAGGACTCCAATCTCAGTTAGGGCCCCTTCCTGCTTCCCATGCAGGAGCTCACCAGCCCTCTAACCCTCTGAGCCCTGAACCCTAAACCCTCGAATCCTTCGAGAAGAAACTGCGAAGTCTCTATGATGTGATGTCCTGTTTGCCAGTTCAGGGCTGCCCGAAGCCCTGTTCTTGGGGTACAAGATCCCCCGGAAGTGTGCATCTGCAGCAAAAGACTAGAGAAATCCCGTCCTACCGATGAGATAGGTACACAGCCAACGCGAGCTAGCAGCCCTCGTAGGCCTAAAACCTTCCAGCCAAGCCCCGAGGTTTTCAGTCGTAGGGGAGTGGGGAATCGAAGCCGGGAAGCTGCAGTTGCCCAAAGGCTGCAAGCATCGGGTGTAGGCTGCAGCTTGAGCAAGAAGGGCTTACTTAGGGGCCGTTTTAAACGGTGAGCCCCTGATCCTGTCAGGATATGCTGCAGCTCGGCAGCGGCGATCGGCGCCAGTCGCAGCCTCTGTGTGCGGCTCAGGGATGGTTGGAGCGATGTCGGAGTCTGCAGCGTCTGTTCCCTATCCTTGACGATCCCTGACGTCCCTGCATCGGGCGTCCTTTGTGGCTGAAGATGGCTGAAGCCCAGTGTGAGATTTCATTTAGCCGTGCTCAGTGGGGGGGATCCCACCCCTTGAGCTCTCTTCGAGTCCCGACGCATCGCGACACCATGGACGCCCCGGCTGCGCAGCCTTCGAGCAACGTCGCCTTTCACAAGGGAGAGCGTTTTCTTCTGGACAGAGCTACTGTGGGCCTGGAGGACATGAGGCGGAAGTTCCGATCCGCCTTGGAATCCAGTGAGCGTTTGGTTGGCTTGGACATGGAGTGGAAGCCTGACTATTGCAAAGAGCGCAGCAACAAAGTTGCACTGATTCAGCTTGCTCTCGGCGGCTCTGTCTGGCTTGTGCGAACTTGTGAGATTGATCTCCCCGACTTTGTCCGGCAGCTGCTGGTGGACAGCTCTGTTGTGAAGGTCGTTGCTGATCTGGATTCTTCTGACCGGGAGAAGCTGCAAACATCGTTTGGCATTCAGGTTCCGAAGAATTCAGAGGAAGCGGGCTTCGTGGACATAAGCCTGCTTGCCAGGGAGTGCGGTTTTGCCGGCTCTGGCGTGAAGAAGCTTTGTGAGCGCTACGGCCTCCCGATCGAGAAGAACAAGAAGGTAAGCTGCTCTAACTGGGCAGCGGCCAGGCTGACAGAAGAGCAACTTCAATATGCCTGTGATGATGCCTTCTTCACCTTGCTCTTGGGAGGACGGCTGCTGCAAGAGGAGAAGGTCTCGCCTTCAAGGCTTCGCAGCCGCGCCCGGGCGGCCTGTGATCTGGTGCTCCCTGTAGCAGGTCTCAGCATGGGAACGAAGGACATGACGGAGCGGCACGCGGAGGTGAGTGCCTTCTTGGAAGAGCTCAACGAGGCCATCTCCCGCGCGTGTGCAGTTCAAGGTGTGGCAAAACTTCCAGTTAGGGCATTAGGGCAACTTCGAGACAAGGTTGGCATGCCTTTCGCCCATCGTGCGAGCCTTTTGCTTGTTCCTTTGGGAGCGCGCTTCCTCAAAGAGCAATGCCAGCTTTTCGGCGTTAGCAAGCAAGACCTCGTTTGGGCACGTTCCGCTGCAGAGAGGGCCCCTTTCACGGATGAAGAGAAGTCTCTCGACTGGGCATCAGCTCCCGAGCAATCCTTGCAGACATGGCTGAGCTTGCAGCCTCGCATGGCGAAGCAAGAGCTTTCGGGTCGCCTGGGTCTCTTGGCCCGAGCTTTCGAGGGAGCGAAGGAGTCGGCCAAGGCTCTTGCTGTGCGGAAGCAAGCACGCGAGTTCAGCGAGTCTGCGGCAGACTCGCAGCAGGGCCCTCAATGGCGAGGGCAAGCCGCTCGGTCCGCCGCAGGCCTCCGGCCTTCTGGGAACACCAAGATCGTGGAATGCCGCTCACGGCCGCTGCGCAAAAAGTCTGATTCACAGACAGTGGTGGCTCGTGGCATCCCCAAGCAGTGACCCAAGGAGGATTTCAGGACAAGGTCGAGAGAGACATTGGTGCTGTCGACGACCTGCTCATGCCATTGAACAGCCACTGGCACGCACCTGTGCATGTTTTCTGGGGGTGCTGTACTAGGAAAAACCCCGTTGCCAGAAGAGATTACATGTCCTGAATCGTCTTCCTGACATGCCCACCAAAAGAATCTATGCTTTAAGTTTTTTGTGGCAAACTTGCGCAGCTGAGGCAAGGAGCAGCACTTGGGGTTTGGTTTTGTCCACCTCCGGGCTTGTACAGAGCAGCAAAGTTGCACCTGGAGGCAGTTTTGGATGGCGCCCGCAGAGCTTTCAAAGGCTATTGCTCCAAGGGCTCGGCGAGAGCCTTCCTTCGGCCCAGTCTCCATTGACTGAACCATATTTTAGTGTAAACTACCTCAGGAAACCCTGTGGAGGCGAAAACAGGACAGAGTCGCCCCGGGGTAGCTTGATGCATCTGTGCGTCTGTGCGATGCCAGGAGCCAGAAAAAGCAGGGAACATCTTAGGTACTGCCCCCACACAGTAAGAGTCTATAATAGTATCTATATTATGAATATTATTCAACCATTACTGAGTGGGGGCCGTACCCAAGGAACATCTGAGTCTGGACCAGCGTGTAGTTGCTCTTGTGAGCATGTCTGTCGCGGTGTCTTTTTCGTTTCTCAGGTGCAGCGCGGTCTGGCCTTCTCAAGCTCCGCCGGGTCGTACTCGGCCGAATGGCCGGAAGGCTCTTCAAGTTTTGTTTTTTTCAACCTTGGCCTTCCGAGGCATCATGTCCGTGCTTTGGGCAGTAGGCGCTTTCACTGGTTGGCTGTGAAGCGCAAGCTCCTGATCCTGTGGCCCCGGCACAAGGTGGCGCTGAGCAACATCCCCGTGGCAGCGATCCCCGTGGCAGCGTTCCTGTGCTGGCAGCTTAGTTGAATAGTAATTGTGACAAGAATGCGCAACAAACATTTTGATTGCATGCGTTTGCAGGTGCATGAATTGCCAGTAGACTCATCCAAGTGCTTTCTGAACTTCACCATTTGTTGCATACCAGCTTTGGCTGCTGCATATCATGTCGTACTTGTGCTTGTTGAACCACCACCGCCCGGAAGACGACGACAACAATTGGGTGGAGTATGTCGAGTTCCCTCATTTTCCGAACCACTTGAGTGCTGAGTTCTGGCTTCGTGTACAGACGAGGACATGCCACCCCACGCAGTCACGTTGCAATCGCTCTCAGGCTCGCCTTGCCAACTCGCTTGCATCACGCTGCACCGCAGAGCCGGCGGAGGGCTGCTTGCGTCGGATTGCAAAAAGTTTGCGCAAGACGAGCTTGTGTGGCGACTCAGCGAGAATTCGCTCACTGGCGGATGCCATGCATGTCCCTGCGTTCTGTGATCCTCGGTCCTTGGATGCCAGTCTGGTCGCCTGTGAGCCAAGAGTCCCTGCGACGTGGACCCCTACCGCCGCACTTTGGTCAGAGTGGAGTCTTTAGACCGGCCTGCTGGTGGTGGTAGGGACATCGAAGTCTGCGGCCATGAGCACGGCCGCGCGCTTAGACACATGCAATACCTGAACACCATTCCATCAGCTGCATGTGCAGTGGTGGGTATGGGGTAAATATGGTCTCGGCAGGTGCCAATCTCCCTGAGCCGCGAGCTTACCGATGGAAGGCTCTTCAGTGGGCAAGGGCAAATCGACAGTCGACTTGACAACCAAGGTGAAGCACAGCGGCTGCATCATGCCGTTTGCATGTTGCAGGAGCACTCTGTCGTCTGCTGGGCGTGACATCGCTCGTATTGCTAATGATTTGATGCCACGGACAGGGCAGCAAGGTGCCAGCCTGGCCTGCTCCCCAGCAGCTCGGGGACCGGGTTGCCCGGTGTCAAGCGAGTGGTCCAAGGAGCGAGGCACCAATCCGCGTGGACGTGGAAATCGACGTGCCGGTGAGCTGGACCCTCAGGCTCAAACAGCGTGGCCAGACAGTGCCGCTCTTGCGTATTCCTGTGAGGCGAAATCTGCCGTCTGCACGCGGCACTTCAGGCGTCGGGCAGCAGGCTTTGCATATTTTCGACAGATGTCTCTGTGGAAGGTTCTCCAGCTGCGACAAAGCTCTGAGGACCGTGAGACTTGTGCGAAATTACATAGCTCATCCGAAGATTCACAGATTTCGGTTGTCGCGTATTTGGGTGTCGTGCCTGGGGCAAGCCACAGGAACGCGACAGAATTCAGTGTGAAATTTCTGGTTCGGGAGCCCATTTGGAATGACGTGTGGCCTGACTGGAATACAGGGTCGTCGTATGTCGTCGTGGTTGGCAACTTGACCCGATTCAGCTGAACGAGTGATTTCTCCGCGGTTGGCCACCCGGCTACGACTGCTGTCATGTTGAAGCCGACGCAGGAAGTCATGCACCGAGCTCTTGCCAAGAAGGCGGCTGCAATTGAAATCTGAGATAGCCGGCATAAGCCTATATGACGTGAGGCAATGCGTGAGCATAGCCGCCTCATGGAGGAACATCTCCAGAGGCGGAGGCCTGCAGCGTATGGGCAAATGCACGCATCATCAAGCAGCCAGCATGTCCCACTCGAGAGCTTTCTTGAATCGGAGTGAGTAATATGCCGTAGTATGCCTGTAGCCTTTAGCAGGGCGTCATGGTGCAGAACCGGGCGGAGCAGCAAGGGCTGGACTCTTACGGTACCGCTTGCATCTTTGACGGATCTCTGAACCTTTCCTTCTACCACTAATATGCGGTGAGTGCGCACTCGAGCTGAAATCCAGGTCGGGTGTAAAAACCATTGCTGAGCAAGCGTGGCGGGCTCAGTCGATTGTTGGTGTGTTTGTTGTTGTTGTTGCTGCTGCTGCTGTTGTTGTTGTCGTTGCTGCTGGGTTTGGGATTCAGTTCAGCATGTAGCCAGCCTTGGTACAGTTGTAGCATTACCCGCACCAAAACCGTTGTTTACTGTCTATCGAAACACCACATCTCGCGGTGTGCTGCCTGTTCCCCGGCGTTCCCCCCAAAGTGTTCGACACCAAACTGTAGACCCTAAGCCCTTGCAGACGTTAGCGGGGTTATCAGCCTGCCAGTGCGCACGGAGCCCCATACCTCCCGCCAAGTTCAACCCAAAGCTTAATCCCTGCCGTGCGGACCCTTTTCCTCGAATCCATGCCGAACCTAGATCCCGAAGCAGCATCCGTTGAGATTCCATCTACAGAGCGCCGGGGCCTTAATCGGAAGAAATTAGGCTAGTTCGAAATCAGAGGCCGCTGCAGAGGGTCTTACACTTGTGCCATGTTGGGTGTTGCTCACCTCAGATTCTGGTAGAACAAGTACCCCATAAAAACACCTCAATTTTGATCAGCCCGCATGACGATCTTGAGTTTGCATCCAACCATGCTGTTGTGCCGTCTTCTTGTGTGGTCCCCACCTAGGTTTGGGGTCGTCCACCTTTTGCGAATCCTAATGTGAGTGTCCATGCACGGCAAGAATCCCTCAGGGTTTTCTCAGTCCCTCTGTGTCCCAGTAACCCTGATTTAAGGTTCAAGGAGCTCGAAGGTGCCAGGAGCTGTAAAGCTCATCGTTAGTTGCAACCTTTCAGTATCAGCTTCGCTTTGAATTCCGTCAACAAAAGCTCTCCGAACTCTTGTGATCGGGTCGAGGTCCTTGAGGTCTTCGAGTTCAGGTGACTTTTGAGTTTTGGGTTCAAGGTCAGTGCTGAATGGCTGAAGTCTGCATCCTACACCTTGTGGCGTCGGGAAAGGTCGCTCGCTTATGCAGGATCTCGGGTTTGTCATATGTGATGCTTTGGCCACTGTCAAGGTGCTCCAAAAGCAACAGAATGAGCCGACTCTGAGCCGGCGGAGGGCTGCTTGCGTCGGATTGCAAAAAGTTTGCGCAAGACGAGCTTGTGTGGCGACTCAGCGAGAATTCGCTCACTGGCGGATGCCATGCATGTCCCTGCGTTCTGTGATCCTCGGTCCTTGGATGCCAGTCTGGTCGCCTGTGAGCCAAGAGTCCCTGCGACGTGGACCCCTACCGCCGCACTTTGGTCAGAGTGGAGTCTTTAGACCGGCCTGCTGGTGGTGGTAGGGACATCGAAGTCTGCGGCCATGAGCACGGCCGCGCGCTTAGACACATGCAATACCTGAACACCATTCCATCAGCTGCATGTGCAGTGGTGGGTATGGGGTAAATATGGTCTCGGCAGGTGCCAATCTCCCTGAGCCGCGAGCTTACCGATGAAAGGCTCTTCAGTGGGCAAGGGCAAATCGACAGTCGACTTGACAACCAAGGTGAAGCACAGCGGCTGCATCATGCCGTTTGCATGTTGCAGGAGCACTCTGTCGTCTGCTGGGCGTGACATCGCTCGTATTGCTAATGACTTGATGCCACGGACAGGGCAGCAAGGTGCCAGCCTGGCCTGCTCCCCAGCAGCTCGGGGACCGGGTTGCCCGGTGTCAAGCGAGTGGTCCAAGGAGCGAGGCACCAATCCGCGTGGACGTGGAAATCGACGTGCCGGTGAGCTGGACCCTCAGGCTCAAACAGCGTGGCCAGACAGTGCCGCTCTTGCGTATTCCTGTGAGGCGAAATCTGCCGTCTGCACGCGGCACTTCAGGCGTCGGGCAGCAGGCTTTGCATATTTTCGACAGATGTCTCTGTGGAAGGTTCTCCAGCTGCGACAAAGCTCTGAGGACCGTGAGACTTGTGCGAAATTACATAGCTCATCCGAAGATTCACAGATTTCGGTTGTCGCGTATTTGGGTGTCGTGCCTGGGGCAAGCCACAGGAACGCGACAGAATTCAGTGTGAAATTTCTGGTTCGGGAGCCCATTTGGAATGACGTGTGGCCTGACTGGAATACAGGGTCGTCGTATGTCGTCGTGGTTGGCAACTTGACCCGATTCAGCTGAACGAGTGATTTCTCCGCGGTTGGCCACCCGTCTACGACTGCTGTCATGTTGAAGCCGACGCAGGAAGTCATGCACCGAGCTCTTGCCAAGAAGGCGGCTGCAATTGAAATCTGAGATAGCCGGCATAAGCCTATATGATGTGAGGCAATGCGTGAGCATAGCCGCCTCATGGAGGAACATCTCCAGAGGCGGAGGCCTGCAGCGTATGGGCAAATGCACGCATCATCAAGCAGCCAGCATGTCCCACTCGAGAGCTTTCTTGAATCGGAGTGAGTAATATGCCGTAGTATGCCTGTAGCCTTTAGCAGGGCGTCATGGTGCAGAACCGGGCGGAGCAGCAAGGGCTGGACTCTTACGGTACCGCTTGCATCTTTGACGGATCTCTGAACCTTTCCTTCTACCACTAATATGCGGTGAGTGCGCACTCGAGCTGAAATCCAGGTCGGGTGTAAAAACCATTGCTGAGCAAGCGTGGCGGGCTCAGTCGATTGTTGGTGTGTTTGTTGTTGTTGTTGCTGCTGCTGTTGTTGTTGTCGTTGCTGCTGGGTTTGGGATTCAGTTCAGCATGTAGCCAGCCTTGGTACAGTTGTAATTAGCATTACCCGCACCAAAACCGTTGTTTACTGTCTATCGAAACACCACATCTCGCGGTGTGCTGCCTGTTCCCCGGCGTTCCCCCCAAAGTGTTCGACACCAAACTGTAGACCCTAAGCCCTTGCAGACGTTAGCGGGGTTATCAGCCTGCCAGTGCGCACGGAGCCCCATACCTCCCGCCAAGTTCAACCCAAAGCTTAATCCCTGCCGTGCGGACCCTTTGCCTCGAATCCATGCCGAACCTAGATCCCGAAGCAGCATCCGTTGAGATTCCATCTACAAAGCGCCGGGGCCTTAATCGGAAGAAATTAGGCTAGTTCGAAATCAGAGGCCGCTGCAGAGGGTCTTACACTTGTGCCATGTTGGGTGTTGCTCACCTCAGATTCTGGTAGAACAAGTACCCCCTAAAAACACCTCAATTTTGATCAGCCCGCATGACGATCTTGAGTTTGCATCCAACCATGCTGTTGTGCCGTCTTCTTGTGTGGTCCCCACCTAGGTTTGGGGTCGTCCACCTTTTGCGAATCCTAATGTGAGTGTCCATGCACGGCAAGAATCCCTCAGTGTTTTCTCAGTCCCTCTGTGTCCCAGTAACCCTGCTTTAAGGTTCAAAGAGCTCGAAGGTGCCAGGAGCTGTAAAGCTCATCGTTAGTTGCAACCTTTCAGTATCAGCTTCGCTTTGAATTCCGTCAACAAAAGCTCTCCGAACTCTTGTGATCGGGTCGAGGTCCCTTGAGGTCTTCGAGTTCAGGTGACTTTTGAGTTTTGGGTTCAAGGTCAGTGCTGAATGGCTGAAGTCTGAATCCTACACCTTGTGGCGTCGGGAAAGGTCGCTCGCTTATGCAGGATCTCGGGTTTGTCATATGTGATGCTTTGGCCACTGTCAAGGTGCTCCAAAAGCAACAGAATGAGCCGACTCTGCAGAACGAGCCACAACTGGAAGAGGCGATCGCAGGCCCCCTGGTTAGCTAACTCATGTACAGTGCAGCACAACCCCCACCCGACTCCAATCACAAGCTTTGGGGTCGGTTTTGAGGGACCCTAAGCGCCAGCCCGAAATCCTTAAACCCCGCAGGGCCCGAACACGTCGGGAGCTCCCCCAAAAACTGAAATTGACGTGAACTTCGCTCAGTTGTTTTGCTTTGAAGTTGCAGGACCGTCAGACTGTTTTTGGGGTGTTAAGGGCCTGAGTGTACTTGAATGTGTATAATTCGGGTATCCTGCAGGTACTTGCGGGGAGGGACGGGAGTCGGGGGTGCGTGGGTGAGGGTCCAGGTATAGGTCCAGGACTCTAGGACAGAGTTCCGAACAGCTGTCAGTTGAAAGAGTAAGGTTGAGTGGACCTTCTCCCTCAACCCTGCGACCCTGAACCCTGAATCTAAACCTGGGGACCCGCAATCGCCGGACTTCCTCATCATTCCCGAACTCGAACTAGCACATCTGAGCCACAGTCGAAGATCTCAACTGCAGAAGTTCCTATACAGGCTACGGCGTGCTGCGCTTTGGGGGTGCAGGGTTGCGGCATCTTATTCAAGCTTGGGTTGGAGATGGCTGATTTTAAAGCGTTGTGGGGCAAAGGGATCCTAGTTGTTTCAATGGGAAGTACTACTATAACAAGTTCATAAGGAGTTTATTGCATAGGGCATGTGAGTAATTTTGGGAACAGGTCTTGTGTTCAACTGCCAGATGCTTCAAGCTTCGGCTATGGCTCACTGAGTCACCAGGACCTTTTCCAGAATTGAGCGCGGCGGCGAGTGAAAAGTGAGCCCGTGGTCCAGTGTGCTGTGAAGTCTGGACATGACGAGGTGCCCTGTAAGCTCGAAGCCCTTGAAGCTTCGACGCCAGCTTGGCCACATGGAGCTGGTGTGCTTTGCCAAGCCTCCGGCTCAAGGGTGCCGAAGTCCGCTGCCACCATGGCTGCATCTTTCGGCAAGCTTCAGGCGTGGCAGTTGCGGTAGGCGGCATCTTGTAAGGTGGCCATAGCTTCCGTGTTGTAGGAGATGGGACTGGCTGTGAAACAGTCGTCATCGCCTCAGACGTGGCACTAGCACTAGTTGGGAAGCTCGCCGCACGCGGGTTGGAATGCTTGCTTTGGAGTGCTTACTGGATATCTTGTTGGCTGAAGTGCTTGTAGGAATTCATGTGATGGGCATGCTGGTTGGATTTCGCAGAATACTTGAGGCTTTGTCAGTGGAAATGTAGTTGGAATGTGTGCCGAATCCTTGTATTACATGCTTAATGCTTGTTGAAAGGCTTGCTGGAATCCGTGCTTCTACGTGGTCGTTGAAATGCTTGCTGAAATCTCTGATGAGCTCTGGCTGGCTCGCCTGTCAAAGCTGGTTGGCATGCTTCTGAGCAGTGCTTGCTAAATGTGTGCTGGAAGGTATGTTGGAATCTTTGCTGGAAGTTTGTTGTCGTGCTCGTCGAGTGCTTGCTACATGCTGTGCTCAGAGCTTGTTGGAGACGGTGCACTCGTGTAACACCGTTGCTGCATGAGTTGCTTGTTCAATGCTTGTTGCAATCCGTCCTAAGTGCCTGTTGGTTTGCACTCGGGGTGCGTGCTGGAGTTTTCGTTTGCTTGTTGTAGAGTAGAGCCTTGTGTATCGCTGATGGAGTGCAGTCGGAGTTCTTCTTGCAATGCTTGTTGGGATGCCTGTTGGGGCACCTGCTGGAATGCTTGTTGGGATGCTAGTTCCGTGATTGATGCCTCTTGGTTTGCACGCGGAATGCTTGTCGGAATGTGGGCTGGACTGTGGCTTGAAATTGAGGGCCGTCGAGCCAGTGCTTCAAGCTTCCGGGGTTTGTGAGTCTTGCTGGAGAACTTGCTGAATGCTTGTTGGATGTAGATTGGGATACCGACGAGTATGTTTCGGCGAACGTCCGAGTTCGCCCTGCTGTTTTGCAGCATCTTTGTGCCCAGGAGTCCCATGCTGCTCTTCCGCCCTTTCTTCAGTCAGGAGGCACGTAGCCTATTCGGGTTAAGCAAGTCTTGAAGTCTTCGTAGGTGCGTGCATGAAGCTCTGTGTCTCACTCTGCAGTGTGCCCGACATGAAATGCAGCGTTCAAGGGCAAACAGAGTGTCTCAGAGGGTTGTTCTCCGGCACAAGGCAAATGCGCAGGGCAATGACTCGGACGAAGACGGGTTCCCTGCGGTTTGTCGTTCTTGAGCTCGGTAGCTGCGTGAGTGTGGTCTAGCATGCCATGTAGCCTATGACAGATCTCGAAACACTCTGCCAAAGGCAATGGGCGGTTTGCACAGATCTCATTCCATCGTATCTTGTGCAAGCACAGTCGCCACCCATACTTGCAGCATTCTTACCGGAGTACCTGTGATGCATGTGCACGAACCGGTGTGTATTGCCTTGATGTGATATCTCGTTATAGCTCCCTGCTACTGCGACGAGGACCTAGCCGATGCTCAGGCATCACCTCCTTCGAAGCAGGCACTTTGCCCTGCAGCAGATTAGTTTGCTCTATCCATGACTCCGGTTGCATGGTTGCTCTTGTGCTCCGCTGGTAGGCTTTGTCGCCATCTTCGACGCAGGCAAAGCTGGAAAGTTCTCGACTCCACTGGTAGTTCTGCTAGTTCAGCAGGCGCAGTTCTGCTAGTTCAGCAGGCACAGGCATGAAGACTTGCGGCAGGTAGTTCAAGCGGCAGATGAGCACGAGGCGAGTCTGACCCAATCGCAGAGCCTGCACCTGGTCTGTCCAAGACGAGGTAAAGATCCGCGAGCCCGGTGAGGTTGGAGTGAAGGCGCCGTTTCGCAGCTCGTAAGATGAAGCCAATGAACGGTTCGTGTCGTGAACAGCGCTTCCTACCTTTCGCAGGCTGACCACGAGAAAGAGGACCAGCTGGAGGCACAATGCGAGACTGTAGAGGCTGAGTTCGAGCACAAGATGTTGCCGAGATCGAACGGCGACGTGCTCGGCAGATGTTCCTGGAAGCCCTCTCTGCCGGATGCTCGGATTTTTTCGACGTGTATTTGCCTGATTTTTGACATGGGCTTTGGCTGAGGCCGCGGAAAGCCTCGCGCAGAGCGGCACGCGGCAGGACGGGTGGTCGGCACTGCGCCTGGTACCAGAGCGATCCTGACGCCATCATGGCCCCTCAGGCAGATCGACGCCTCGGCGGGTGCTGATTGGCATTAGCCGGGTCCCACTCCTGTAGAATAAGAGTTCACACGAGATTTTATGACGCAAGCAAGCGTCCGTTCCCCCGAGGGCACCTCTCAGTCCCGGATGGGGTTTTCTCGAGGCTGAGAGGCGACTGTTTCGGGCACCCCCGGCAAAACACGATTCCACCCTTGAGCCAACTTGCCCTACATCTACCTGTAAAATGTAGCTTTCTTGCACATGTCAGATGCAGATCAATTCTGGTTGGGCTCATCGCTTGAAGATTGGAGGCTTGGATGTCGCCGACACCGGCGGCATGTATAGGGTTGATGCCGCTGCTTCATCATCCGCAGCATGGCTCGAGCCATAAGTTATAGCCTCATACGCCAGGGTATTGTGCGCAAACAGAAGAGGTGGGCTGAGGCTTGTTTTGCGGACTGCAGAGTTCCGCTGTGCAGCACCGGGCCTTTCCCAGCTCTATGCCATGATCAAGATGACAGTTTCTGAGAGTCTGCTACATGAAAATAAACTCGTTTCACAAGTTGCTCCCAAATACTGGTGTGGTGCTTCCGAAAAGACTTTCGCCGGCATGTGCACGCAGTCCCTCTTCCAGCAACCTCGAATGCACGTGATTTTAGCGTGCATGATTAAAGTTCGTTTTCAGCCTCGCATCCGGAATATCCACAACTCCTGAACGACCCAAAACCCTGAGTCCCAAATCCAACAAACTTGGGTTTAGGGTTGAGGCTTCAGGTTAAAGGTTCTGGGCGGTTGAGTGGTTTGAGTTTCTGGTTTGAGGTGAGGCTTCAGGTTTCTGTTCGGTTTTTCTGGTTGGGTTTTTGAGGTTCTGGGGTTCTAGACTGCTGGAGTCCCAGAGGTTTCTGGGGGGTTCTTTAAGAGTTCGGTCCCTGTCTTAGTGCCGATTGTTTTTGTGTGGTCCGCTTTCAATTGCTGCATGCGCTGAGACCGTGCCCTCATCAACTACCGCACAGAACAGCGACAATGGTTCAACTGCCTTTTGCGCACACTTCTCGCCAGGGATGGCGCCGCGACTCCGCGTTGCAGTCCAAAGACATGATCGGAGTTTACGGTCTATGAGGCCTTCAGGGTTCCGGGTTCGTTGTTCGCTCACGGTTGTTCGCTGACGGGCCACATTCGGTGGGCAGCTGTGCTGCATCTTTGAGCACTGGAGTCTCTGTGGCCCCCACGCCAGATTGCACGGCCACCGGTGGAACTGCCGTGAAAATCTTGCAAAGACGGTCCGGCGCCCAACTCTAAGCGTGGGAATGTGCTGTCTCCATGCACAGAAACGACGGGAAGTTGCGAGTTTCAGGGTCTTCGGGGTCAGTTTCGGTGTTCAGTTTCGGGGCTGAGTTTCGGATCGGGCCCGGGTCAGTTTCGGATCGGCTGCGGGTCAGTTTCGGATCGGGCAAAAGTCAGTTTCGGATCGGACGGAGGTCAGTTTCGGATCCCCCCCTTATTGCGGCCAGGGCGACGATGCGACCGAGGCCCGAGCCCGCTTCGAGGCGCCGCCGAAGGGAGGTTTAGGTAAAGCACATTTGCAGCAATGCTCCTTCAGCGAGAGGGCGTGGACAAGAGAAAGGATGCAGGCTTTACCGGTGGCCTCGGTGATGTGCCTCGCAGGCACTGCGGCAGGAGAGGTGCGATCAGGTGGAGACTCGGACATATCGAAAGCTTGAGCAGCACTGCCTCGTCGCCTTGACATGGACTTCACTGCCTGAAAGAGTCCTCGTGAGACGGGAAGTGGCTTCCCCCACATCCAAGGAACAAGGCATGCCGCTGTCGGAGCCCCGTGCAGATGGCGTTTTGGGAGAGAGCCTTTGCCGCTCCTGCTGTCTGCTCGCGCAGATGCCGAGGTGCACTTTGCCCCTGGATGTCAGTGTAACCTGGCCCTGAAAGCACTGTGAGAGTTTTCCGGCATTCGGTCATGAAGCGCGACAAAGTCCACCTTTGATTGGCTCAGCTGTCGACTGAGGTCAAGAACGTGGCGGCACGTCTCTTGTCTTCCAAAATCAGTCGGCCAGAGGGGGTCATGGGTAATCCGTATAAGGAGTGAATCAAAGAGGTGGAGAGTGGGTCCAAAACGCCCGGAAGTGTCCTAAAGTCCGAAAGAAGACTGAAGAGGAGAAGGTGAAGAAACGTTGATGTTGTCAGGGGCTGTGGCTTGCATGCCATTCGCTTTGACTTCGCGACTGGCGACGTCTTCAAGCCTAACTCCAAGTCGTCCGGAACTCTGGCCTTCTGAAGTTGATACAGCTTGGGCCCAGAGAGACGTATCCGCATGTCGTGAGGCAGGGGCCTCACTACTGGATACTTGTTCAAGGCTCGCCTCAGCCTTCAGTGCACGGCCCCAGCTTGGCCCCTGCCAGGAACGATGAACCTCATGATGGGAAGCCGCCACATCATGCCCCGCAGCAGCAGAAGCAGCTCACGGTTCGATTTAACTCGCTAGTCGTTGCCCCTTTGTTACAGGCTTCCGCGAGTGGTTGATCAAACTGACTCGGGGGATCTCGATTTTCCGATTCGAGCTTCGGCGGCGGTTGATCCACGAGAACGTCTTGACTGTGTCAAAGCCTCGTGCATCCGAGCCCCTGCAGCACCTTACAGCCCAAACCTTGCATTTAAATGGGAGTGAGGCTCTTCAGCGCTGGCCCAGTGAGCCCTCTGATCCCAGAGCATGTCGCACAGGACTCGGGTTCAGGGCTGCTAGGGTTGAGGGGTACCTCTGTGGTTCAAGTTTTCGAAGCGGCTTCTCAGGATTTCGGCGCGACGCTGCATGCGGCGACGCCCTGCGAGGTGGGGCGTGGTGCTCGTGGTGCTCTGCTCTCTGCTTCGACGCTCTCTCTTCGTCTAGAGGCCTATCGCGTCGGCCGAGCGTGCCTCGCCGCGAAGCCGCGAAGCACTCTCTCAACTCCGGCTCCTGAGCCGGACTCATGTCGACTCGTGTCCCTTTGTGGAGGAAGTGGTACAAGCACTTCGAGAAGTTGCTCGAGGAGGTCCAGGCCAGGGCCGAAGACGAAAGCTGTTGCGAGGCTGGTGCGCCGAGCTCTCCCTCTCTCTCTCTCTCTGTCTGTGTCCAGGTGAAGGTGCGACTGAAGCTACAGAGAGCCCGCTCCATACAGACCATGAAGCTTAAGAAGTCCCGTTGCTTCGGGAGGGTTGACGCGGGACGGCACCCTGACATCCCGCCGGGCATCGAAAACAAGAGTCGGGCTCAGCCCTTTTGCAACGTGAATGCCGCGGGGCGCAACAGCTATGGTTTCAAGCATACTTAATGAGCAATGGTAATGTAGGAGCCTGATTAAGAAACTCTGGGCCTATACCCCCCAAACAGTAGGATTCGGAGCCCGAATAAAGGCCCAAGGTTTCTGAATCAGGTTCCTACATTAGTTGGTGCCAGAGAAGAAGCAGTAGGGAAGGCCCGGAGTCGGGCCAAAGATCTATGTTGCAGCCCGGCCGAGGCCCATTCCAGTCACGGGTGCCCCCGTCTTGGGCCCTGCGGATTTGGGGTTTGGGGTTTAGGGTTTAGGAACGTCCTTCATCATCGCGACCACGGTGATGTTATGTAATTATGCCTGCGCTCTGTCTACCATGTCGCTGGCACCACAGCTGTTTGCCTGGCCGGCCTCAAGTGCAGCCCCAGAATCCGAAGCACCACTTCACCATCCATTAGCTTGCGCATGGTAGATGTCATTATTCTCATGGTTACCATCGGCGAGAGCAGTGTCACCACAACCCCCTGTCCCTACCTGTCTTTCTAGTTTCACGAGCTGGGATCGTTTTTTTGGAGAACCTAAGGTTTAGGGTTTCAGGTTCAGGGTAACCTACTCCAGAGCAACTTTGCTTCCGGGAAAAACCCAGCTGGTTCCACTCATGGGCATCGGGAGTCTCCGGAGCCGATGAGGCCAGCAGAAGCGTGCCTTGCGCCATTTCAGGGTCCCAGGTTTCGGATGCTTCGGGAGCTTCAAAATGGCCTGTGGGGCGGAGCTCTCGCCCGTCTCGACGGAGACATTCCGAGCGGCCTTAGGAGAAGCCAAGCCTCAACCGATGAAGGCCGAGAGAATGGGAAGAGGGCTTGGGGACATAGTTTCAGCCTTTAAGGCTGAAAGGTGGCATCCTTTTCCGTAGTGAAGGACTCCGTGGGTGCCTGGCGGTTCGGGTGCAGGCCTTTCGCTTCCAGGATCGACGAAGCTTCGGGCCAGGGGAGGCAGGGTTGGGAGGCTTCAATCTCGGAAGACTAGACCTGTAAACGTGAAGCTCTACATGTATTATGACAGTCGTTCTTTTATCAACTTCACGTTATGTATATCTTACTCTGCTAAAATCTCCTGTGATACTTTGCTGTGTGAGACGAAGCAAAACTGTACTGTACTGGGCAAGTCTACAGCGCCATAGGCCCTATCATACGCAACCCCCCTACAGAACCCCATTCTATCCATTACGCCTCCTGCCAAGGCCCCAAAATCGTGATCGAAGCCCTAAACACGAGGTTCTCGAGGTTCTAAACCCTTATAAAGAGCCCCTAATCCCCCAAAGCCCCCAAATCCCCTAAACCCCAAAGCTCCTAAATCCCCTAACTCCCCCTAAACCCCTAAACCCCAAAAGAGCCCCTAATCCCCCAAAACTCCTAAATCCCTTAAACCCCCAAAACCCCTAAACAGCCCCTAATCCCCCAAAGGGCCCTTAAACAGCTCCTAATCCACCAAAGAGACCTTAACCCCTAAAACCCTCAAGCCCTTAAACCCTTAAGCCCAAAACCCTTAAAGAACCCCTGAATTCCCCAAAGAGGCCTTAAAGCCAAACGTGAGACCCAGAGACTCCAATATCCCTTAAGTAAGGAATATACCTTAAATTATAGTAGGATGCCTAATATGATCTAAGGTATATTCCTTGACTAAGGGATATTAGGATCCCCTAAACCCTGTAGATCCCTTATAGATCCCTTAAAGGAGCCCTAGGCCCCATTTATTCCTTAATTAAGGGATATTGGAGTTTCTGGGTAGTTTTGGTCCCTAAACCCTAAACCCCAAACCCCAAACCCTAAACCCTAAAGCCTTAATTAAGGGATAGCTGGAGTCTCTGACAAGGTCGGCCGGGCATCTGCGGCAGCGCTCGGGAGATCGCTCCTCGGGGTGCCGGTGGTTTCGTTTCACTTCTCAGCTTTTTTGGGATCTTCAGGGGTTGCTTGGGATTTTTGGGTGTTGTTTAGGATCTCTTTAGGGGTTGCTTAGGATTTTGGGGGTTGTTTAGGATCCAGTGGGCTCTATAATGGGTATATCATAGCTATATTAAGGGTATATACCTAGGGGTCCTTATTAAGGGTTCCTTTTACCCTTGGAGTGTTTCTCTGCGTTGTTTTGGTTTGCATTTGGCTAGTAGGGAATGGAAGAATGGTAGCAATAGTAGTTATAATTGTACCCCATTCCTCCATTCCCTACTAACCAAAGGCAAGTTTTGGGTAAGCAACCTTGCAATCTCAACAGTACTTTTGCCTTGTTTTTTTACGAGAAGGCCACTGAAAGCCCACGAAAAAACGCTTGTGTTACGCTCCTTCATAAATCACATGCCTTCGAAGGAAGCTGACTTCTCTTGACCCTTTCTACAGTCCTGCAAGACCGTGGACGAAGAACACTGAGATTTAGTCGCCTTTTGTTATGGCGGCTTGCAAAAACCAGGCTAAGAATCCCCAAGCTTGCAACCTGATGAAAACCCTAGACCCGAAGCTGTAAACCTTCATCCCTAAACCCTAAGGCATATACTGTCAGCTCTTCGACAAACGGAGCTTTCGGAGTTTTTACATGCATTCCGGCAGGCGAGCGAGATCCGGATCAGTTGAACGACAGGCTTCGAAGATGGATTTCAAGACTCAAAGAAAGCGTTTAGAGGGCTTGGGTAAGTTATGTTTTCGGCAGGTGGTGTGGGCTATGAGAGCTTCTTTGAAAGCTCAGGGGGCAGCGCTATTCGGTAAACCCTAAACCCTAAACCCTAGGAATCTTCCGACCTGATGCTTCCGAGAAGAGTCTTTCTGAATGTGCGAGGGTATGGCACAGCTATTGCTGGAAAACTCATCCAGGGTCTCGTTGTTGGTACAAGGACTGTCATTTGCTACGGTATTGAGTTCTTCTTGCAGTGTTTTTTTTGCAGATGCTGTCGTGGGTGACCACCCTTGTGGCCAGACTCTGGTGACACTGTTTTTTGAGTATACTGTTTAGTCTTCCTCTTACAAGTGACACTGTCTTCTTCCGGGATGTGTACTCCCTTTGCTTCTAAATTACCTTTTGCTTAATCTCTGCACCTGTCCTGAGCTCTCTTCCGCTGTAGGGTCACCGTCGGGTTCTTGGTCAGAGCTTGCTCTGCAAAAAGCTTGAAGCCGGAGGGTTCTATGTGGGCCCAATACAAAGTTCAGTGCTCAGGGTTTACGATGCCGCGCTTAGAGCTTGTTTACTAGAGTGGTTTAGGGTTTAGTGTTACTAGAGGAGCTGAAAAGAGAGTTCAGCGCTTGGAGGTAAGAGGGCGCAGTAGCTAGACTATTCATGTTGGTCCTTTTCTGGGGTTTTCAGGGTGAGATAATTCCGAATTGGTGGTCTTGGTTAAAAGAACTGGAGTCCAAAGGACCTCTTGGAGTTTTCCAGTATATTCGGGTTTGTTTGTTTTGTTCGTTTTAGGATCCTACTTGGAGGCCCTTTTGACTTAGTAACTAGGATTAGTAAGCTGGGTTATGGGGATTATAATAGGGTTTCTAGGGGATACTAAGTAGACTTACTAAGTCAAAAGGGCCTCCAAGTAACCATACAGTGGTCAGACGGAAGGGCGAACTTCAACGGAGATTGGATGCAGGGTTAGCAGTTTAGGGTTTAGGGTTTAGGGTTTAGGGTTTAGGGTTCTGCTAGGGTTTAAATTTTGTTGTAAGGGCGAAGGCTTTACGGCTGCACGTAGGAGTAGAATGCTACATGAATTCAGCACCTGTGCAGACTGATGAGTATGCCCTAAATCCCACAACCACCTAACCCTAAACCCACAAACCCTTCACCCATAAACCCGAAAACTTAACCCCATTAATCCTAAACCGTGAACCCTAAACCCTAAACCCATAAACCCTAAGCCCTCAACCCGAAACAGGGTTAAGCATCCATGTTGTCGGCTCCGCTGTTGCAAAGGTTTCCTAGGGGTTTAGGGTTTAGGGGTTTAGGGCTCAGGGTGTCGGGGTTCAGGGTTTAGGGGTTTACGGTTTAGGGTTTAAGCGGTTATTATGTTAAAGCATCTGGTGTTCCAGCAGACATTTATCTGACATTCCTTTCGCAAGCTCATGTTAACGTGCTTTCGCTCCTCTCCGGAAAAACAAGAACCTCCAAACCCTGAAACACCAGTTCTGCACCTCCGATCCCTAAGCACACCGTTGACGTGCGAAGACCATTTCGCTCGAAAACGCCCCGCAAGCTGAGACACCCACGAATGAGCTGTTTGATGAGCTGTTTGCTGACTACCGCGGTGCCGCTGACAGGGCAAGGTCTGAAAACCGGGGAAGTCTCATTGCCCTTTTCAAAACGTGGAAACCGTATGTACTTGTGATCTCGCAGCCTCGAACGCGGCATGTTTCGCAACCTTGCGTTGCGCATGAAGCTTCAAACTCAACATCCTAAGCCATATGCCCTAAACATCCTGTCTTCTGTTCAACTGTCGTGCGACTAGGGAGGTTGGTGTTTGCTTGCTATAAACATAGAACTTAGTCGGGGCTCTAGGATGAGATATAATCTTCCTTGAAGTTCTTCGTATTGATTTATTTGCATTGATTTGTTAACAAGACGATCCGAACAATTGGTTTCCAGAAAAAGAGGTGGAGACTACAGGTCAGGTCAATCTTTGGTTTTGTTAAGGTTTAAATGTCAAGAGACTACACTTGGGACGGCCAGAGCTTTTGGTAGCAAGTTTTGTTACCAGGTTGTCAGTACTGACACCATTTTACATGTTGTGGTACCGTGTTCACTGTTGCGGTTTTTGTATACCTAATGGAGCTGGATGGAACTAGAACTAGTCCTGCTATGCTTGTTTATCTTACCACTGTCATTCCTCTGCTGCGTTGATCTGAAGCGCAGGTTTACAAACCATACTTATGATTCCGCTTTGCCTTCCCATCCCGAAACCGAAACCATAAAGTGCTAAGTTCTTTCCGCTTCTAAACCACATAGAACACTGCTGAAGCCTATGCACTTCACCCTGCACGGATTGGCAACCCCTAAGCCTGCTCCCCTCGACCCTGCTGCCAGTGGCGCCGTGGCAGTGATCCGCAGCTCGTCGGGGGCCTGCCACAGGCCGGTAAACTGGGGTTTAGGGTTTAGGGCTTGTCGCAGGCCCGCAAACCGGAGCCATTGGCGAATGCTTTGGTCAAGCCGCTGAATTTCATACGGTTCCTGTGCGGTTTTCCATGCGGCTGGGGATTCACACAGTTTTAAGGTTCAGCGCTTGGGACTTACCGCCCTGATCCTCGCAGCGATGTAAACCGACCCTTTGAGAATTCGAAGTTGACCTGTTGACTGCGAGGCTTTTTTTGACCGAGTGGCCGTTCAACGTGGGGGTTGCTGCTGGGAGCATCTAACAATGTAGCACACCAACCAAACCGGAAGCTGGGAACCCTGAACCCGAAACCTGAAGCCAAGACGCAGGGCAGCTACAATGGTTTCAAGATGGCGGTCGCCGTCATCGTCTTCCATTTCGGCGTCAAGATGCTGGCACACCGCCTTCTAAGAGAGTTGTTTCTAATAGAGGAGCCTTTATAGTTTGAATAGGGTCTTGGGGTCCACAACACTACACATGTATTGAGGAACCCCCAAAATAGTACTCGTAATTATTAGGCCCCTATAGTATCTAGTTTGCTCAGGCTTTGGGTTTTGCGCGCTTTTACAGGCATGTGTACCGATTGTACAAGCGTAGTTCAGGCGTCATGCTTCATGGCTTCAGGTTAAGGATAGTAAAGTTAACGACTTCAGGGCTTTGTCGCCTGGTAATCTGAGGCGCGGCGTTATGGCTGTTGAATTAAAGCCGAAAGGCCCCTTGCCCGAGTCGGGGGCTCCTTGCTCTCATGATCTTTCCCAATGCCAAACGGGTCTGGAGCGTCAACCCTACACTTCAGCCAGAAATTATACCATTTTTGGGGGCTCCTTTGTATAATTATGCTATTTAGGAGGCTCCTTATCATAATTATAGTATGATTCCTGGCAGGTGCAGTTTGCAGACATCTTGCTCCCCTTCATCATGGCCCTCCTGCTGGTCACAGTGCTCGAGCCGGTCAAACAGGCCTGAGACGTGACGTCGAGCTTTGCTGCATCGACACCTGTTGTTCGAGTTAAAGGGAAATAAGAAGGTTGGTATATGGTTTCAGGGTAGGATACCCTATAATTTACCATAAAGGGTTTAGGATAATCATATTCCAACTTTCTGGCTTCTACTGTAGAGACTCGCACCATCACGACCGGTACTACTAGTTGTACAGGGACGTGTAACTACTACTGCTGCTTCTGCTGCCGCTGCTGCTGCAACTGCTATTACTAGTGCTACGACGACGACGACCGCCGCCACCGCCACCCTCACCATCACCGCCACCAGCACTGCTAGTAATATATTGTTTGTAGTGACGATTAGCCCGGCATGCACAGTGATGTTCATGACGTTTGTAACCACCATCAGCGACTTTTTTCAAGCTGTATGTTAAGCAAAATAGTTCCCTCAGAGATTCTGGTTTGCAGCAGCCATGATTGGAATTGCCGCTCTGTTGTATATCAGGGACTAAGTATTGGTTCAGTATTAGTTGCAAACAGTGCCGTTAATGCTACACCTGCATATGGGGAGGTAGTAGAGAATAGATGCTTATCATAGGGCAGTCATTGTAGTTGTCGTTGTGGAAACACCGTCAGTACAGGTATCGTCATAATAACAGTGCAGGACATCGCGTTGCTATTCCCAGAAGCGTTTGATGGATCAACGAGACACGCAGCAATGAGCCCTAAACCCTAAACCCTAAATACTGTGCATGCATGTTTCCAGTCCGAAGGCCAACGACTGTGTATTATAATTACCTATACTGTCTATACAATTTTGGGGGTTCCTTATTAGAACTGTAGTATAATGGGCCCCAAAACCCTACTCTAACTATCAAGGCCCCTATATTAAGGAGCTTTCAATTCAGTGTTCCTGGGTACAACTGTTCGGAGCAATATATGGGGGGCAGCAGCCTGACAGATTCGCTCTTTGCCATTTAGTTACATTTCCAATTGCTGTACATCTTCGCGGCAAAAGCTTTGGGGAAGCCTGGACGTTGACGTCTACTGCATTCCGAGCTGACTTACCGCAAGCCGAAGAAAAACGAGGAATTTAGCCTTTCAATAGCAGGTGGCGCTTACACCTATGCAGAGAGCACATCCGACTTGGACGGCTTCCATTGCCCCAGGCTTTACAGCCCAAACGTTGAGCCCCAAACACCGAACCTGGAATTGTAAACCCCCAGACGATAGAAAACCCAGACCAGAGCCCTGAGTCAGGAACCCTGTTCAGTAGAGGTCTGAAAGAGTCACGATTGCAATCCCCTTGTAGTCGCATGCGATTTTAGTACCCGATACCCCGAAACCTTATCCTAATCATCGAGACACTTGTTTAGTCCTTCGAAAGCCCTAGCAGTACAAACCCTGAAACCCAGCTCGATAAAGCCAGACAAAGCTGTACACAAGCCCAGTGGACCCCCTGTGAGCATGCTTGCAAAGACTCTTTATGGGAGTGTCCGAAAATTAGGGGTACCTGATTTAGGGGTCCTTATAAGAAGGATCCTACCATTTAGGGTGCTATATTGGGGTACCCTATTTTCGGAAACCCCCTTGCAACGGCTGAAAGCCTTGGACCCTGCCAGATGACTCTCGAAGTGCTGGAGCCGAGGGCCCAGCAAGGGGTGGGGGTCATAAGGGATGCAGCCGGGTTCTCGGAATGGGCTGATGTGGGTTTGGGCGGAGGGCTTTCGAGGATTCTACCAGTAGACAACCAGGCTACCAGGGTTCTGAAGGTTCGATGGCAGGGTTTACAAGGGGTTTTGTGGTGGGTCTTACAAAGGGCCTTAGGAGGAAGGGCTCAGTACGGTTTCTCTCCGACAAGGTGTTTCTTGGCATACTCTCATTGACAGTATCGCTGCAACCACTGCTACCATAGTCGTGTTGGCATCGTTATGTCATAGGGACCTTCTGGGGGGGGGGTACGGGACTATACTTCCTTAAATAGGCCTCATGAAGTCCTTATCATGGGAATTCAGGCCCCCTACCCCCCGTTCCCCCTGCCCCCTAAGGGTCCATATGATTATGGCTTTTGTTGGTTTTACCCTGGTTGTTTCGGTGATTTTGCAATTTCAGCTGCATGACTGTTGCTGCCAGCTCACTCCTGCTTTTGCTACTTCGCTTACCCTTGGTAGGACTTCCATTTTTTAACTGGTACCAGATGATACGCGCTCGAATTTTCTGACTTTCCTTTTGCTATTACAATCATCATGATTTTGTTGCTGCTGTTGCCAATACAGTGTTCAGTCTTATGGTTAGTGCCGCCAACGAGCATTACTACAAGGCTATTAGTGCTGGCGGTGGTGATGATCAGTTGTGGTGATCGTGGTGACTCTGGCAATGCTGTTCAGGGTTTCGGATTGGCTTCCAGGGCTTGGTGTAAGATGCCTACGTGCATCTCAGATAGACGCTGCATCAGGCCGCACAGGGCCACACATGAACTCAAGAGACGCATGCGTTGTTCGTGCTAAACCTCAAACCTTTAAACCCAAGCCCAAAAATCTAACGAAAAAGCTTAGCTCTGGAACTGCAGGCCCTAGAATCCCACAAAGATGAGGATTCAGGGTTTAGGGATTTAGGTGTTTAGCGTTTAAGGCTTGGGTTTAGGAAGACTCCATGTCATGTCTTCTTGGACAGGCCCCAGACACGCATGCAAAACTTCCCAGAAGCTCCCGAAGAGGCCAAAGGCCACGGGAAACGAGGGTGCAACTACATTTTAACTCGGGCTCGAAAAAAGTGAGCTTCTTATCGGGATCTTGGGGCTTCTTATCGGGATCTAGTTATATACCAGAAAGTCTATCTGTCTAGCTATCTATGTATCTATCTGTCTATATCAATATTTATGTCTGTCTATATGTATATCTATATCTACACGCTTATCTTCTGGCAAATGGTTTTTGGTACTATGTCTGTACATATATATATATATATAATATGACATCGATGGTATACCCCCCCAAAAACCTGTGACTTCTGGATGCACGCCCAGGAGCACCTTGCTCTTGTTCTTCACGAAGATCACCTGTTGTCGCTGTTGCATCCGCACCATGCGCAAGGCTGCAGGGTTTAGGGATTTTGCTTCGCTGTAGCTATTCTCATCAGATGTATCCACTATGTTTGTGCATCTTCGTGTTACTATGTTGGTTGACATTACTACTGTTACCGTGCTGTTGTTGTCACGGACTTTTGATACTAGTGTTAACAGGCTTTACAGCCTGGTCGGTATCGAAAGAACGTTACAGCGTTACCCCTAAACCCTAAACCCCAAACCCGTTACTATGGAGTTATCAGGCTTTGCAGCCTGGTCAGTATCGAGAGAACGTTTCAGCATCTTTCGTTCTACAATTTTAAAAACTCTCAGCTCCAACATCCCTTACCTCATTAGGGGTTTAGTATAGGGGCTCCAAGACTGCTTTGGGGGTTCCTTAGTTATGACTAAACTGTAATATACCCCAAAACCCGGTTTTAATCATGAAGGCACCCTTTTTTTAAATACGGTTTTCAGGGTTTGGAGTTCGGCACGGGCTCGTCTTGGGGTTTAGCGTTTAAGGGTTTCAGGGTTTAGGGTTTAGAGCTTGAGGGGGTTTTGATGCTTGAGGCTTCCGTGTTCAGGAGTGGGCATAGAGCTTCACAGTTGCGAGTTTAGGGTTGGGGGTGGTGAAAAGGTTCTTGGTATAGCGTTGTTGCCATGCTATTGTCGCCAGGACAGTCTTGTTTGTACTGGCATCGTTGTTGTTTGCCTTTGTTGCTCATGTCTTTGTTGCTCTCATTTTGCTATCATTGCGAATTACTGCTGCCTTCTCCTGATTGCATGTCAAACCCACCGTCAATCCTGAGTCCTAACTTGAAGCGTCATATCCTAAACCCTCAAAGCCGTAAACATCACATCTAGACCCTGAGCCCTAAGCTTATGAAGTCCTAAACTCCCTTAAGACTCAAAACTGAACTAAGAAGCTGACGCTGAACTTAAAGCCTAAAGCTGAACTCCTAAAGTCTTAAAAAACCCTTTAAACCCGTAAACACTTTCCCAGCCGGGCACAGCGTACGGCGACTATGCTGCTGGTGTGAATCGCAGGGGAGCCCAGCATACAAACTCGAAGGTAAGGGTTTAGGGGTTGAAGGAGTAAGATTCCTGAGTGTTGTGGTGAAGAAAGTATCATGCTTAGGATTCGGCTTCTCGATTGACAGCTTCTCGATGTGAGTAAGGAATCGCCGTTTTGTTCGAGTTTTCGGGATCTCAGGCTTCGGGTTCTCGGCCCGATGTTTGGATCCGAGTTGAGGGTGTGGAAGGGCTTGGGGAAGTTTTGGTTTAGGAGTTTCGCGGTGGTTGTTTTGGTCGGGGTTGGCTTTGCATACTTCGGAAGAGACCCTGAGCCATGCATCATCCATATGTCCCCAAGACTCTCTTGAAGCCTAAACTAAAATTTTAAAAGCCCTACAGTTCCAAGTTCGAGACCACATATCCTGGAACTCTACAGCTCGTGAGGACCAGAAGCCCTGACGCCCCCAAAATCGCATGGAACAGTCCCGGTAGCTCTCAACCCTAAACCCTAAACCCTAAACCCTAAACCCTAAACCCTAAACCCTAAACCCTAAACCCTAAACCCTAAACCCCTAAACCCTAAACCCTAAACCCTGACTCTTCAGGCTGAAAGCCTGAAGCCGCGACCCTCAGCCTTCTCTTCAGCTTAAACAAAAAGCACTGAAAGCCAAAGGCCCTAAACGGTTTAGGGTTTAGGGTTTAGGGTTTAGGGTTTAGGGTTTAGGGTTTAGGGTTTAGGGTTTAGGGTTTAGGGTTTAGGGTTTAGGGTTTAGGGTTTACCTCAAGCCTTGCAGTTCCAAGCCCTCAAGTGCCGAAGCCTGAATGAAACCTTCAAGTTAAAGCCCGGAAAGATTCAAACACCGCCCGCAGCCAAAGCGACTGTCTGGTTCGTAGTAGGGAATGGGGGGATGGATCCCTATAGTAGTCCCTATATGGGAGTTTCCGAGAATAGGGAACCCTAATATGGTACCCTAAATGGTAGGATCCTTATTATAAGGCCCCCCAGAATAAGGTACCCCTAATTTTCGGAAACTCCC
Organism: Symbiodinium sp. CCMP2592; assembly: GCA_905221615.1. Classification (NCBI taxonomy): domain Eukaryota; class Dinophyceae; order Suessiales; family Symbiodiniaceae; genus Symbiodinium; species Symbiodinium sp. CCMP2592. Next base: position 440,018 of record CAJNDT010003946.1, on the reverse strand, counting down.
ATATAATCCCCAAGAATAGTCACAATAGCCCATTCCCCCACTCCCTTCGAAGAACCAGGCAAGGGCTATAGATAAGACAAGGACTATAAATACCTAAGACCCCTTCTAGAACCCTCCTAGGACGCTTTAAAAGAACCGTTAAAGGAACCCCATTCCCTACTAAGAACCATTATAGATCCCTTACACTAGCCTTAAAGACCCTTTGAAGGAATCCTGAAAGAACCCCTTTAACAGAAACCCTTGTAGGAACCCATGCCCCCCATTCCCGACGAAGATTCAGACAGACCTTATAGGAGCTCTTAAAGGAACTATTATAGATCGGAACCCTTACAGATCCCTTAAAGGAGCCCTTATAGATTCCTTAAAGGAACCCTGATAGATCCCTTACAGGAACCTTGGTGGATCCCTTAAAGGAACCCTGATAAATTGGACAAGCAACTTCGGCGATAATCACGAATCCTGGCAGCCAACCGAAGCCGGTAGAACCCTTCTCCAACGGGGGCCGTCATCAAAACCCTAAGCCTAAACCCTAAACCCTAAACCTTAAACCTTAAATCGCAAAGATGAGGTCAGTATGCTGAAAGAATTACCAAGTCTTGAGTCTTAAGTCTTTGTACAACCTCAACAAAGACTCTACAACCCATTGGAAAACAACATCCCTGTAAAACCCCTTGTCGCCACAACCTCCGAGAACCTGTATAGAACCGTTGCATCGTGCCCCTATAAGCAGTCTTTTCTGAACCCTTTTAATCCTAAGGAACCTTCTACCTAAACCCTAAACCCTAATTTCTAAGTGGGAGTTTCCGAAATTAGGGGACCCTTAACATTTGGTACCCTAAATAGTAGGATACTTGTTATAAGGACAGCAAAGTATAGTACCCCTAATTTTCGGAAACTCTAAACCCTTCTGGAGCCCTTTAGAGGAACCCTCATAGTACCCTTATAGTAACCCTTCAAAGGAACCCTAAGGTACCCCTAATTTTCGGTAAGACTCCCAAATGAACCCTTAAAGTAACCCTTAGAACACATTATAATACACCCCCTATAGATCCCTTATAGTATCCCTTAAAGGACCCCTCTAATTTTCGGAAACTCCCAAGTCAGGTGGCAGACCGGAGCTGAATGAGCTGGCTCGGGCCTTGGATCTGGAGGTTTAGGGCTTATAAGGGTTTAAGGGTTTAAGGGTTTATGAGGGTTTAAGGGTTCAGGGTTTAGGGTTTATAAGGGTTTAAGGGTTCAGGGTTTAGGGTTTAGGGTTTATAACGGTTTAAGAGTTCAGGGTTTAGGGTTTAGGAGGGTTTATAAGGGTTTTTAAGGGTTTAAGGGTTCACGGTTTAGGGTTTATAAGGGTTTAAGGGTTCAGGGTTTAGGGTTTAGGGTTTATAAGGGTTTAAGGGTTCAGGGTTTAGGGTTTAGGGTTTAGGGTTTATAAGGGTTTGAGGGTTCAGGGTTTAGGGTTTAGGGTTTATGAGGGTTTATGAGGGTTTATGAGGGTTTAAGGGTTCAGGGATTGAGGTTTACGGTCTACAGTAGAAGCTTGAAAGTTGGAAACCCGATAGAATGAATCCTTAAGAGTAATGTAGAAGGAATCCCAGCACTATTTGGCCTTAATCAGTTTTCCAACTTTTTGGGGTTTACTGTAGGGTTTAAGGAGTTAGGTAAAGGTTCCTCAAAGGGTTCAAAGAAGGGCTCCTCTAGGGGCAGTGCAAGGCCCAGGATTTCAGGGAATTGCGGCTGGAGGGGTTTGACGTCTTTCTTAAACTGGTGGTAAGGCTTCAAGGCTTCAGCTTTTTCAAAATTCAGGCCTTCAAGGCTTCCGTGTGTTTCAGTTGTTGAAAATTACCGGTTTTTAGGGCTTTAAGGTTTGAGGCTTGACGGTGGCAGGGGTTTGTAAGGGGTTATGAGAGCGCTGGTGTTCGTGGATTCAGGGTTCTGCATTTTGTTTGGGTCCGACTTCGAAGGTCTTTCGGGTGTGAGTGGACTTTTCTTCAGCGGCCATCGAATCTAAGGCTCGTGCCGTCATGATTCGGAGTGACCTGCCCCTCATCCTCGCAGAGTCTTGGGCAAGCGCTCCACACCCTGAGCTCCAAACCCTGAAGTCAAAAAAATCGTACACCCTGGGCCCCGACCCCCGTATCCTGAAACCACCCCCTCGAACTTTAAGCCCTAAACCTATTCGGATTATTAAGGTATTCCTTATATAGATCCCTTATAGCAGCCCTTATAGACCTCCTTTAAAGGAACCCCGAGCTCCGAAGCCCTAAACCCCAGAGCCAGTGATCGCCTCTCCCCCTTTTGAAGCAACGTCTCAAAAAGTCACCACAAAAACGTGTAAATAAAGCCCCCTAAGCCTAAAACCTTGAACCCCAAACCCCCTAAACCCGATAAGCCCCAAACCGTCTAAACCCCCTAATCCCTAAACCCCAAGCCCTTCCCTAAACCCGGCAGATGAAGCGCCTTTGTCTGCTCATCTCCATCGCGCGGGGCCCGGCACTGTCGGCGGATGAGCCGGCTTCGACTTTATCATCGTTAGGGTTTCGGGTTTGGGGCACATATACGTATACACTTATCTATGGAGAGACGCAAACACACTCATTCAACGTCTCGTGTGCCTGAAGGCATAGCACTTTGAGGGTTCTCAGAGACCCTAACCCGAAACCTCAGCCCCTGCGACACACTAAGAATTGAAATGGACCCCAAAGACAGAAACCCCGTAAATGCGTAAACTCCGAGTGCGCTAGAACCCACCCCTTTAGCCGTAGATCCCTAGAAATCCGGAACCCCAAACTCCTACAACCTAAGACCTCAGCCCTAAGAGCCCCCTACGTCCTACAACCGTCAAGCTCCAAAAGCCCGAAAACCCCAAACCCTAAAGCCCTGAAGGCCTAAACCCCTGAAGCCTAAGCACCCCCACACCCCCACAAACCCCAAACTCAGATGCTGACCAAACCCTAAAGCCCTAAACCCCTAAACCTTAGCAGCCCTAAACCTAAGCAGCCCCAAACCTCAAGTTCGGATCTTCCCCAAATCCTAAAACTTCGAACACCCCTAAACCCTAAACACTTCTAAACCCTAAAGCCCGAAACCCTAAATCTTAAAGCCCTCAACCCTGAACACCCCTAAACCTCAAGCTCAGATCCTGACTGAACCCTAAACCCAAAAAACCCTGTCAACCTAAACTTTAAAACACCCCTAAAACCCAAACTCAGATCCTTCAGGCCCTAGATCCCTGAACCCCAAGCACCTTTAAACTCCAAACTCAGATGGGGGTTTCCGAAAATAGGGGGGATCCTAATAGGGTACCCTAAATAGTAGGATACTTGTTATAAGGACACCAAAGTATAGTACCCCTAATTTTCGGAAACTCTGAACCCTTCTGGAGCCCTTTAAAGGAACCCTTATAGTACCCTTATAGTAACCCTTCAAAGGAACCCTTATAGTACCCTTACTTATAGTAGCCCTTTAAAGGAACCCCAAGGTACCCCTAAATTTTCGGAAACTCCCATATTCCTTTTTCATGAAAACATGGCAACCCTAAAGCCCTAAACCCCAAACACCTGTAAACCCCCGGACCCAGAATCCTATGGATCCCTTTAAAGGAGCCCTTATAGTACCCTTATAGTAACCCTTTAAAGGAACCCTAAGGTACCCCTTAATTTTCGGAAACTCCCACAACTCAGATCCTGACTAAACCCCAAACCCCAAAACCCTTTCAACCTAAACACCCCTAAATCCTCAAGGCCCTAAATCCCTAAACCCCAAACACCTTTAAACTCCAAACTCAGATCCTGACCATCCTCCTGGCCGGGCGCCTCTTTTGGCTGATTGGCCGCATCGTCTGGCTCAGCGGCTCCGCCCCTTCGCGGCAAAGTTCAGGGGGTTTTAGGGTTTTGCGGTTTGGGGTTTAGGGGTTTTGGGGTTTAGGGTGTAGGGGTTTAGGGTTGTACAAGGTGTCATGAGGTTTTCTAAGATTTTTGTAAGGCTTCCTGGGCTTGCAGAGAGTTTGGTAACGCTTTGTTTAATTGAATACGGTTTTTGGGGTTTCCTGAATCTTTTGTGAAGGTCTACATGGTTTGGTGTCCCTTTGAAAAGGTCTTAAACGGGCTTGGCAAAGCTTATCTACCTTCTTTGTCGGCTTAAGAGGTTTAGGGTCTTCGGCTTAGGAGTCCAAACTCGTTTTGGGTTTAGTGCATAAGACATGCTTGCATGGTGTTTTTCCACGGCTTTCTGTGTTTGTTAGGATTTTTTGTGAGGTTTCGTAGAGTCGTAGAGTCTGCCAACAGCGAGCAACGTTTCCATTCCTGCGTCGAGCTCCGATTCCCTATAACCCATGCCCCAACCCTTAAGTTTGACATAAGGCTTGAATGTCTGGAAAAAGGTTTTGGGGTATATTACAGCAGAAGTATAAGGAACCTTGCGGAGAAGTGTTGGTGATCATTCAGGCCCCTTTTTTTGTCAAGCCTGAGCCACAGACCCCAAACCCCACACGAGGAACCCCGAACCCTGAAACCCAAAAATAAAAAAAAAAAAAACCCAAAAATCGAAGCGAATGAACCCTCCAAACCCCTGAAATGGAGTGCCTGAACCTCGAACCCCTCTTCAAGCTCGAGCCGCAATCCCCCAAACCCCAAAAAGCTCAAAGCACGTGTCTCTGCCATGCCGAACCCAGACCAGAGACTCCCATATCCCTGGTCCCCCATAAACCGCGCTGGCTTTCTGTTGTATTTTTAAAGGGGTTTTCAAGCGGAATCTCTTGGGCCCCGCATCCTCAACAAAAAGGCATCAGAAGACTTAGGAAGACACCTCAACAACCCGATATTGACCTCACGACATCCATCGAATTTCGTGGAAGTCCTGCGATCGGTCCAAAAACCCCCAGAGACCCAACACCATCGAAACCCGCGCCCTTCAACCACCAAAAACCAATTCATAAAGGGGCCTTAATAGTTACCTATATTCTACGTGTAGCAGGCCTGAATAGTTACCTACATTCTACTTATAGTAGGCCTTAATAGCTACCTATATTCTACTTCTAGTAGAATGGGCCCCGAAACCCTATGCTAATTATGAAGGCCCCAATATTACGACCAAAATCGCCCTAAACCCTCAACCCTGAACCCGAAACCCTAAACTCCAGGCCCCAGTACTACGACCAAAACCGCCCTTCGCTCGGCCCAGGCTGTGTCCGAGGACTTGGGTTTCTACCAGGAGGGCGTCCGGAAGCGGAGCTCCCAGGCGAGCCCAGAGGGTTCCTTTAAAGGGCTACTACGGGTACTCTAAGGGTTCCTTTAAAGGGTTCCTATAAGGGTACTATAAGGGCTCCTTTAAAGGGCTCCATGAGGGTTGGGAGTTTCCGAAAATTAAGGGTGCTTTTTTTTTTGGGGTCCTTACAATAAGGATCCTACTATTTAGGGTACCATATTAGGGTCCCCTATGTTCGGAAACTCCCAAGTCTGGTGTCTTGTAGTACGATTAGGGTCACCACAATGGTACTAGAAGGGTTTCTGTAGAGTTACTGTAAGGGCACTATTGTGGTAACTATTGTGGTGCCAATTGTAAGGGTGTCTTTGTTCAGGGTTTCCGTGAATGTTTCTTTATTCAGTCTTATCCAGAGCACGACGAGACGCCCCGAAACCCCAAGCAACATGTACAGCTTTACATTGCGCGCGCAAACAGCGGACGCGCACCGCTAAACCCGATAAACCCGATAAGCCCGATAAACCCGATAAACCCGACAAACCCGATAAACCCGATAAACCCGATAAGCCCGATAAACCCGATAAACCCGATAAGCCCGATAAGCCCGATAAACCCGATAAACACGGTAAGCCCGGTAAGCCCGGTAAACCTGATATCAGGGGCGCCCCATCAACCCAAGGCCCCACCCTCGGAGTTCAAGATCTGTAAGGGTTGCGATTTAGAAGGCAGGGGTGCCCCAGCAACCCAAGGCCCGACCCTCGGAGTTCAAGATTTGTAAGAGTTCTGATTTAAAAACCAGGGGCGTCCAAGGCCCCCGCCCCGGAGTTCAAGCTCACTAAGAGGCGGTGATCTGAAAATCATGGGCGCTCCATCAGTCCAAGTCCTCCTCCTCGGAGTTCAACATCTGTCAAAGCTTTGATTTAAGAATCAGGGGTGCCCCATCAGTCCAAAGCCCCACCCTCAAAGATCAAGGATATGTAAGGGTTCTGATTCAAAAATCAGGGGCGCCCCGCCCCATCAGAGTCCAAGGCCCCACCCTCGGAGTTCAAGATCTGTAAGGGTTGTGATTTAGAAATCAGGGGTGCCCCATCAAGCCAAGACCCGACCCTCGGAGTTCAAGATTTGTAAGAGTTCTGATAAAAAAACCAGGGGCGTCCAAGGCCCCACGCCCGGAGTTCAAGCTTACTAAGAGGTGGTGATCTGAAAATCATGGGCGCTCCATCAGTCCAAGTCCTCATCCTCGGAGTTCAACATCTGTCAAAGCTTTGGTTTAAGAATCAGGGTGTGCCCCATCAGTCCCAAGCCCACCCTCGGAGTTCAAGGATCTGTAAGGGTTCTGATTTAAGAATCAGGGGCGCCCCGCCCCATCAGAGTCCAAGGCCCCACCCTCGGAGTTCAAGGATCTGTAAGGGTTGTGATTTAGAAATCAGGGGTGCCCCATCAAGCCAAGGCCCGACCCTCGGAGTTCAAGATTTGTAAGAGTTCTGATAAAAAAAAAACAACGGGCGTCCAAGGCCCCACCTCCGGAGTTCAAGCTCACTAAGAGGCGGTGATCTGAAAATCATGGGCGCTCCATCAGTCCAAGTCCTCCTCCTCGGAGTTCAACAACTGTAAAAGCTTTGGTTTAAGAATCAGGGGTGCCCCATCAGTCCAAAGCCCACCCTCGGAGTTCAAGGATCTGTAAGGGTTCTGATTTAAAAATCAGGGGCGCCCCGCCCCATCAGAGTCCAAGGCCCCACCCTCGGAGTTCAAGGATCTGTAAGGGTTGTGATTTAGAAATCAGGGGCGCCCCGCTCCATCAGAGTCCAAGGCCCCACCCTCGGAGTTCAAGATTTGAAAGAGTTCTGATTAAAAAAACCAGGGGCGTCCGAGGCCCCACCCCCGGGGTTCAAGCTCACTAAAAGGCGGTGATCTGAAAATCATGGGCGCTCCATCAGTCCAAGTCCTCATGCTCGGAGTTCAACATCTGTCAAAGCTTTGATTTAAGAATCAGGGGTGCCCCATCAGTCCAAAGCCCCGCCCTCAAAGATCAAGGATCTGTAAGGGTTCTGATTTAAAAGTCAGGGGTGCCCCGCCCCATCAGAGTCCAAGGCCCCACCCTCGGAGTTCAAGGATCTGTAAGGGTTGTGATTTAGAAGGCAGGGTTGCCCCATCAAGCCAAGGCCCGACCCTCGGAGTTCAAGATTTGTAAGAGTTCTGGTAAAAAAACAACGGGCGTCCAAGGCCCCACCTCCGGAGTTCAAGCTCACTAAGAGGCGGTGATCTGAAAATCATGGGCGCGCCATCAGTTCAAGGCCTCATCCTCGGAGTTCAACATCTGTCAAAGCTTTGATTTAAGAATCAGGGGTGCCCCATCAGTCCAAAGCCCCACCCTCAAAGATCAAGGATCTGTAAGGGTTCTGATTTAAAGCTGAGGGGTGCCCCGCCCCATCAGTCCAAGGCCCCGCCCTCGGAGTTCAAGATCTGCAAGGGTTGTGATTTAGAAATCAGGGGCGCCCCATCAAGCCAAGGCCCGACCCTCGGAGTTCAAGATCTGTAGAAGGGTTGTGATTTAGAAATCAGGGGCGCCCCATCAACCCAAGGCCCGACCCTCGGAGTTCAAGATCTGTAAGGAATCTGATTTTTGAAATCAGGGGCGCTCCATCAGTCCAGGGCCCCACCATCGGAGTTCAAGATCTGTAAGAGTTCTGATTTGAAAACCAGGGCCCCGCCCCCGGAGTTCAAGCTCAGTAAGAGTCCTCATCTGAAAATCATGGGCGCTCCATCAGTCCAAGAATCTGGGGCGCTCCATCAGTTCAGGGCCCCACCCTCGGAGTTCAAGATCTGTAAGACTTCTGATTTTCAGGTGTGTTCAGCTCAGTAAGAGTGCTGATCTGAAAATCATGGGCGCTCCATCAGTCCAACGCCTCAAGATTTGATTTAAAAATCAGGGGTGCCCCATCAGTCCAAAGCCCACCCTCGGAGTTCAAGGATCTGTAAGGGTTCTGATTTAAAAATCAGGGGCGCCCCGCCCCATCAGAGTCCAAGGCCCCACCCTCGGAGTTCAAGGATCTGTAAGGGTTCTGATTTAAAAATCAGGGGCGCCCCATCACCAAGGCCCCAGCCTCGGAGCTCAAAATTTGTCAGGGTTCTAACTTAGGGCTGCCTCATCAGTCCAGGACCCCACCCTCGGAGTTCAAGGATCTGTGAGGGTTCCGATTTAAAAAATCAGGAGCGCCCCATCACCAAGGCCCCACCCTCGGAGCTCAAGATCCGTCAGGGCTGTAACTTAAGAATCACGGGCTTTCCATCAGTCCAAGGTCTTTGCCTCGGAGTTCAAGGATCTGTAAGGGTTCTGATTTAAAACTGAGGGGCGCCCCATCAGTCCAAGGCCTCACCCTCGAACTTCAAGATCTGTATAGGGTTGTGATCAATTAAGAAATCAAGGGCGGCCCGTCAGTCCAAAGCCTTAGCCTCGGAGTTCAAGATCTGCAGGGGTTGTGAATTCAACATCAGCGGCGCCCCATCAGTCCAAGACCCCACCCTCGGAATTCAAGATCTAAGAGTTCTGCTTTAAAAACGAGGGGCGTCCAAGGCCCCACCCCTGCAGTTCAAGCTCAGTAAGAAAGGACTTTGCGTGGCAATCGGTGTGTCGATTTGGCTCGGTGGGTGGACTTGGTTGCGGGTATCCTTTCACATATGGTTCAAGGATTTGAAGTGTCCAGTCCAGATGTTTTCAGATTCTATCGGTCGATAGTCATACCTTTCAGAAGACTTTCAGAAGAACAAAGACACGATAACAAACCCGAAATAGTTCCGAAGTGCGCGCAAAATTCCGGTGCACACACAAGAGCACGTCAATTGAGTCGAGATTCGCCATTTTTTTATCTCTTTGATTGAAAGTTGACGAGAAATCGCAGGACTGCGGGAACTGCTGCCAGCAATGAGGCACAAAAACCTGGTACCACAGGCACTGCCCGGAAATCGCAGGCTGCAAAACCAAGGTCGCAACCAGGCTGCGACAGGCACAGGGTAGTATTGCCTGTGTGCCAGGCTGTAGGCAGAATTCCAGCGCAATTCCAGCGCATTCGGCGCAATTCGGCGCAATTCGGCGCAAACGGCGCAATTCGGCGCAAACGGCGCAATTCGGCGCAAACGGTGCAATCGGCGCGATTCGGCGCAATTGGTGCTTTCCAGCGCATTCCAACGCATTCGGCGCATTCCAGCGCAATCGGCGCAATCCAGCGCATGGCCATCTGGGGCCACTGAGCCCGCACGCACTGCAGCTTTACGGCTTCGTTGGCTCTCAGTCCCACGCGGGATTTGTAGAGCCTTTCCCCTGCTTGGAACCCTAAACCCCTGACCCCTGCAAACCCTGTGGATACTCCCTGAAGCAGGTGCAGGCGCTGCTGGTGAGGCCAGAGACGGGTTCAGGGTTCAACACGTTTTCGTTAAGACCCGGACCGGTTCAGGGTTGAGGGTTTAGGGAAACCCTAATCCCGAGACTTCAAGACCCCAAGCATCTGAAGCTGAGACCCTGAACGAAGAGAACTCTTGGGGTTGGCTTGCAGATGTCAAGGGCCCCCTTGGGCTTTTCAGTAGACGGGGAGGCTCAAGAAGCATTCGTTGCACCGCATACCGGAGTGTCTTCATATTCCTTCATATTTATTTCGGGATCCTTGTTGGCCATATCACAAACCCTAAACCCCAAACCCTTACTAGGTTCGGTGCAGGACTTGGGGCTTTGGAATTCTCGGATGGAAGGTGCCAAGTTTTAGCGCTTAATTTGTTTTTTTTTTATAACTGGGCAAATTTTCCCCCAAGGGTCCGTATTATACCAGCCAGTGCTCAGCCAGCGCCCATCCAGCCCAGCCAACGGCCCAGCCAGCCCATTTGCTATTTCCAGCAAGTTTTGAGATTTCGGCCGTTGCAGCTAGTGCTTCGGTGCTTCTTCCAATTCGGGCGAATTTTCTAGATTTCAGCAACTGTGTGATTTCCTGCGAGATTTCGCAGCTGGTTTCATTTGCACCAGAATTTCTGGCGATGCCCTACTGCCCAAAAAGAACTGAAGGCGTGCGTGCCTCCCGCCCCTAATCGAAGTCGATTAGCTTGGCCGACTTAGAGGTTGAAGGAATTTGCTTCGAATTGCAAAAACTTCGCCTCTGATGGTGAAAACCACAAAATGCTGCGCTGGCGCACAAGGCCGCAGCCCTTAAAGGGTTTAGGGCCCTATATTCAGGTCTCGGGCTGGCTCGTCCAGAAGAGAAGCTCGCGAAGATCCTCAGCTGTCGGGTATGTTTTACGGGGCTTAATGCGTAGAGTAGGGTTTCGGTGTGTATTTTCGTAAAAGACTATTGGGATGGCAAGAGGATTTATACAAGTCCAATATAGAGTAAAGTAATATACCATAATGTAGTACAATGTAACATAACATATTGTCATGCGCTTTCTCAGATGGGGATCTTACTTTGAAATTCGTGAAGAAGGGGGGTTACAAGATGCCTGGTTTTGAGACCTCCATATGGAATCATGTTCCTCTTGTTACAGATTTTTGAAAACAGCCCTCCGAAACAACGTGACTTGGCCCCCCCGCCCTGCGCAAAACCCCACCATCCAAAGCACTTCAGACCCCTAAACCCCTAAACCCCTAAACCCTAAACCCCTAAACCCCTAAACCCTAAACCCCTAAACCCCTAAACCCTAAACCCTAAACCCCCAAACCCTATACCCTAAACCCGAACCCCTGTCAGGTTCCACTTGGAGAAAAACATCCAGTTGGACACAGAGTTCGATCCCAAGGGTTGTCTTCAGGGGGGTTTCGGTTTTCAGGCGTATGTAGGGTCCAGGGGTTCAGGGGTTCAGGGTTTGGGCCAGTGTGTGGGACAGCTCATGTGGGGCCTCACAGTTTACTCTCGAGGTTTGCAGAGCTTCGCGTAGTAGTTGGGTGGAAAAGGGCATGCATGTCATGCAGAGGCGTTGTAGGTACTTGTTCTTTTGTTGCGTTTTTTTGCATGTGCTGTCTTCCTGAGAAATCCCGCTAACTGAGTTGCTGGTGTGTCGTGTGTGGGTGCCGTTTAAGGTACTTGTGTACCACCGTGCATCTGTCTGCAGATAAGTAGAACATAATGAATTCGGATGTACGTGCCTGATGGATCGAAGACTGGATGTCATTGCTGTCCATAGTTTCAAGCGGAGATGCTATTCACGGCCGTGAGGGTGTGCGTTCAAGAAATGTGAAGCACAAAATCAAGAGCCGAGGGGTGATTGCGACAGCGGGTTCACGGACCAAGTCTTGATTCCTATACCTTCGGGCTTGATCCGGCAGCTTCTTTAAGCCATTAAGCCTACTATAATCATTAGAGTAGGGTTTGGGCATGCATTATTGTAGGTCGCAGAGGGAGCCCTACAGAACAGTATCGGCAATTATTCCGATTCCTAAAACAAAAATACCCCGCAGCGCAGGTAGCAGATATCTCGGAAGTGAATCCAATGCAAAAACTGCTTAGGCATGGAAATGTCTATTGTTTCTAGAAATACGAACAGTAAAACACAAGAGGAGCCGTACTGCTGATACAGCTCATGCGAGCTTGAACTATATGTCGCCCATCAAGTGTTAGGCTTTTGATGATGAGCGCCCATGGTGGAACATTTCGAGTAAAGCTTTCAAGGTCTAGATTTAAAGGGAACTCCAGAAAGTTGGAATATGGATTAATGGTAGGATCCCCTATAATTTACCTTAAAGGGATTACGATAATGATATTCCAACTTTCCGGCTTCTACTGTAGGGCTGAGTGAAGTCCAAGGTTCGGGGCAGAATTTCAGAAACTCGCAGCCGAGATTTCAGGGTGCAGATATGGTCCTGCGCAAGGGTTATTGTAGACCGCCTAGAGAGTTCTTAGAGGGCTTATTGGGTTTTAGGGTTTAGGGATCATGCGGGTGTCATAAGCCTTTTTTCAGAAGGGTTCTAGCAGGGTTTTCGAGGCACCTTGGCACCCTACATCCCAAACACTAAATGCCGACCCCCCCCCCCGGCAAAAAAAAAGGCAAACTCTAAGCCCTAAGCCGCAAGTCCTGAAACTTACAACCTGAACCCTAAACCCTACCGAGGCACCTGGGCAATTACTGCATCTCGGGGATCAAGTTCATCGCAGAGTTCCTGAGCCGCTTGGTCAACGTCGATTTGAGGATGTAGGGGTTAACATAAGGCTACGGCGAAGTTTCCTTCCAGGGTTCCTCTGTGTCACTATAAGGGCTTGATGATAGTGGTACGGATATGATGTCGGCAGGATGTATTAGTTTTGGGTTTAAGGCTTCGGACTTTTGTGGCTGTGGTGTCGCCTTTGGGGGTTCGAGGGTTTAGAAATTGAGGAATTATGCGTCTCGGCGTGGGGGTTTCGACCCGATTGGGTCGGACATCATAGAGACTCGTAGGGTAGGGGGAGGGGGGGGGTGGGGAACTATACTTCCTAAAATAGGCCTTATTATTAGGTTCTTATTGTGGGCATTAAGGCCCCCTACCCCCCTAAGGGTCCCTATGATCACAGGTTCCCTCCCTCGGGGAGGTGGTCGAACGGCGAGGGGAAGGGAGCACGTTTCGTCCTCTCTTCTTTAATCCCATCTGCATGGCTCTGCATTACCATGGTTCAGTGAAGTTCAGTGAGCCCAGATCCTACGACCGAAAGCTCGACAGAAACCGTATAAAGACTTCCAGAAGCACCGTAGCAATACGGTAGACTTTCTACATGAATCCTCCCAGTGCTGCAAGCGAACGCACAAGAGCGGTCGAAAGGGGGCCCTAGGGTTTCCGCTTTAGTTTCTTTTGTGCTCAGGGCGTGAGGTTGAGAAGGGCTTAGGGTTTAGGTCGAATGGTTGGGGTTTAGAAACTAAGGTTTCAGGGGGACCATGTTGAATAAGCTTGTTGGGGAGATTCCAACAAATACCAAGGGGATCTATGACCGACCAAGGACCAAGCACACAACACCGGGCAACGCTCGAAACAGCCTTGTGATGATTAGGAGATGCAGCGGCAGCGTTGGCTTCCGGGGTTAGTTTGTTGTGGTGTGTGCTTGAAGAGCATTTGAAAGTTTGCTTACGACAGCACGTTGCATGTGAAGAGTGCGCCATCTGAGGCCAGCACGACGCGACCTCAGTGTGCTTGAAGGGTGTGCTTGGATAGTCTGGGGCTTCACATGGATCCAAGATTTGGGATTTTAGTTGCATTCTCAGGGATGTTTCTGTTTTGGGGCTCGTGTGTTTGGCGACTTGAAGTAGTCAGAAACCCCCAAGATCTCAACCACCCACAAGCCAGGCTACTGTTTGTGCTAGAACAGAAGAATCACTTAATCACTTGCGCAAAATACGGTAATACAAAGGAAGCACTTACACAAAATACCGGAGGTTGGAGAACTCTGGACCCTAAAACTCTGCCGAAAAGCACAACCCCAAAAAAATACACCCTAAAGCAGAGGCCGTAAAACCTGAACCCTTACTGCGCATACCTGGACGTTGGGCTGCTGAAGCGCCTCTGAAATCAGAACCTTAAGCCTCAAACCATCATTCCGAGATGCTGCAGCTTCAATCCTACTAAACGCATGTGAAACTCATACAGATGGCATTCTGCAAAGCCCGCCACAACCCTGTTGAAACCTGGCTAACGAGTCGCCTGTTATCTCTCCTATCTGTCTTTTATGTTTTGCATGGTTGTCCTTATCATCTCGCCGTCCTGCTTCTACTTCGTGTTCGATTTGGGAGTTGCCGGAAAGAGAGGACCCTAACATAGTACCCTAAATAGTCGGATCCTTATATAAGGACCCCAAAATAAGGTCCCCTTGATTTTCGGAAACCCCCATTTTGCGTTTGGGCACTGAACCCCGAAGCCCAAACCCTGGACTCGAAACACTAAAACCCTGAACCTGATGCTTGAACCCTGAGCTCTAAACTTGTAGACCCTAAACCCTCAACCCTAAACCCTAAGCCGAGGTGTTCTACACCGTGACTCAGGCCGGTTTTGCTTCTGAAAATTTTCAGACTGGGGTGATTCAGGTCTTTATGGTCTTGGGGCCTTCGTAATTCGAACAGGGCTGTTGGGTAAAATAGGAGTCCCAATTGTAAGCTACTATAATTGAGCTCAAAACCCTGTTCTAACTATTAAGCCCGCAACATTATTATCTGATAGTTTCGTTATATGGGCAGTCTACGACCATGTAACGAAATGGTACGGGCCTCACCAACTCGAAGAGGGCTTTGTGGTAGATTTATGGGTACTTGGAGGGTCGGGGGACTTAGTAACTGGTTATTTTAGGGACTTATAAGTACCATAACCCCAATTAGGGTCCCTTTTAGGGTACTTATAAGTCTACTTACTACCTACTTACTAAGTCCCCCGACCCTCCAAGTATGCTATGTGGGGAGATGAGGGGTTCTTGCTACCACCGACTCTCCAGAATCCTACTTGGAGGATCAGGGGACTTACGGTTGATGGTATAAATCCTGCATGACCCATAATAAGGAATATGCCATAATTCCCATAGTTTCGGGTCCTTAAGGTAATGCAGGATTTATATCATCAACAGTTGTAAGTAAGGTTATAAGTACCCTAATTGAGCGTATAAGTAAGTGTATGTATGGTTACCTTACTTATAACCCTAGTTACTAGGTCCCATGATCCTTTAAGTACATCGGATAGCGGGTTCCTTTTTTGGGGCTTCGAATGTGGCAATTGAGGATTGCCTAGTAGTAGGGTAGGTAACCTTGAACCTTTTTTGGGTAGTATAGCCCGTATATAATCCCTTTGTAGCCAAAAAAGGTTAACCTTTAGTTCCCCATGATACCCGACAAGTAGGATTGATTTCGGGCTTGAGGGGTGGAGGGTGGGTCTTTTGGGCTTGGAGATTCTGAGTTGGGGTCTCGGAATGTAGAATTGTAGTTCCTAGCCCTAAAACTAAACCCTAAACCCTAAGCTAAACCTTGAACCCTAAGCTTTACACTAAGCCCTAAACCCTAAACTAGACCCGTAAATCGCTAAAACCCTAAACCTTTCCAGCCTGAACCCTAAACCCAGCAATTTACCCAGGGTGTAGGGCTCTGATGGCCTGCGGCGTTCCTGGAACCCGAAAGTAGGCAGAAGGGGTTCCTTGGGAATCGCGGGGATGAACATAAAAGCCCGAAGCTGGAACCGACAAAACCCGTGACCCGTCATCCTGGGGAGTAAACCCTACCTAAACCCCTAAACCCGGAACCCTAAACCCTTAGACCTGCACCCTAAACCCTAAACCCTCAACCCTCAACCCTAAACTCTGAACCCTAAACCCTAAACCCCTAAACCCTAAACCCTAAACCCCTAAACCCTAAACCCTACTAAACCGTAGCCCTCAAATTCTTGATTCAGGTGAGTCTGACCACGATCTTCGTGCTGTTTCTGCAAGATGCCGAGTCGGGGAAATGGGGTTCGATATTACACAAATACAGGGGCCCTAAGGGTTCCTTTAAAGGGTTACTATAAGGGGACCCTAAGGGTTCCTTTAAAGGGTTACTATAAGGGGACCCTAAATTTTCCTTTAAAGCGTTACTATAAGGGGACGCCTAAATAATTACCTCTATGATTTTGGGGGTTCCATATCATATAATTATGAAGGCCCCTGCATCAAGAGGCTTGGGCTAAGAGCTTACTTTACGGGTCAACGGTTCCGGGTTGAGGCCCAGGATGTCAGGATTCTAGTGTAGACATACAGAGGCCTGTAAGGATTGAGAATTTACACCCATGGCTTTGTTAATGGTGCAGGCTTAAGGGTCAGGGTTCAGCACGTTCTTGAGAATCGTAGAAATGCAGACAGTATTTTCGAAAGGAGGAGCATACTTCCGGGTTTTGAATTTTATATTATACGCATTATATATGTGTGTATATATACACATATTCTGTACATTTTTGTCATATATGTATATACGCATACGTATGATGAACATATGGACAAGAAGCACCCAGCTTAGAGTTTCGTGCTCGAGTGTAGAGTCGAGGGCTTCGAGCTCAAGGTTTGGGTCTTCGCGGGCTTCGACTCTAGGAAGTCTACGATAGGGGCTTAAATCATTATCAGTACTATTTTTGGGAGTTCTTTCTTAAAAATTTTAGTATAATGGGCCCAACACCCTATTTTAGTTATTCAGCCCCTATATTATAGTAACCCTTATAGACCCCCTTAAAAAGGAAGCCTATTCTAATTATGAAAGCCCCTGTATTAAGCCATGGCCTTGAACCTTAATGTAAGCCCCCGCTTCAGAAGGAGTAGAGTAGGGATCCTACTACTACAGCCCTTAGAAAGCGGAAGTTGTATGCAACCGTATGTATGAAGCAGGCGTCAGCATTGCATGCGCTTGAATCGATTTCCTTAAGATTTCTTGAGGTTTTTATAGCAAAAGCCACCGAAATCCGACATCTGAAGATTCAGGCCGCTATACTAGACCCAACATGTAGGAAGCTGTATAGGTGAACCAAGGTTCCAGATTGTTTTATATGTGCTGTAGCGATACAGAGATAGAAGCATGAAGGATGGGTTCAGGGCTCATGGTTATGCCGAGGGTGTCGGGGGATGAGGCAGCTGTTCTGCAAATCATGCAGGCTTCTGTCTGGGGCCTCCCGTCCTTTTCTTCCCGGCCTCCACACATCACCAAGGTTTCAAGTCCAAGCAGCCTTGGAAGCGAAGGGTGTAGGAGTTCGGAGTTAGGGCAGTGCATGCATCTCGGGGTCCGTCCTTCACCTGCCCCCGGAGGTGGGCGCTTGCAGAAGGCTGCAAATACCAACAGCAGCACGCGGGCTTTCACATGAGTTGTTCACTCCTGGTGGACAGTGTGCGGGAGGTGTGTCCTTGCGGGAACGGCAAATGCAAGGACCTTTGCAGCGACCCTACTCGTTGCGTGTGTGCAGATGGGGGAAGCATCAAAAACGCGAAATGCAACGATCTAGTCGCGTAGGAGTAGCTTATTGTGACGCTCTGCAATCAGGGCAATGTAGCCCAAAACCGGAAACCTCAAACCCCTGAGCGCATTAATCCTGTAATGTAGGAACCTGATTAAGAAGCCCTGGGCCTATAACCCCAAAACAGTAGGATTCATAAAAGGAACCTCAAAAAAGGCCCCCAGGTTTCTTAATCAGATTCGAGCCGTCGGCCGGCACCTTCAAAACTACCTTGCAGAGTTTAGGGTTTAGGGTTTGGGGTTTAGGGTTTAGGGTTTAGGGCAGTGACCAAAACTACCCGGAAACTCCAATATCCCTTAAGTAAGGAAGATACCTTAAATCCTTTTAGGGATCCTACTATAGTTTAAGGTATGTTCCTCAATTAAGCTTTTAAGTGACCGCTATTGGAATCTCATAGCAATCCTTTCTGGAATCCGTGTGCGAGAACCCCTTAAACCCAAAATCCTAAGCAGGAATCGGAAGCCTAAGCCCTAAACCCTAGTGTAGTAGTGTGTAATCTCTTAGTACATCATGTGGGGGTTCCTTATTACAACCACAGTATAATCTACCCCAAAACCGTATTCGAATTGTTAAGGCCCCCAATTACATGTTACCCCTTATGGAACACTTGTGGACTCCTTTAAACGGAACCCTTAAAGGAAACCTATTCTAGTGTCCCTTAAGTAGGAGGCATCTGCAACATGAGAGGCTCTTCTCGCCCGTGCAGCGCGACCTGTCTCCTGTGATGCAGGCAGCTTGCTGTGGGGTCTTGTCCTAGGAGGGTTTAGGGTTTAGGGTTTGTTGTTTAGGGTTCTTTATGGGCTTCTGCAAGGCTTCTGTCAAGGGTTTGCCTGGGTTCTACAAGGGTTTTGATCCAAAAAGGAGTGTTTCATGGTTTTGTAAGGGCTCTCTGATGTTGCATGCACTCTTGTGGTGGGATTGCAGTGGGAAGTGGGGGACTGCGTAAAGCTGGCTGATGCTCCGGATGCGGCAGCCTGTGCTGAAGGGCGGCTGATGCGCATGATGCTGAATTAGCAGCTGGTGTTTGGAACAACGGCTTATGCCCAAGATGCTGGGCTTGATGTGTTGGGAGTGGTTTGTGTGCTTGGAAGGACGGCTGATGCTCATGATGCCGGGCTGGAGGTGTGGCGAGTGGCCGCTTGTGTCTGTGGAAAGGCAGCTGATGCTCATGATGCTGGGTTTGTTGTGTTGGGAGCGGCCGCTTGTTTCTTTGAAAGGGCTGCTGATGCTCATGATGCTGGGCTTGTTGCATTGGACATGAAGATTGGTGTTTTTAGAACCGCAGCTGACGCTCACGATGCTGGGTTTCTTTGTGTTGGGAGTGGTCGCTTCTGCACCCGGAAGGGCGGCTGATGCTCATCATGCCGAGCTTGTTGTGTCGGGAGCGGCCGCTTGTTTCTTTTAAAGTTGAGAGTGGCGCTTTTGTTTTCTCAATCGCGGCTGATGCTGATGATGCTGGGCTTGTTGCGTTGGACATGGAGATTGGTATTTTTAGAAACGCAGCTGATGCTCATGATGCTGGGTTTCTTTGAGTTGGGAGTGGCCGCTTCTGCACCCGGAAGGGCGGCTAATGCTCATGATGCCGAGCTTGTTGTGTTGGGAGCGGCCGGTCATTTTTTGGGTTTGCGGCTGATGCTTATGATGCTGGGCTTGCTCCTGATGCTGGGCTTGTTGCATTGGACATGGAGATTGGTATTTTTAGAACCCAAGCTGATGCTCACGATGCTGGGTTTCTTTGTGTTGGGGGTGGCCGCTTCTGCACCGGGAAGGGCGGCTGATGCTCATGATGCCGAGCTTGTTGTGCCGGGAGCGGGGGCTCGTTTCTTTGAAAGGGCAGCTGATGCTCCTGATGCTGGCGTTTTTTTGTTGGGAGCTGCAGATTTTGTTTTCTCAATCGCGGCTGATGCTGATGATGCTGGGCTTGTTGCGTTGGACATGGAGATTGGTTTTTTTGAACCGGAGCTGATGCTCATGATGCTGGGTTGCTTTGTGTTGGGAGTGGCCGCTTCTGCACCCGGAAGGGTGGCTGATGCTCATGATGCCGAGCTTGTTGTGTCGGGAGAGGCCGCTTGTTTCTTTGAAAGCGGCCGCTTGTTTCTTTGAAAGGGCAGCTGATGCTCATGATGCTGGCCTTTTTTTGTTGAGAGTGGCGCTTTTGTTTTCTCAATCGCGGCTGATGCTTATGATGCTGGGCTCGTTGCGTTGGACATGGAGATTGGTATTTTTCGAACCGCAGCTGATACGCTTGGAAGGGCGGCTGATGCTCATGATGCCGAGCTTGTTGTGTCGTGAGCGGCCGCTTGTTTCTTTGAAAGGGCAGCTGATGCTCATGATGCTGGCCTTTTTTTGTTGGGAGGGGCAGCTTTTGTTTTTTCAATTGCGGCTGATGCTCATGATGCTGGGCTTGTTGCGTTGGACATGGAGATTGGCATTTTTAGAACCGCAGCTGATGCTCATGATGCTGGGTTTCTTTGTGTTGGGAGTGGCCGCTTCTGCGCCTGGAAGCGCGGCTGATGCTCATGATGCCGAGCTTTTTGTGTCGGGAGCGGCCGCTTGTTTCAGGCAGCTGATGCTCATGATGCTGGTGATTTTTTGTTGGAAATGCTTGTTTGTGTGGCTGGAAAGGTTGCTGATGGTTATGATGCCGGGCATGTTGTGCTGGAGGGGCTGCTTGTGTCATTGGAAGGGCAGCTGATGCTCGTGCTGTTGGGCCTGCTGTGTTGGGAGTGGTCACTTATGTTGCTAGAATTGCGGCAGATGCTCATTTTGCTAGGCTTGTTGCGTTGGGAGTGGGAGCGGCCGTTGGTATTTTCAGACTTTGCGGCTGATGCTCATGATGCTGGGCGTGTTGCCGCTTCTGTGTTTGGAGGGGCGACAGATGCTCATGATTCTGGATTGGTTGTGTTGGGAGTGGCGGCTTGTGTTTTCCGAATTGCTGCTGATGCTCATGGTGCTGGGTTTCTTTGTGTTGGGGTGCCCGCTTGTGTGCCTGGAATGGCGGCTGATGCTCATGATTCTGAGCTTGTTGTGTTGGGAGGGGCCGGTTATGTTCCTGGATTTGCGTCTGATGCTCATGATGCTGGGCTTGTTGTGTTTGGAGTGGCTGCTTGCATTCTAAGTGAGGGTGGGCATGCTGTGTTGGGAGTGGCCGTCTGTGTCTTTGCGCATGGTGCTCGGCGTGTAGCAGCTGATGCTCATGATGCCGGGCTTGTTGTGTTTCGAGCGGCCGTTGGTAGTTTTAGAATTGCGGCTGATGTTTATGTTTATGATGCTTGGTTTGTTGTGTGGGAGTGGCCGCTTCTGCATTTGGAAGGGAGACAGATGCTCGTGATTCTGGGCTGATTCTGTTTGTGGTGGCTGCCTGTGTTTTTGGAATTGCGGCTGATGCTCATGATGCTCGGCTGCTTTGTTTTGGGAGTGCCGTAAAAGGGCGGCTGATGCTGCTGATACTGGGCTTGTTGGATTGGGAGTGGCCGCTTGTGTCTTTGAAAGGGCCTCTGATGCTCATGATGCCAGCCTTGTTGTGTAGGGTGGGCACTTGTTTGCTCATTTTGCCGGGCTTGTTGTGTTGGACATGGCAGTTTGCATTTTTCGAATCACGGCTGATGCTCATGATTCTGGGCTGGTTGTGGGGGTGGCTGCTCATGGTTTTGGAATTGCGGCTGATGCTCATGATGCTGGGCTGCTTTGTTTTGGGAGTGCCCCTTCTGTGCCTGGAAGGGCGGCTGATGCTCATAATGCTGGGCTTGTTGTGTTGGCAGTGGCCGCTTGTGTCTTTGAAAGGGCTGCTGATGTTCATGTTGTTTTGGAAACTGCGGTTGATGCTCATGATGCTGAGCTTGTTGTGTTTGGAGGGGCCGAGTATTTTCCTGGAATTGCGGCTCATGCTCATGATGCTGGGCGTGCTGTGTCTGGAGTGGCTGCTTATGTGCCTGTTGTGTTGGGAGTGGCCGCTCTTGTCTTTGCCGATGATACTCGGCTTGTAGCAGCTGATGCTTATGATGCTGGACTTGTCGTGTTTCGAGCGGCCGTTTGCATTTTCAGAATTGCGGCTGATGCTCATGATGCTTGGTTTGTTGTATGGGAGTGGCCGCTTCTGTGTTTGAAGGCGACAGATGCTTATGATTCTGGGCTGATTCTGTTTGTGGTGGCTGCTTGTTTTTTTTTGGAATGCTCATGATGCTGGGCTGCTTTGTTTTGGGAGTGCCCCTTCTGTGCCTGGAAGGGCGGCTGATGCTCATAATGCTGGGCTTGTTGTGTTGGCAGTGGCCGCTTGTGTCTTTGAAAGGGCTGCTGATGCTCATGATGCTAGCCTTGTTGTGTTGGGTGGGCATTTGTGTGCCTGGAAAGGCGGTTCATGCTCATTTTGCTGGGCTACCTGTATTTTGAGAATCACGGCTGCTGCTTATGATGCTGGTCTGGTTGTTGGTTGGGTGTGGTCGCTTGTGCTTTTGTAGTTGCGGCTGATGCTCATGATGCTGGGCTTGTTGTGCTGGAAGTGGCCGCTTGTGTGTTTGGAAGGGCGACTGATGCTCATGATGCAAGACTTTTTGTGTTGAGAGTGGCCGCTTATGTTCCTGGATTTGCGTCTGATGCTCATGACGCTGGGCTTGTTGTGTTTGGAGTGGCTGCTTGCATTCTAAGTGAGGGTGGGCATGCTGTGTTGGGAGTGGCCGTTTGTGTCTTTGCGCATGGTGCTCGGCGTGTAGCAGCTGATGCTCATGATGCCGGGCTTGTTGTGTTTCGAGCGGCCGTTGGTAGTTTTAGAATTGCGGCTGATGTTTATGTTTATGATGCTTGGTTTGTTGTGTGGGAGTGGCCGCTTCTGCGTTTGGAAGGGAGACAGATGCTCGTGATTCTGGGCTGATTCTGTTTGTGGTGGCTGCCTGTGTTTTTGGAATTGCGGCTGATGCTCATAATGCTCGGCTGCTTTGTTTTGGGAGTGCCGTAAAAGGGCGGCTGATGCTGCTGATACTGGGCTTGTTGGATTGGGAGTGGCCGCTTGTGTCTTTGAAAGGGCCTCTGATACTCATGATGCCAGCCTTGTTGTGTTGGGTGGGCACTTGTTTGCTCATTTTGCCGGGCTTGTTGTGTTGGACATGGCAGTTTGCATTTTTCGAATCACGGCTGATGCTCATGATTCTGGGCTGGTTGTGGGGGTGGCTGCTCATGGTTTTGGAATTGCGGCTGATGCTCATGATGCTGGGCTGCTTTGTTTTGGGAGTGCCCCTTCTGTGCCTGGAAGGGCGGCTGATGCTCATAATGCTGGGCTTGTTGTGTTGGCAGTGGCCGCTTGTGTCTTTGAAAGGGCTGCTGATGTTCATGTTGTTTTGGAAACTGCGGTTGATGCTCATGATGCTGAGCTTGTTGTGTTTGGAGGGGCCGAGTATTTTCCTGGAATTGCGGCTCATGCTCATGATGCTGGGCGTGCTGTGTCTGGAGTGGCTGCTTATGTGCCTGTTGTGTTGGGAGTGGCCGCTCTTGTCTTTGCCAATGATACTCGGCTTGTAGCAGCTGATGCTTATGATGCTGGACTTGTCGTGTTTCGAGCGGCCGTTTGCATTTTCAGAATTGCGGCTGATGCTCATGATGCTTGGTTTGTTGTATGGGAGTGGCCGCTTCTGTGTTTGAAGGCGACAGATGCTTATGATTCTGGGCTGATTCTGTTTGTGGTGGCTGCTTGTTTTTTTTTGGAATGCTCATGATGCTGGGCTGCTTTGTTTTGGGAGTGCCCCTTCTGTGCCTGGAAGGGCGGCTGATGCTCATAATGCTGGGCTTGTTGTGTTGGCAGTGGCCGCTTGTGTCTTTGAAAGGGCTGCTGATGCTCATGATGCTAGCCTTGTTGTGTTGGGTGGGCATTTGTGTGCCTGGAAAGGCGGTTCATGCTCATTTTGCTGGGCTACCTGTATTTTGAGAATCACGGCTGCTGCTTATGATGCTGGTCTGGTTGTTGGTTGGGTGTGGTCGCTTGTGCTTTTGTAGTTGCGGCTGATGCTCATGATGCTGGGCTTGTTGTGCTGGAAGTGGCCGCTTGTGTGTTTGGAAGGGCGGCTGATGCTCATGATGCAAGACTTTTTGTGTTGAGAGTGGCCGCTTGTGTTTTTGGGAATCGCTGTTGGTGCTGGCAGTGGCCACATGAGCCTTTTGATGCATGTGATGATGGACTTGCGGTGTTGGGAGTGGCGGCTGTTGGCGGAGCCGCTGTTGCCATGTTTCAAGTGCACGGGGGCCCACAAAGGTGGTAGGTTCCAGGAAATGAATCTGAGTGCTGATAAAGTGTTGTGCTCAAGTTTTAAAGCCTAAACCCTGAGCCCCAAAACCCCTTCACGTGAAAGCCGTCACGGCCTTCAGCCGCAAAGCTTCTAGTTTGTGTCCCTGAATCCTAAACCCGAAGCCCTCCAGACCCACAATACAGGGGCCTTAATGATTAAAATAGGGTTTGGGGGTACATTATATTATACTTATAATAAGGACCCCCCAAAAAAATCCTATTCTAACTATTAAGGCCCCTATGTTAAGGCCCGAGGTCTTCTAACCTTAGAGCCAGCTTCCAAAGCAAAACCGTCCTGCACCCGCCCCGGCTCCTAAGCACTATAGCGAAGCCCAGAAAGTCGGAACATGGTTTAAAGGATGATTAGCGCTTGGAATCCCTATACTTTACCTTAAGGGCATGAGGATAATGACGTTGCAACTTTCTGGATTCTACTCTATCCGTCGACCTGAATCCCTCATCCTGCCCGGAGCCCTAACGCCACCCTAAACCCTAAACCCTAAACCGTAGACCCTAAACCCCTTAAGCTCCAACCGATCCCTCATCTCGAAGGGAGCTCAACAAAAAAGCCTTGCACTAAACCCTGAACCCTCCAACTTTCAGCCCTCAAACCCTCAAACCCTCAAACCCTCAAACCCTCAAACCCTCAAACCCTCAAACCCTAAACCCTCAAACCCTAAAAATTCAAAACGAGAATAAAAGGAAACCCAAAACCTTACAGTAAACCTCAACCCTAAACCCTCCACCGCCTTCCCAAAAGCAAAAGCCGACGAGCACTTTTCTTCTTGCCAGGGCGTCTTCGGCTCGATGGAGTTGTACCTAAAGCTGAAAGCCGCCCTTCGACCCAAAACTAATCCGAAGGGGTTTACCGTAGGTGTTAGGGGTCTCTTGAAAGGGTTCTTAAACAAGGGTCCTATAAGGGTTGCTACAAGGGGTATTATGGGGGGTTTAATGTAGGGGCCCCATGTCAAATACTTACCGAAACTGGGGTTTCAGGGTTCCTTTAAAGGGGCCTATAAGGGCTACGGTTACAACAAGGGATCTATAGGGGTACCTATACTATAGGGACCTACAGAATTAGACTCGTTAAAGGGATCCTTTAAGGGTTATGATTTATGATATGGGTTTAGTTTAGGGGCCTTAACTGCTCATACTGTTCTGGGGTTCCTTCTTATATTCATAGTATATTGCTTTCAGGATTTCAGGTTCAGGGCTTGGGATGATCTCCGGAAGTTTTTTGATGTACTTTTTGTGTGAAGGGTTTCTAGCTTGTTTTTTTTAGGAGGGTTTGGGGGGGTTAGGAGCTTTGGGAATGCGAGTCCGAACTTGGCTTCGATGCTTAGCCCCTTGGATCTTCGGCCGTCCAAACTTGTCTCTAGTTCTTCTGACAGATTTAGCATACTACCTGGGGGGTTCGTTGTTATAGTTATAGTATAACGTAGCCCAAAGCCACCATTCTAAGTATTGAAGCCCCTAGTTACATTCTACCCCGTATAGAACCCTTATGAACACCGTTAAAAGGACACCTAAAGGAACCCTACTTACAGGCTCATCAGACTTAGTAAGTAAGGTTCTAAGCTGGTTATACTTAGGATAACCCCACTTGGGGGACATAACAAACCCAATTCTAAGCTACTTCCTAAGTCCCATGATCCTCCAAGTATTCTAGCAGCCTAAACCCTAAACCCTAAACCCTAAACCCTAGTAGCCAATAAATGAGGCTTTCGGGGCTCCAGGGATCTCCCAACACGTCGTTGTCTCTACGAGGAGCAGCAGAAAGAAGCATCCCAGTGGTCCAGCAGGGTTCAGGGGTTTGGAGGCTTCCCGGGTTCCTTCAAAAGGGATCTACAAGGGTTCCTTTAAAGGGATCTACAAGGGTTCCTTTAAAGGGATCTACAAGGGTTCCTTTAAAGGGATCTAGAAAGGTTCCTTTAAAGGGATCTAGAAGGGTTTAGGGGTTTAGTGTTTCATCAGGGGTCAGTATTGTGTCCCTGAGCCCTACACATTTACAAGGCGAATGAAAAAAGCACATTTAACCTTTTAAAGGGCCTATCGACTCGGTGCTTTTGCAGGTTTGGGGGTCGCTTTGCTTAGGTACTTGAAGGGCGTTGCTGCATTTTCCGGGCTCCGGCGTGTAGAACCCTAAGCGCTGCAGATTGAAGGCCTCTACCCAGAGACCCCAATATCCCTCAATCGAGGAATATAGCTCCAATCATATTAACGGTCCTACTATAATTTAAGGTATATTCCTTAATTGAGGAATATACCTTAAATCATATTAGGGATCCTACTATAATTTAAGATATATTCCTTAATTAAGGGATATTGGAGTCTCTGAGTACCTCAGTCCGTGGCCCGGTCTCTAATTTCCAGGAGATCCTTCACTCCTGCAACAAAACTCCCATCCCAAAAGCACCACATCCCACCAAAAAACAATGACCCAGTCCGCAGCCACCACATAAAACGTTCTCGCCATATCATGTCATCACTTTTCGTGTTATTCTGGATTGGCTTCTGGTGTCCAGTACTTTGTCCTCTACAGCTGTGTTGAGTTCTACTGTTGTTAGCATTGGGGTTCGTCATCATACACATCTGCATGTCACCATGTCACTTTATGCGATTCCTTGCTTTCAGCCTCTCATGCATGCTACTCCAAACTCCTCAACCTCGAGCATTCCCTGCAACCTCGAGCTGCTCTCAGACACTTTATCTTGAACCACGGAACTGGGCCAACACTCCCTCACTCACGGAGATTCCTCAACTCATCATGATGAACTGTTTCAGGGGTATGCCTTGCCTCACTCATAATATGTGGGCTCTTCGCTGAACCCTACACTAAACCCAGTTCATCTCGCTGATGATGGGCATTACCAACGGCATTGCGTTGGCCGTCATCGGTCTGGACGCGAAGCATCGTGCTTGTTTGGGGTTGGGTTTGGTAAGATTTCTGCGCTCTTCTGGTGTTCGAATGGAGCAGGCCTTTTCCCATTATACCCGCCACGAGTTCAGATAAATAATTAGTCGTTCACATACACCCTTGATTAATAGACCCCTCCTCAACAAGGCTTTAAAAATGACGCTACCATAGGAAATTATAGGCTCATTTAAGTCCTAACCTTTATAAATCCAAAGCTCCAAACCCGATGCCCCAACAAGCATTAAACATGCATCCAAACTATACCCTCAAGAGGTTTGGGGTACTATAATCCTAGTGTTAGTTTAGTCAGAAAGGTTAGAACCTCTAGTCCCTCAGCATACTGGACAAATACGTAACTCAGATTGAGTCGTTACTGTGTGGGGCTTTTTGAGAAGAGCGGTTGTGGGGGCTAGTGTAAGGTTGGATGCGGGTTTAGAATGGGGACCTTGGAAAAAGGTGTTGGGTTCTTGTATAGCTATATTGGGACTATGAAAGGATTTGTTTTACTTGTTGATAAGATCATCCTCTTGAACTCCTCAGGCCCCAGGTGCTTTTACACCCCAACCACCCCGACTCTTACATATACCCGAAACTCACGGTACATAGACATCAGGGCTGAACCCTAAAACCTTTACGTAAACCCAGGGGCTTGAGCCTAAACCCTAGACCCCTGCAAAAATCCTGAACCCTGCCCTCTGATGGCCAAACTTCAACCTTGCGGCTCTGGCGCGTCTGCGGAGATGAAGCGGAGGATGGCCTTGGGCAGTTTGATGCCGCAGAAGCAGAGGTGTCAGCGTCGCCGTTTGCAGTTCCGAAGGTGTTGTCGTTGTGGAGCACTGCGTGGGCACTGCTGGATTGGCGTCATCTCTCGTCAGCGGAGATCGTGGCGAGCAAGTTCATGATGTCGTACCATCGCGTAGGGTTTGGCGGAAATGGGCATCCGCCCACCAACGCTTGCTGAGGCGGGGAGTGCGGACGCGGAGCTTCGTCGCCAGTTGCAGGATCTCATGAGCCAAGGTCCCAGGCTCGACAAGGCGATGCATGAGACTGAATCCGAAACGGTATACCTTAAGCCCCAAACCCTAAACCCTAAACCCTAAACCCTAAACCCTAAACCCTAAACCCTAAGCCCCAAACCCTAAGCCCCTAAACCCCAAAGCCTCTGCCCCATCAGTTCAGCCCCGAAGTTCGACCCCTAACCCGTATATGGGGGTTTCCGAAAATTAGGGGTTCCTTTAAAGGGTTACTATGAGGGTATTATAAGGGTTCCTTTAAAGGGCTCCGTAAGGGTTTTAGAGTTTCCGAAAATTAGGGGTACCTCATTTTGGGGTCCTTATAATTGGGATCCTACTATTTAGGGTAGTATATATTAGGGTCCCCTATTTGGGGAAAGTCCCATATAAGCCCCAAGCAAAGAGCTGAGCCCCGAAGCTCCGCAGCCGAGCGCGCAGTCGCCGTTCTTCTCCCAAGTGGGGGTTGAGAAACTCCACAGTCTCTAGGGTTTAGGGGCTTTAGGGTTTAGGGGCTTTTGGGCTTTAGGGTTTAGGGGGGTTTAGGGCTTTCGGGTTTAGGGTTCTTTAGGGTTTAGGGGCGAGGGTTCTTTGTGATCTCCAGAATGCACCCGAACGCTTGCGAGGAAGTTCCGGCCGCTTGGGGCCTTTTGACCTTCCTGGCGAGCCTTGGCTGCTGGAAGCTGGTTTGGGGTTTTTTGTCCTATACTTTATCATTCTTTTCTTGAGTTGTTTCCGTAAGGGAACCATTATGATTATGAAGTTACAAGTTTATACCTTGTTTCCTCCTCCGCTACTTGAAGCCCAGGCTTGCAAGATACCACCAGGTACTATAATATTATAGGTCCCATAAAAGGGGTTACGGTAACGGGTACTACAGGAGATGTTGCAGGGGTCTATTCGGGTTGAGGGTGTTTGGTAGGGCTTAGGATTTTATAGGGCTTGTTTGAGGCTTCGGGTTACGGGGTTTTGGCTGGGTTCAATGCTTTTCAAGGAGTTCCTTGAAGCAGGGGTTGTAAGGCACTGGTAACAGGGATATCATTTTTTTTATTGGAATCCCGCACCAATCAAGACTTCGAAACCCTATCGTCACTCTATACGAATGCTACGTAAGGCTTAGAACTTCGCAAAGAACTAATACTGAACTCAACAAAAACCTGATAAGAGTCATTGGCAGCTCTAGAAAGTTTATGCAAGCCTTTAAACACCATATGAACCTTGATAAGAGCCATTTAGCACCTTCAGAAAGCTTTACATCTTTTCAGACCCCTTTAGTAACTCATGGATGTTGGAGTCACCCTAGAGCGCCTAGGCCTTAAACCCTAAACCTGAACCTTTCGAGCCTAGGAACTTCATCCCCAACATCGGGGGCCCGGCCTTGGGCCTTGGTATGTTCAGATAGGGCCTAAGGTTTTGGGTTTGGGCTTTAGGGCTTTGTAGTGGGTTTTCGAAGGGTTCTCTTGGGATATGCAAGGTTTTCGTAATGTCTTCGTGGACGTCTTTGTTATTACTTTTTTCTAGGGGCTTGGGTTGTGGAAGGGTTCTCCTTAGGTTTAAGGACTTTTAAACATGTTACATCTGTCGGATGATGTGAAATCTCGAAAACGCAAACTGCCCGGCCACGTGTTTCGTAGAGCTGCGAACCGCCCGGCTAGGACCAGAAACATATGTCAATGATAACCAAGAATAGCCACCCCCATATAGTCCCAAATACAGATATTTTTTTCCACCAAACCCCTGTTTTACTATCGCAGGACGAAAGTTCGACACACGGCCTCGAAGACAACACATGAGACACTACAACCCCCTCTCCCCCTTGGACTCCTCGACAAGATGTAATTTTATTCCGGGAAATGAACGCCACGCTGGCCACAGAAAAGCGGAATTGCGGACACTCCGCTTCTCCGCGGTATATGTTAGCTGTTAGGTCCACAAGAACTCGGTGGACCATCTAGAGCAGCTGTCCGATGCATCATCCGGAACGGACGATATTTATATTATTATTATTATTACTATTATTATTATTATTACTATTATTATTATTATATATTATTATTATTATTCTATAATAACGAGTATTTGAATTTTCTGCGACCATGATCAAGGATCATTGCATTTTGTTTGCTTCGTAAGGGCGGGAGGGAGGGACGGAGGGAGGGAGGGGGGAACACAACGTGATGTTAAGCATATCGTCGTGTGTCGCCCCCGGGTGGCAACCCAAGACGTTGATAAACAGGGCTCAGTGGTAGAGGTTTCCGAGGCTGGTTTTAGAAATAAATATATACAGTTAAATATACAAAAAAACAAACACCCAGATATTTGCTTGTTTACACATATGAATATGAATATATATATATATATATATATAAAAAGATAAATAAATATAAATAAACAGGCTGCGGCTGCGGCTACTGTTACTGCTGCTGACACAGCCAGTGCCACTGCCACTGCCACTGCCACTGCTACTGCTACTACTACTACTACTACTACTACTACTACTACTACTACTACTACTACTACTGCGCCGAAGACCGTCGTGGGAAAAGAGTAACAGAGGGCAAGCCGCGTGTGAATGGAGCAGCAGTTGTAGTCAGACACTGGCATGCGTGTATCATACCATTTTATTGCTGCCATTAGGTCCACACTAAACCGAGCACTGACCACTAACGCTGCAGAACACTAAACCCCGATACAATGTATGCTGATCCCTGAAGTCCTGAAGCCCTTAAGCCTAAAGCCCTGAAACCCTCAAGCCCCAAGCTCTGAAACTCCAAGCCCTGGAACCTCAAACGCTGAAGACCTAAGCCCGTTCGACGGTTTAGGCTTAGGGTACAGGGTTGAGGTTTTAGGGGTTTAGGGTTTAGGGGTTTAGGGTTTAGGGGTTCAGGGTTTAGGGTTTAGGGTAACCGTTGCAAACCTATGCCAAAGAACTATGGCGGACACTTGGTAAAGTTCCGATGAGCAACTTATACAGCCATATTCAACCCGTCAATGTCACTTTTTGTAAAACCGAGGTCGTGTCTCTGGTGCCTTGCGTGATCTCCATCCTGGATGCTAGAAAGACTTTGTCGCAGGCCCTTTGAAGAGTTTGAGGCTTGAGCGTCTGATGGGTTGTGTGTGACTCTTGTGAAGGGGTTGAGGAGTTCGGATTTGAGGCTGTGTGACTTCTCGAACTTTACTAGACAGCGCGGGATTTCTCAGGTTCTAGAAGGCTGCAGAGGGTTTCAGAGTGCATTGTAGGCGCATTCGTTTTTTGCATGCCTTGTTCCACGCGCAGAGTGACTTAGCGCGGGGTTTAGCGTTCAGGGTTTAGGGTGTCGGTTTGAATAAGTAGCAATAGTGTACAGTCACAGTGCCTTGTGGTTGGTTTACAGTTACATCACATCATACTATAACTTAACATGAACTTTAAATCTTACTCCAGGTTTTCGTGGCCTCCCTTGCTCTAATGGCAAGAGCAATGAAACTGAATAACTACCATCATCGTTGATGTTGTTGCCATTGCTTGTTCGTGGTGTTATTATGATTGTTATTATTAGTATTGCTGTTAGTATTACTATTCTTATGATATTATTATTGTCATGATTCTTCTTCTTAGACTCTTCTTAGTATCACTAATACTGCTAGGCTGCTAGTATCGTTGTTATTGCTACTATTGATGCTCTTCTTCTTCTTCTTCCTCGCCCTCGTCCTATGAAGATGAGAGGTCTTTGCGGCCTTCATGGCCCAGTTCTTCCTCCACTTCAACATCGCCAACTTCGTGGAGCCGGTGATCTTCGGCACCACCGAGGACGGGAGAACCCCCGAAGACGCCTTGTCCGCCCTCTTTTGTGGGGATTTTCGGGGGGTTGAGTGTTGCTACGAAGGGTTTACTGAGGATTTCATCGGGTTGAGTGAGGGTTGCTATGAGGTTAAATAAGTGCTACAAGAAGGGTGTAAGAAGGTTTGCATGAGAGTTTTGGCGCTTCGCAAAGCAGTTTTCACATGCAGCCAATCACTCGTTTAGTTTTGCGTAGGGCGTACGGTGCAACGCAACGCAGCTGTTCCAATCACTTCTCAGAACCTTCAGTTGACATTCAAGGTTTACGGGTTAGGGTTCCTTCGCAGGTTTATTCTGCAACTTGCCCGCTCCTCCCGGCTCCTGAGACTCGTCGTTTTTCTATGATTATTGGTTCGGACACTTTCCAGCCGAACTGTGAACCCAAGACCGTAAGCCGTAAGCCCCAGACCCAGCGCCTTGGCGGGAAAGCCTGAACCAAAGAGCTCTTTGAGCCCTTACCCAACCATCTAAGACCCTTCTTCCGGTGCTTTGGGTCGACATGTGACCCTTGCGAAGACATCTGCCGACATCCCGATGAGCCCTACCAAAACACTGTTGAAAACTCCCAGAAGGCTTGCTCTTAATCCTCGAGAGCCCTCCAAAACACTAGAAACGCTTATGGAACCCTAGCAAGCTGTAAGTCCCACCCCCCCTTCAAGCCCTTATACAACTTACCAAAGCCGGGTTCGACCGAGCAAGAGAAGCATTCCCGAGCATGGCGACGCTGCCGGCGCGACGGCCAGGTGCAGGTGCCGGACCCTAAACCCTAAACCCTTTGCAAGGCTTTCTTGCTTCCATGAACACCAAAGCCTTCATACTGACGGGTTCGAAAGGCTTTCGATAGGGATGAGGGCCCCTAAACCCTAAAACCCTAAAGCCCTAAACCCTAAACCCTAAAACCCTAACCCTAAACCCTAAAACCCTAAACCCTAAACCCAAAAAACCTAAAGCCCTAAACCCTAAACCCTAAAAACTTAAAACCCTAAAACCCTAAACCCTAAAACCCTAAAACCCTAAAACCCTAAACTCTAAAACCCTAAAACCTGAAAACCCTAAATTCTAAAAACCCTAAACCGGTTTGAGACAAGGTTTTGCGTCCAGGCCTGAGGCTTCGGACGTAGTGTTCGAGGTTCGAATTTTGTGGCTTGACTTAGGTACTGCCCCCATACAGTAAGAGTCCATAATAGGGCTACTATTAAGGTCCTAATATATCTATATTATGAGTATTTTTCAACTATTACTGAGTGGGGGCCGTACCCAAGGCTTGACTTTAAATCGGGTGGTTGTCAAAATTAGGGTCCCTTTTTGGGTACCCTAATCATTAGGTGCCGTAGTATATTCGGGAGCCAAAAAGGGACCGTAATTTTGACAACCGCCGAATCTAGAAATTTGCATCACCACTCACTTGCAGCCCTTATGCTAGGCACCAAAACCCTACGTATTCTCATTGTTCCGGCCGTCAGATACGAAACACCTTCATCAAACACTTCCAAAACCTTGTGAGTACTATTATCAAATTAAGGTTTTTGAAGAACCCTCCGACAGGATATAGCTGGTGTGTTGAAACAAAGGGTCTACATGATCGCCTGCCTAACTTTCACTATTACTGTTTTCTGGTTTATCATATCTGTACTATACTGCCGCTGTCATTTTCAAGGCCCCTACATCAGGTTTTTATGTCTGTGGGGTTCTCAGAGTTCTACATGGTTCTTCAGGTTTTAGACTCTTCGACCGTCATGTGTTTTGGGGTTACAAGCGCCCCTTTCGCCTGGGAAGTATCGCCTGTTTTACATGGGTTCAAGAAGCCCTTGAAGGTTTTTACAGTTGCAATGTCAGTGCTTTGACACGGTGGAATAGCAGAGGGGTTTGGGTGTTGGCGTGGTAAGGGCTGAGGGTTTCAGGGTTGAAGGTCTCGGCTGGTTAAGTTGTTCAGGGACGCAGAAACTTACTTGAAGGCTGATGGATCGAGTCTTGGGTTGGTGCCGTGAACCAGGTGTAACACACGTAGACCCCAAGCCGAAATCTCAAAACCTATATCTTAGCCCCAAGTGCACAAGACACAAGGCCTGCAACTCGTGTAGATCCCTTACAAACCACTTCTGGAAGCCTTGTTCTAGAACCCTCGGAGAATCCAAAGCCTTGGCCCCTAAAGCCTAGCCCTAAACCCTTAGAGAGAACCCTCAGCCCTTCAAGCCTAAACACTTAAACCGCAAACCACCCTTAACTCTAAACCCTAAACCCTTAAACCCTACAGATCTCTTATAGATCCCTTAAAGGAACCCTTAAAGGATCTCTTCATCGAAACCCTGACAGCCCTAGAACTTACCTTTGGTTTGTAAAGAATGGAGGAATGGGGTACAAGGATAACTACGACTATGACTACCATTCTTCCATTCCCTACTAACCAAAGGTAAGCTATAGGATTACTAAGGCCCCTATATTATAGTACCCTTATAGATCCCTTATAGTAACCCCTATAGACCCCTTTTTAATGCCCCTTCCATTCCCTACTAACCAGAGGTAAGAGAAGCCGCGATTTGCAGGCCTCATCTCGCCTGCAAGCTCGGTCCAGGATCCGGCTTTGGGGTTTTGTGCGGTGGGGGAGGGTTCGGGGTTCGGGGTTTCGGCTTTAGGGGGTTTAGGGTTTAGGGTTTGGGGTTCAGTTCAGGGTTTAGGGGTTTGGGTTTGGGTTTGGGTTTTAGGGTTTGGGGTTTAGGGTTTAGGGTTTAGGTTCAGGGTTTGTTTGGGGGTTTGGGTTGAAGTTCCCTCAATAGGCGCCACAGGCTTGTGGGCCTAAGGGTGATGCCGCATTGTCAGATACAGTAGGCCTTTTCTGGGGTTGTGGAGTCAGGCTTGATGATACTTCGGAGGCACTCTGAGAAATTTCTGTGCCCTGTGAGCTCCGGTGCCTCTTTTGGATCTCTGTCTCAGTGGGTTTTCAAGCTGTTCTCAGCGATTGAACCCTAAATCCTATACCCGGAACACCCTCATAGAGCTTTCGCCATAGCAAGCAATCGTAGCCCCCATACAGATATGTTCGAATGTACCCACAACCCCTATTACTCAGGCTCCTATACCGGAGGCTCTGTGGTTCGGAACCGTTCTGCTACATTCCAGAGTTTCAAAAGCTTAAGAAATCGGAACCTTGACCCTCACTCAGGCCCCAAAGCCCCCAAACGCTGCAAAACCCTGGGCCCTAGACCCTTGAACTCTAAGTCCTGAACCCCTGCGGCCGCGATCAGAGTTTTACTGCTTCTGCGCCCAAACCCTTCTACTACGGGGTCGGAATAACTCGTTTTGTGATATCACTCATTTATAGTTCCTGCATATGACTATGTTAGCTGTTAGAGTATATCGCAAAACTTGTGATTCTACTTGCTGTAATGACAGGCACCTGTACTTAGCCAAAACATGACCTTCATAGTAACCCCTATAGAAACCTGTCAAGGAGCTCTTTTAAAGGAGCCTTGTTACCAAGAAGGTCCAGCGAACCGCTAGCGCACCGAACCTGGGCCCTTCACCCGTTACCGGGACGCCTGTGGTCGTGGCCAGGGTCCTGGGGGAAGTTTGTCTGGGTTGTCCTTTGGGATCCTTTTTAATTTCCCCTACTGTTTTGTAGAGAACCATAATAGTAAATAATTTTCAAAGGGCTTAAAGGACAACTCATGTGAGTTTTGGGTGATATACGGGCCTTGGTAGTGAGATAGAACGACTTTCTTGTTCCGGGTCGGACAAGGACTTTGTAGGGATTTCCTAGGCTTTGATATACTTGGAAGGGCAGGGGACTTAGTAAGTAGGTTATAAGTAGGGTTATAATTGGGGTAACTCCACTTAGGGTACTTATAACTCTACTTATAACCTACTTACTAAGTCCCCTGCCCCTCCAAGTAGGGGCCTGATTGATGCCATCAGTAACTAGACGTGATCTACTCCGGCTGCAGCTTCTGCATGAAGTGTGCTTGTGATTATCGGGTGTCCGCTTTTCAGTAGAGTGCACATGGTTAAGGCTTGAGACAGCACTGACGGTGTGCGCTTTCGTGCCTAAGGCACAGGGTGTAAGCTCGTCGGGGCCTACGTAGGTCGTTTTGGTCGTCCTGGTCGTCGTGGTAGTCTCGGTCGTCTTTGTTGTTTCGGATGTCTTGGCCGTCGCCGTGGTGGTCGTGGTCGTCGTAAAGGCGGCCAGATCTGATGGCGACAAGAAGCATCGGGTCTCGATTGAAGTCGGCATCAGGTCTGAGCCCCACTCCTCCAGAAAAGCAACATTCCTCGAATCCTAGACCCTAGCTTCAACCACTCAACAAAAGAATCCCACACCTTAACCGAAAACCCTAAGCCACAGAAGATAGATCAAAATTCCACGAAGACCCTGCTTCGAAAGGCAGGCATCAAGATATCATCTTGTAGCTCGAAGCCAACTCTGAAACCGCAAGTGCGAGCTGCAAAAATTATTTCGTTCGAAACCCAGCCAAAAATCCGAGACTCGATTTTAAAGCCCTCGCCTTGTGACGATTGCAGAACTGAAATCGAATGAAGAGACTGGCTTAAGAAGGACGTTTTCTGCATCAATCTCAATCCGAGGCCTGCTTAGTAGGATTGCCAATCGAAGCAAGTTCGAGGCTTTGCGAGGCTTTGCGATCTAGCTGGGACTCGATCTAAAAAATGTAAGCCTACCTATGGAGACACGTGGGCATGGAACCCAACATGAAAATCACAGGAAGAAAGGAATGTCATCAGCCACAGGGAGGTTGCAGCAAGGCTGAAGTTCGAAGCTCTAAAGCAAACCCGGGAGTTCAACCTGATTGAGTAAGGGCTGAACCCGAAAGACCCTGAACCCTACCAAGGTCTCTGCCAAAAGTGTAGTCCCAAGGGTTGCAGGAGCTTTGGGTACAGGCTCAAAAGTCTTAAATGTGGCGTCTAAGGTTGGCAGTCTAGTAATTGGAGTTTAGGGTTTAGGGTTTAGGGTAGAGTTCAGCATTCGCCCTGCTTCCCGGAGCAGTATGCTTCTTCTGTATCTAACCCGGAGGTAAAACAGTCGAACGTCCTCTTGATCAAGCCCTGAAGCCTCAACACCGAGGCAAAGGTGCGGTTGAAACAAACGAGGCCCCAAACCGTGCAGCTTGCAACAAACACTCTCTTGTCCCCCCATGCCCAACCCCCGCTCCCGAAAGTAACCGGCACTTGCATGGGCTTGTTTCGCTGATAGCCTTTGCTGAGACCAGTTGAAACGAAGACCCACAATTCAAGAACGTCCTTGCTGAAATCCATCGAAAACAAATCAAACCCATTGCAGAAGCCGTTCACAGGCCTTTACAATTTCGTTGTAAACCTTCCGGAGAACACATGACTATCAAAACTCCACAGCGCCCCACAAACCTTGATACTTCTCCACCAAAACAAGCACTGTCAATCATCTTTTTCACAGAACAAATCCGAGGCAACGAGGTTGCTGCCGACGGGCCAACTCGCAGGCATGACTAACCCAGACCCCCAGGAGGATCCAAAAAGTAGATCCCTTAATGGGGTTCCTATAAAGTACCCTTAGTAGTATAGGGCGCCAAATTAGGGGATCTACTTTCTAGATCCTCCCCGGGGTTTGGGTAAGTATTCTAAGCACTACGGTTCCTTAGTGTTCCTTTTCATGAGTACACTGAAGTCACTAAGGTATACCCCCAAACCGACTCAAATTATGAAGGCCCCTACAATGTATTGGGAAATCCGTCTTTCCGGGGATCGTTAGGCTTCTATGGACCTCAGTCTGCAGAACAAGGGTTTCGGGTTCTTTGGTTGTTGTTCGGGGGCCACCATTTTCATACAAGGTTTGCATGCTTAGTTACTTTTAGGTCTAGTCGTTGTAACAAGCCCGTTGAAAAGACTGTGAAGTTCAGTATCAAGGTTCTAGACGGATCAGGCCTGGCTTAAACAGCATCGCCATCGTCCTCATCATGACCCTCACCTTCCCGTCCTTGTCCGCATCACCATCGCCATCATCATCTCATCATCTCCCCATGATTACGTGATCTAAACTAAACCCTAAACCCTGAAAGCAAGAACTCGAAACTCATAGGCCCGCCCTGCACCCGAACCCCAGACTCTTCGACAGGCAACTCGCAAAATCAAGTTATAGGAACATGTTCTAAGTGGGAGTTTCCGAAAATTAGGGGTACCTTATTATGGGGTCCCTATAATATGGATCCTACTACTTAGGGTAGTATATTTGGGTCCCCTATTTTCGGAAACTCCAAAAGTCTAAATAGTATTATGGATCCCCAAACCCCAACCCACCTGCATCCACAATTTGCGGGAGGTTATGCGAGTTCCAGCACCGCCACAGCCGCCCCGGCACAGGCCGGGATCAACTGGCGGACATGGGATTAGTTCGCTTACTTCCTGAACACCTCTGGGCTTCTATACTCCCTTGAAGACTCCCTTGAAGTATGGATGACTTTGTCACTCGTTGGGTTTCTATACCTGGTTCAGTCGAACAGGAAAGTTTCGTTCTGGCGCATTACGGATTAAGGATATACTGTGCATGTTCGCGCCTTTCTTGCAGTGGCTTCTTCCCGGTTTCGTGTTAGAATACCGGCTTTAGCGCCATTGCGCTTTCCGGTCGCTATTTTGCAGGATTTGGAGTTTAGGCTTGACCTGAACCGCGAGAACCCCTGTAAAACCATCCGAAAGCAACCCTAAAACACCAGCGGTCACGGAAATATCCTGTCGACATCGAAACTTGTGCCTTCATCCATGGATTTTCATCCCTATTCCCTCGGTTTTCAAACTCCTAAATCGAACCGTCATCACCTTGATCCTCAAACCCTCATTGCTCTACGTTCGAGTGTGATTAACAGCACCCTGAACCCTAGAAAGCCTGAACCCCTATAAACCTGAAACCCAAAACCCGAACCCGAAACCCTTAACACTAGAGTCACTAGACTAAACCTTAAACTCCAGACCCGAAAAACCCTACTATAGGGGCCTGAATAGTTAGACTAGCGTTTTTGGGGCCCATTATACTATAGTTATAATAAGGGGCACGCTAAAATATTATTGTTGATTATTTAGGCCGCTCTCATAGCCCCCCTAAAGTGACCCTAAAAATCAGCACGAATACAACCCTTGGTAAGAACCCTTTAAGCCCGAAAAAAACCCAACCTCAAACCACCCAAAAGCTGCCCAACCCTAACCACTAAATCCTAGACGCCCAACCCCGAAAAGCCCAGAAACCTCAAACTCAAAAGCTGCCAAACCCTAAACACTAATTCCTTGCTCTAAAGTAAAAGCCAGAAAGTTGGAATATGATTATCCTAAACCCTTTATGGTAAATTATAGGGTATCCTACCCTGAAACCATATTAAGCCCGAAAAGCCCTAACCTTGAACCCCGAAGCCGGTCGGCATTTCGTCGGGAGAGACTCTGCAGACGGAAGAAGGGGTTCCAAAAGAAGCCCCCAAGCCCTAAACCCTACAAACCCTAAACCCTAAACCCTATAAGCCCTAAACCCTAAACCCCAAACCCTAAACCCTATGAACCCTAAACCCTAAACCCTATAAACCCTAAACCCTAAACCCTAAACCTTAAACCCTATAAACCCTAAACCTTAAACTCCAAACCCTAAACCTTAAACCCAGAAGCCGTCAAAAGCCCTCGTCCTTTCCTCCTCAGGTGCAGGTGAGCCCCGGCGTGGCCCATGCCGGGGCTCCCGGGGCTTCCTTTTTGAGTTGAGTGGTTTAGGGGTTTAGGGTTTAGGGGTTTAGGGTTTAGGGTTTAGGGGTTTAGGGGTTTAGGGGTTTAGGGTTCAGGTTTCTATAGATTTGCTACTTCATTCTTTAGATATGTGTGCATCTTTTCACCGGTTGTTTCAGAAGGCTTGGAAGACATATTTTGGAGGATTCTAGAGGGTTTATGGTCTATGCTCACAGTCTCAGGTTGAAAGCTCTAACTTGTGCTCGATTTGTTTACGGGGTTGGTTTAGATGACTTCTGAGGGTTGCATGGAGTGGAGCTTTGCGCACAGGGGTTTCGAGTGTTGTATGGGATTCTGCGAGGTTTTGCAAGCTATCTCAATAGTGGTACAGGTCTATGAAGCTTAACCCTAAACCCTAAACCCTAACCCTTCACTACCACGATCCTTTCAATCCCCACACCGGCCCAGACCCTGAACTGTAAGCCCTCTGAGTGGTGCCAGGGTTTGTAGTGTTTCAGGGGTCGTCAGAGGGTGTGTGCAGCGCTTCTTATCGTCACAGGGGCTGGTTTGCCGGCGCGAGCAATCGGAAGAATACTCCAGGCTTTTATAGAGTCTTTGTAATTTTTCTAGGGTTTCTCATGAACCCTGAAAAGACCTTGAAGGCTGAACTCTTACGAAGGACCCTATATCCTGAACCCAAACAAAAGAGTCTGCAACAGGGAGCCCAGGCTGATTTTGATTCTTAGTGGGGCATCTACTTTTTGGATCCTCCCGGGGGTCTGAATGTTTGAGGGCCGGATCGTCCCCTGAGCCCGACAGCGTTAAAGCCCGTAATCCATCCTAAACCTTCTGATAGAGGGGCCGTGCACAGTTAGAACTGGGGGTATAATATTCCTCTTTCATGAAAACATCATAAGGACCCCCAAAATCGGTTACCACTATTCTCGGAAACTCCCAATTCTTACCTTTGGTTAGTAGGGAATGGAAGAATGGTAGTAATAGTAGTTATACTTGTACCCCATTCCTCCATTCCCTACTAACCAAAGGTAAGAATTAGAATCGGTTTGGGGATATATGATAATATACCACGAACGCAACCCCCAAACTCCAAACCCGAAGCTGCAAAGCGCTCGGGCTGTCTCCTGATCCTAGAAACCTTAGCATTCCTATAATTCTTGTATAATTGTGTAAAAACCTCAGAACCCCTAGAATTCTTGTATAATTTTTGCAAAGCCTCAGAATCCCTAGAACTCTTGTATAATTTGGTACAGACGCTCTCGCCCTCCACGCAGCAAAAGTCTTCGGCCTCAGTCACAGGAGCTCGTCCGGCGAGCGAATCCGTTCGGCATGCCGATGTCCGCGTCGCAGTCCAGATCCCCCGAGGTGGCCGGAACCCTTGTAGTACCCTAAAGGGAAGCCTTATAGTACCCTTAAAGGAACCCTTATAGATCCCATTATGGTAGCGAGGTGGCCATGTTCTGATGAAAAGGGATATGGGAGTTTCCGAAAATTAGCGGTACCGTATTTTGGGGTCCTTGTAATAAGGATCCTACTGTTTAGGGTACTATATAAGGGTCCGCTATTTTCGGAAACCGCCATATCTTTATGGATTCATTGGTATCAATTGTTCTAGTACAGGTATACGACTTCCGACAAGTGTGGGGGTGCTGCTAGGTGCTACCTACCCGAGCTACCCCAATCCTTAGAGTCGAACACCAAAGCGCTTAAGCCTAAACCCAAAGAGCCAGTGGAGACATAGGGGTATCCAGAGACTCCAATATCCCTTAATTAAGGAATAGACCTTAAATTTTAATAGGATCCAAAGACATATGATTTAATCTATATTCCTTATTTAAGTGCTATTGGAGTCTCTGGGTAGGTACTCAAGGGTCGGATCCCAGAGGTTTTCGATGAAGCCGAAGCCCCGCATGGCACCTTATCTTGAACCTAGAAGGGTGGTTATCAAAATTAGGGTCCCGTTTGGGGTCCCCTAAATATTAGGTGCGGTATTATATTAGGGAACCAAAAAGGGACCCTAATTTTGACAACCGCCCATATGGGTTCAGGGTTTAGGGTTTATAACGGATCTACAAGCGTTCCGTTGTAAAGGTTCCGTATGGACTTTACAAAGCATAAGGGTTCCAGAAGGGTTTTAGGATACAGAAGCGTGAACAACTAGCAGCACTATTCCTCGGGGTTCCTGACCTTACCTTACCTTACTTTGTACACTACACCGAAACGGTCCCCTAAACCAAGCCCGAAAACCCCTAAACCCAACCCTTTGATCCTTTAAAAATCCCTAAAACCGCAGTGCAAGGATGGACGCTCATTTACATGTTGGGCTCCTTTTTGCAGCTTAGGATCTTTTTCGTCGGCTGTCGGGGTAGCGGTCTGGCTTTTGGGGTTTAGAATGTAGTGTTTAGGGTTTAGGGATTTGAGTGTAGGCTTTAGGGTTTCGGCTTTAGGGTGTAGGGTTGAGGGTTTAGGATTTAGGGTTTAGGGTTTAGGGCTTAGGATTTAGGGTTTAGGGTTTAGGGTTTAGAGTTTAGGGTTTAGGGTTTAGAGTTTAGGATTTAGGGTTTAGGATTTAGGGCTTAGGCTTTTGGGGTAACGGTTTGGCTGTTGGCATTCAGGGTCTTTGCAGGCTTTTGAGGCTTTGCAAGGGCTCTGTCTGTAGAGGTGTTGTTGTGCGGGTTATGCCGAGATTCCTTGAAGATCTTTTTGGTTTCGAGGTCTGGGATGCTGTGCGCGAGCTGCAACATATTACATGACCGACGATGGACCGACCCTAAGCTTCAAGAATTTCAAATCGCCAAACCCTAAAGCCAAAGAAGCCAGAAGCCCAAAAGCCCAGCCTTGGACAAGTATCTGAAACTCCCATAACTTACAAACCCAGAGACTCCAGCTATCCCTTAATTAAGGAATATACCTTAAATTATAGTAGGATACCAAAACATGATTTAAGGTATATTCCTGAATTAAGGGATATTGGAGTCTCTGGGAAGCCGGAATTGTTGAACTCGAGACCTTTCGCCTTCTAAATCCTCAAACATCCCAAAACCTTAAACCCTAAATCCTCAAACATCCCAAAACCTTAAACCCTAAATCCTCAAATCCCAAACTCTCGAACTCCCCTGGAGGCCGCCCCTGCCAAGGCCCCTGAGGCCGTGGGGAAGGAACTGCCTTGGCCTTGAGGGCTTTCATACGGTTCTTATATGGGTGGTTGTCAAAATTAGGGCCTCTTTTTGGCTACCCTAAATATTAGGGACCCAAAAAGGGGCCATAATTTTGACAGCCGCCCATTTGGTTTTGATTCCTTGTAGTTCAGGGTTTTGTTTTTCTTTGCGTTGAGGCCTTGCCCTTGAGGGGCTTTGGATGAGGCTTTCATACGGCTCTTGTGCGGGTTAAACTACTAGGAGTTCAGGGTTTTGTTGTCCTTTGCGTCGAGGAGAGTTCTACAGGGTTTGCGAGGGTCTTGTGAAGGTTTTTGCGGATTTAGGGTCTTGGTTTTTGGGCTTGGGGTCTTCGGATTTTAGCGGTTATTAATTCTTGTTGCTCGGGTTTAAAGTTTTAGGGTTTCGGACTCAGGAGTCAGACTGTAATGTCAGAGCAAGTTCAGCAGAACAAGCACGAGCAAGCAGTGAAGCACGCATTTAGGAAGCTAGAGTGCGCATGGTATCAGGGTTGAGTGCAAAAACATTCATCTTGTTAGCGGTTCTTTGCGACTACGTCCGCCGTCAGAACAATCCAGTATAGGAAGCTGGGCCCTTAGATTTGTCTTCCTCTGAGTGCTTCCTTCTTGCTACGAGGAACCTGGTGCTTCGCCGGGACAGAATCGCATCCGCAAACACCCAGCGTCGGCCTGGGATGAGGGTTTGTCGGGATTGAATCGTGTGTGAGATGTTGCAACTAACAGTGGCAATGGCTGGTAGGGAAAGGAGTTTGTGCACTTGTGCCTGCTCCAGGTTACTGGAGGGGGGCTGAAGGTGACAGCAGGCCAGTTCACAACAGAGGTGGGCTCACCCCTGGCTGCCAGGGGCTACATGGACTGTTTAGCAGGGAAGACCTGTTTGAGTAGAAGCTTACAAGAAGACTTCACGTGGCGACAAGAGGTCTGGGCGCTAGAAATTGCTGTCGCAGTGTCGGCGAGGTGAAGGAGTCTGTGCACTTGTGCCTGCTCCCAACCATTCCAAGTACTTTGAGTACGTGGTGTTGAATAGGTGAAGCCTGGTTGAGTAGAAAACGGAAGCGAAGACTCCAGGCAGTGACAAGTGTACGGGACTGGAATGTTGGTGGCGGGCATGTGAAAGCAAAGAGTCTGTGCACTTGTGCCTGCTCCAAACCCATGTAGGCGTGTATCTGTATGACTGGCGGTAGTCAATGCTTCAGACGAAACGGAAAAGCGCACGGTGGGAGTAAGTGCGACTAGTGGAGTTTGCACACTGGTCTGATTTCAAACTAGTCACCCTGAATGTTCAGTATGGCTGGCGGCAGTTCAATGTTAGTTTATGAATCCGGCGAGGTTTTGTGGTTTCAAAGGGTCTTGTGTGGGGTAGGTATCCTTGGTCGTGGTCTGAGAGTTGGTAGCGGCTGTACAGTTTACCTCTGTGCAGAGTACAATTGTGCACGTGGCAATTCCGTCGAAGGCCTGGGTTGCTTTTGTCAAGGATCTTCGATCAGCGATTTGGGACGTGGCGTGCAGCTTCTCTGGCAATCGCAGCGGGCGGCGTCAGAAAAATTCGTATCTCATTGAACTGGTTACTTGTCGCTGCTCCTGTTTCTCAGTCGGAAGGCGCGTCGCAAGACGTATCCGGTGTGCACACAGGCCGTGAGCCTCGTGCTACTGAGTTTCCTACGACCGCTCGCCATTGCCGCCCAGTCGAAACAGGGAGAACGTCTTCAAAGCCTGCAGTGGCCCCTGTTGCCTCAGCCCTTA
Organism: Symbiodinium sp. CCMP2592; assembly: GCA_905221615.1. Lineage (NCBI taxonomy): Eukaryota > Dinophyceae > Suessiales > Symbiodiniaceae > Symbiodinium > Symbiodinium sp. CCMP2592. The sequence goes on along the minus strand of CAJNDT010003946.1, from coordinate 396,238 downwards.
CAGAACTTCTTTATCAGACACTTCGGGGAGGATTTTCCAAAGCTGTGCAGTGATGAGCCCGTTCCACCGGAGTGCAGAATACGGCGTTGTGCAGCCGCGACAATGATGCCGACGATGCTGTGGGAGAAGAGGAGGCCACGCTGCGAGCGCGGCAGGCAGTGCTGGATTTTGCTTCAGCTCGCGTGCAGCACGTGCTGTCAACCAACCCAGAAGCCTACGAAACTGAAACGTCCGGTGAGACGGCTGAAGAGGCAGCGCAGGCATCCGGGCTGTTGGCATACGCTGCGTCGCGCATGCAGCAAGTGCCGACATCGAGCAGCGAAGCTTACCCCGACTCACGGGTCCTACGCCTCAAACATACCGGACAGTAGCGCAGCGTGTTGGACAACAGGAGTTTGCAGAAATGTGCCTGCTTCAAAGCACTGGGAAACCTATCTAGAATGGATTGTATCGGTTAGATAGAACGGACACGTGAACGGTCTTGTGTGGATTCTTGCAAGCAAGTACAGCCAAGTGTGTCAAAACAGCGAGTTTGTGCAGTTGTGCCTGCTCCAGATCAACACGAAACTCATTATGACAGCATGTTTAAGCGATGAAAAGCCGGGAACACGGAGTGTACCAGTAGGAACCATGCGTTCAAACCGTGACCACTGGCTGCCAGGGGGTTTAAGCATAGGTGGATGCATGGCTTAGACTTCGGTCTGAACGAACGGCGTGCAAGTATCACTGGTGATGTCCGCGAACGGAAGGAGTTTGTGCACTTGTGCCTGCTCCCAACGTCGGTAGCTATTTAGTATGTTTGGTTGTAGTGCAACCGGCAGGAACCACAAGAAGCGTTCCAGCTTCGCATTATTAGCAGAGTACGTAGTGGCGCCTGCTAGAGTCAGTCTAGGTGTTCGATGAGTGGGAGCGGTGGTAAGTTAAGTCGTAGGAACCGTGAGAGCGCGCTTCAATACTATTCAGAGTGGCGGTCTGTACAGGACTTGGGACTCATGACAGGATTTCGGACTTCACATGTTTTGTCTCAGTCCCACTATTGGTCTAAATTTCGCTCAATGCTGGGACTCAAAAGATATTACCCCCCAGAGACAATTTGGAGTAGATACAGGGCGTGTATTTCAACCAGTGAACGAAACAGTGCGCTAAAAGTAAAACGAGAGGGGGTGGCTGTCCGATGTCGGAAAGCAGCAGACGTGGGTTGGTTGTGAACTCCCCGACAGTAGGACGGACACCGTTCGTCGGCGGACGTGCGCCGACGTTCACAAGTTCAAGTTTCGTCGGGAAAGGTAACGAAGACGTCAGGGTAGGACCCGAACAGACAGGTGTCACGATTAACGGCGGTGCTTGTTGCGGCGGCGGAGTTTGTGCACGTGTACGTGCTCCAATCCAGTCAGTGTACGTGTTCGGTATGTTTGTTCGTCTTAACCTGTCTCAAAATCAGCGTATCTAGGTACTGGTTGATTAGCTCGCTAGCGGGTACGCGACAGTGTCGTGTTGTAGTACTCCTCTGCAGCGAAGCAGCGCTTCCACAAACCTTTCAACCTCACCCAACCTCCAACCTTGCAATCTTTTGCTCGGCGTTGGTTGTCATGAGAACCTGTAACCTTGCCACAGCGATTTTGCCAGCTCCAAATCGAGTCCTTTGTATACATTTAGCCCACATGGATGAGACCGAAGGGAACCCGGACAGAAGATGGTTTTGGGTCCAAAACAAGTTTGGACAGTGGGGCCAGCAGTGGCACACGTGGTGGCGAAGTTTGGAGCTCCTTCGTCGTGACCATGGGCAGGACAGCGCTAGCACGGCAATTTCATCGGAGCCCAGTCCCACCCGCAGCAAGCGAAAACGGACCGCCTCTGACGATGGTATGCTCGACTGAGTGCTGTAAGGATTCCTAAATTTATTGCAACAACCTGCCTTCCATGGCCTTCAGCTAAGAGCCCGCAGCTTCCTAGAAGCTCTTTCAGGCAAAAAAACTGCAGCAGTGTGTGCTGCCAAGTGCAAGTTTGCCACGGCGCGTGAAAAGTTGGCAAACAGCCCGTTAGGAATTGCAACCTTGTACATGCTCAGGTTGGATCGTGGTGCTGCCGCCATCTTCGGAGTGGGAACAGGACCTGGTGGTGTGGATCATTTGCAGTTCTCGTGAGCTGGAAGTTGTAACGCCAGGAGACGAGATGTTGCATTGGCGTCGCGACAGAGGCGCAACTCGTGGTTCGTGCCTTCCTGTGTTTCTGTTTTGCTACATAGCAAACCGAGACGGAGAATAATTGTCGCGTGCACACGCGTCAAGCGACCATTGCGTCGGCTATAAACTCTGTTGCTCCGTATTCCGCAGCCCTTTGTACGCGTGCCGTCGCCTTCTTTGTGATCATGGCGCTTGGCTTGCATGACATCGATGTCGGCTGGTGGATAACCAACGTCATGGAGGTTCGACTCTGGCAAGTGAGGCGAATGACTTCAACAATCAGGGCGTCCTTCGCCGAAAACCGTTTCGTGAAATCCCAAGAAGAGTTCGCGGTCTCACAGAACCGATTCTGCTTGAAGAAACTCCAGCGCCTGTCCTGTGCCAGTCAGGGTTGCAACAGAGTCGACTACTTCGACTGTGAAACTCAAGTGTATCAGTACGGCATCATCGGTTTTACTCCCAACCCGCTTCTTTTGAGTCAGCCGCTCTGCACTAACCGACGTCTACACCGGGTTGTACAAGCAGTAGTTTCGCATGAACAATGGCATCCCTGCCTTTGTGTTTTGCCGTCTACCCCGGCCTTTCGGTACGTGGGCCGCGCGCAGCGTCGCTGCGAGCTTCTGCCAGCCAAAGTCCAATTGCAACTCCGCCGGCAAGGTCTGGAATCTTGTTGGATACATCAAGTACATCCAGTGGCACTACCTGTACTGCACCATCGGCATTTTCATTTTCTGAGTGTCCAGTGAGCCTGTACGGTACCCAAGATGTTTCTGGTTAGGCTCGTGTGACCATGTGCTGCACGCCGTAGACAACGGTGGCATGCGTTGGTTGCGCACGGTGAAAAGCATTCTCGGGCCGACTTCTCTTGTGACACAACAATTCCATGCAAGTTTTAACAGTGTGGTGCTGCGGCTTCAGTTTTTTGTTTTGCTTCGAGTGCCGTTGGTTGCAGTGAGTCTGTTGTTGTTGTTGCTGCAGAAAAGCACATACCTGCTAGTTACGGTAGCAGCGGCAACGGTGCGTCAAGTGGTCTAGTGGCTTTTACATATGAGTTCCCGCAATAGTCTTGACCTCAGCAGTCGCTGGCCGACATTTTGATTCAGCAAAGCAATGCACAGGCTTGAGAACAACGCGACACGCTGTTTTAAGCATTCCATGACGAAGTAGGTCCGGTGCGGATTGAACTGCTCCGGCGGTCGCCATGTCGAACGATCCGGACTTTCTGGAAGAGACCCCGGCGGAATGAGGACGCCAAGGAACAGCGACGCTACGAGAGAGGCATGGAACGGCGATGGGAACGACATACAGAGCAGAGAACTGTTCGACGAGCACGGCAATCCTCGGCAAGTTCCAGCTCCTCCACCAGCACGCCCCGCATGCAAGCCTTCAGCTCCGCCACCTGCTGCTTCAAGCTCTGCCAACCACCCGAGTTCGGCCAAAGGACAGGGCAAGGATACACGGTGCGTTCCTGACAAGGCCTCGCCTTCCAATCGTCCTCCAGGAAAAGTTTGGAAGGCAGGGTGGCAAAGCACGGGTGCCGTGCCAGCACCTTCTAGACCACTTAGCAAGGCGGTCCCTTACGAGTTAAAGGGTGGAGCTGGCAAGTCCGCGTGGCTGAGGACGGGTGGCAAGGGCGTCCACAGTGACGACGAACCACCACAAGAAGACCCAGAAGAAAACTGAGTGCGCGACCATCCGTTGCAAGCTAGCCAGGTGTGTGCCGAACACCGTGCAGTTTTGTATTTATATTGTAAGGCTAGCGTCACCACTTAGGCGTCTACTTGTAGCAAACAGCACAAGCAATGTGTGGGAGGAAAAAGGGTTTGTGCACTTGTGCCTGCTCCAAATCAATGCCAAACGCAACATGTGCATGATGGTAATCAACAGCAGACAAGCAACATGAAATGTACTCGTTAGAACAATGAATACAAGTCGTGACCCCTGGTTACCAGGAGTCCTGCACACCATGACGGCGTGCGTGCCACGTTTTTTTTGTTCCGTCGCGGCACCGTCGCTCTCACTGTGTTTGGTGCGGTCCTGTGGATTATTGTTACCGTTAGGGGATGCGACGAGGAAGATGGCGCCTTGCCGGGGCCGAGTCGCGTCAAAAGACGTTGTGCATGTAGCAAGCGACGGCGCGCCTGGACCGACTAGACTTGGCGCTGCAGCCACTTCACCGTGCCTAACAGGTCGGCTGGGACAACAAATTCAGTTGTGCGCAAGCGCTAAGACGCTGGAAGAAAGTGTCACAGCCGATTGTGGTTCGATGCACTGCGGAACTGACAGTGCAAGTGTGCATGGCCTTGCTGATGCTTGCTCTGCTTTACGCTCAGCATAAATCCTGAGTTGTTCATCTGCTCAAAGAGGAAACAATAGGTGCATTGCATCCATTGTGGCTTCAGTTTGAGGACGTGGCGCAGAACCTGGTGCATCGCTGGGACCTAATTACGTCCACGGACCTATTGCTGCGAACGAGCGTAATGGTGCTATGTTGCCACAGTTAAACAGGGTTGCAAACAAGAACTAACGCATGTGCATTACCATCAGTAGCCCAAGGTGTGGTGCAGTGCACCTGCCACTGCTTAATAGGAATTTTTTGCCAGGGGCAGGGAGGCTTCTTTCTGTGTCATCAAAATAGGCCCGTGGCCTGATCGAGGCATGGCTTCGCTGGACGAGTTTGTGAGCTTTGCCCAGGCGCGGCTGCGAGAGCGCGAGGCAGCAGCGTGGCAGGGGGTCATTGCACGCACAACCTCCTACGCGGATGACGTGCGAAGTCTGGCCGCTCTCGTTGCGCACGACCAGGAACCCGCCCGCGCAGACGCCGCTGGCGGCCGGCTCTGCAGTCGCGAAATCTGGGCATGCTGCGCTGTGAGCTTCTCCCTGCCAATTTTGACAATGTCGCCTTGCATGTGAGAGCACGTAATTAGAGCGGCAGGGTTTGAGGTGCTTCTCGGCCTGGCATTCTCAGAGAATTTTGCCTCGCAGGAGAGAGCGGCATGGTTTATCTCCTCGCCCTGCCATTCTGCCTTCCTCCCCTGCAGCAGCGAAACGGCGCTGGAGTCAGGGCCCCCAACCGCATCTGCACCACCCACTGCAGAGCCCAACCTGCCAGCTTCCACAGCCGGCGCGTCCGAGCCTTTCAGCGACAGGTGGTCTTACCCCTGGCAGCTCAGGTCAGCGAGGTGGTCTTACCCCTGGCTTTAGCTCTGCAAGGTCTCAGGTTTGACCTGGACCAAGCCAGCGGCTCCTGAAAGATCTGAAGCATGATGGATACCTGTTAGGATCAGTGCAAGCATGAGCTTTCGGAAGATTTGAAGTAGGACGGGTACCCGATATGATCAGCGCAAGCCCATGAGCTCCTGAAAGATCGGAAGAATTATGGATATTTGTTAAGATCAGTGCTAGCCCATGAGCTCTTGAAAGATCCTGATGTGTGCCGTTTAAGATCAGCACAAAACGGTGGCTTGCGGCGGCAGAAGACAGGCTGTTGGGCTCGGGAATCCAACAAGGGCTACTACTCTGATCAGTGCAAGCCCATGAGCTCCAGAAAGATCTGAAGAATGATGGGTACCCATTAACGTCACTGCGTGCCAGAGTTCTTTCAAGATTTCAAACAGGGTGTGTACTTGTTATGATCCAGCTCGAGGTAGCACAGGTGCCACGTCTCCCGCATGGCCAGGCCCAGCGTGACAGCCAAAGGGTTGCAAGGGTTTATGAGGGTTGTTTAGCAGGCCGTCCGGCACCAGAGTTCTGGAGAGTAGGCTGAGAGGATCGGAGCCTCGCTCTTGTCTTGGCCGAAATCCACGGATTCTGCGCCAAAGTGTCTGGCGAGAGGGCAGGCTTGGGGAGTCACAAGGTTTATAGTTCAGGGTGGACCAAGCCAGCGGCTCCTGAAAGATCTGAAGCATGATGGATACCTGTTAGGATCAGTGCAAGCATGAGCTTTCGGAAGACTTGAGTTAGGACGGGTGCCCGATATGATCAGTGCAAACCCATGAGCTCCTGAAAGATCGGAAGAATTATGGATGTTTGGTAAGTTCAGTGCAAGCATGAATTCTTGAAGGATTGGAAGTAGGACGTGTACCTGTTATGATCAGCGCAAGCCGATGAGCTCTTGAAAGTTCTTGATGTGTGCCGTTTAAGCTCAGCGCAAAACATGTAGCACAGGTGCCACGTTTCCAGCATGGCCAGGCCAAGGTTGACTTGTAGCAGTGCCAAGGGCGCAGCAAGTACATGGCCGGGGTCGCTCCACAATACCATGTAATCGACATGTCATTGTTGGGGCACAATCCATCAATCGTTAGTTGACAATACGGTGGGGCACATGCATCTTCGGTGGACCTTGAGGCATAGCCCAGGAATCTGTGGACGGTGAGCATCTAAATCAACGAATGTAGTTTCCCAGCCCGCAAACAGGCATCAACGTTGCGACTGCCCAACGGCAGTGCCTCTCGAAATGCGCAACGCTCCCAGTTAGTTCGCACATACGGATTTATGGCATAATGCGGTTTTGGATTTGTCACATTTCGGGTTTGATCTTGTAGGGTTTAGGATCCGGTTGTTTACTGTAGTTGGGGGCTCGGAGTTCCATGTGCCGGGGTTTAAGGAACAAGGGCTTTTGTCGTTCGCATTTGGGATCCGGCGTGGATGTCGATGATGGCAGATTGTCGAAGCTTGGAATTTCAATCCCAACCACGGCTTGGGGGGTGAGGCGTGTAAACTGCGCGGCGGCGCATTGTGAGTTTTCGTATTTTTCACCAGATACATATCCAAGGAAATTGCAGGGTTTTTCGAGTGTGACTGCTCCACCTCTGGAAGATTCAAACTTAAATATAGAACGCTGTGAAGCTTGAGAGGCCCAAGGCTCCGTTGGATTTGCGATTTTTTTGTGGGCTTGATGTTCCGGGCTGCGGTGTTTGGGGCTCATGTGCAGTGCAGCATACCTAATTTTTCTTGGATTTTTACTGCACATACAGCAAAGTATCGACATGTACCTGCAAATTCTGAAAATCATCGTTGCTCTGAAATTTCACGCCCGAAGTGTTACACCCAGCCTTACACCGTAAACTTCCGAATCTCATCGAACACCGGGATTCCTCTAGATCAAAGCTCCCCGTGAAATTGGAAACTTTGCACTGCGTACCTTAACTACAACAGCAAAGAAATCACATCAGTGATTGTATACCGATTTGATGTTAGCTGCAACTAAGCTCCTGACTTAGCAAGCAAGAACCCAAGGAGAAACACAGCAAGCTTCCAGCCCGAAACAGTAGGTTAACTCGGCTCAACAATCAGCGTTCGTTTTTTTTTGCTTGGGTCCTGAAGTGAGAATCGCTTTCGTAACCTTCAAAGTTGAACCGTATACCCTGAACTTTAAAGCCCGAAATCGTGGAATCTGAATGTACAGGCAAAGAATGTACAAGCAAACCCTAAACCTTAAGCCGCGCGCACAAAAACCCTATACCGAACTCCGAGAACCCCTTCAAATCTTCATAAACGATGTAAAAGCCTGTATAAACATCAGCCTACAAACTGACTCGGACTATGGCTATGAGTATGACCATGTCAATTGTTGTTGTTCTTGTTATTGCATTTGTCATGGTTTGATATAATTATTGTTTTCGTTCCTGCTGTTGTTCTTGTTGTTGCAGTTGTTGCTTTCTGTTGCTGCTGTTGTTGTTGTTGCTGCGGCTGCTGTGGCCATCATTGTTGTTGTCGTCATTGTCCTGGTCCTAGTCATTGTCGTGGCTATGGATGTTGTTTTCTTCATTTTTATTGTCATTGTTACTGTTGCTGCTATTGTTATTGCTACTGTGAACGGTTCATGGTTGATGGTTCGTTGTTCTTTGATACTGTTGCAGTTTTTGTGATTGAGCTATTGTGATTGCTGCTGCGATGTGATTGCCATTTTGATTGTTGCTTTTTTTTACTTTGTTGTTACTGGGTTATTTCTTTTTATAACAGTGCTAATCCTTACTAATGTTGTTTTTCTGTTGCTGCTACTGTACTACTACCACTACTACTGGTACTCCCTTCTTCTTCTACTGCTACTACTACTACTACTACTACTACTACTACTACTACTACTACTACTACTACTACTCCTAAGGGCAAGGGCAAGGGCAAGGGCAAGGGCTACTGCTACTGCTACTGCTACTGCTACTGCTACTGCTACTGCTACTGCTACTACTACTGCTACGACTACTACTACTACGACTACTACTACGACTACTACGACTACTACTACTACTACTACTACTACTACTACTACTACTACCGCCACTGCCACTTCCACTGTTATTCTTATCATGTTTGTTTTAATGCTTCATTTTTGCTTCGTTAATATTGCTGCTAACGTTGTTACTACTATTGGTCTATTGGTATGACTATTAGGGTAGCCATTTTTAGTGTCATTACCAAAACTACTACTATTCTTCTCACCATACTTAATTCAATGTTTGATTATGATGTCTATTGGTATCACTACTGTGCTGCGTACTACTATTGCGGAACCATTGTAAGCGTCATTACCGTAACTATGCAAAACATGGGAGTTTCCGAAAACAGGGGGCCCTACTTTTGTACCCTCAATAGGACCCCTATTATACGGACCCAACATAAGGTACCTCATCTTTCGGAAACTCTAAACCCTTGTGGAGCCTTTAAAGGAACCCTAAAATAGCCCTAATATGAGGTCCGACACTCCCAGAAGTCGGCGGTCGCGCTCGCAGATCTCGCCGAGGTCGGCGCAGGTTTAGGGTTTAGGGTTTAAGGGTTTAAGGGTTTAGGGTTTAGGGGTTTAGGGTTTAGGGGTTTAGGGGTTTCGGGTTTAGGGTTCAGGGGGCTTTGGGGCGTCGAACATCAGCGGAAGCTTTCGGGTCTTCGCCTTCAAAAGTCAAGGGGCCCTGATATAGAACCGCAGAACCTGAAAAAGGATCCTTAGTTTCAACTTAGGAGTTTTTATTGGGTGTTGTAAAGGTTCTGAAGAATTATTTCAGAGGGCTTGAAGGTTTTGCAGGGGTTGTGGGTGTCTGAGAGTTTGAATGATTTAGAGTTTTTCGTCTTGGGGTTCTTCCCGAAGCCCTACTTATCCCCACAGCCTTCGAAGACACATCAGCCAAGTCTGAACCCTGAGGGCTCTCCTAATCAGGTTGCGACATTGGTTCCTAAATGTGACCATTCTTAAGCATTGATACCATTGGGACTGAATAGCTAGTAATATTATCTAGGTGGCAATTTGGGAAACTTTTTTATTTCCCTTATGGTTCCTATAGAGGTACCTATATTCATAAATACTTTTCAGAGCCCCAAAACTACAACCCAGTTATCCTTTCTTGGGCTTAATAGGACTCTATTTACGAACATTTTTCAGAGGCTTTGAAGGGCCAACCTAGAATATTATCCTTGAGGTCCTCAGGGTTTCTTCATAGAATTTCGGTTACTATAAAAACACCAGCAGACCCAATTATGCCGATCCTGGAGGCCGCTCTACTAACAGCACCGCCAATCCTTATGAAGCCCTTCAAATGATACCCTACAGGACGCCAAGAACTAAATCCTATAGACCCTTATATAGAAACCTTATGAAACCTTATTAAACATCATTAGGTTAACACCGTTCTGCAAGCCGAGAAAAGCTTCTAGAAGCCCGTAAAAAGAGGCCAGTGCATTGCGCATCCTACAGGTTTTTGCTCACAAACTTCTGAAATTGTTTTAGCAAGGGTTCTTGCAAGGCCTCAGTAGGGATTTACTTAGGGTTCTCGAGGGTTGTGACAGGGTTTCAATGGGTTTTCACAAGGCTTTGAACCCTGACCGCAAGACTCAAACCCGAAACCCTACCCACTAAGCCCTCAACCACAAGCTCTGAGCCCCAAGCCTTAAACCCGAGGCCCTTGACCCTAAACCGCCACTTTCTTTGTGGGCCCAAGCGTTCACCGCCTTCCCGCGCCCCGAACTCCGCCGTCCGCGAAGCCGCGCCCAATCCTGGAACCATGTCGGGGGACCCAGGTCATAGGAGGCCAAAAGGCGGTTTTAGCCGATCGGGGTTTAGTAAGGAATCCCTACCCCAACAATCTTAAACCCCCCGTTTGGCCTCCCATCACCAGGGTTGATAAGGATTTTGCAGGGTCCTTTCACATTTGGGTAGTTGTCAACATTAGGGTCCCTTTTTGGGTACCCTGGGTGTTAGGTGCCGTATTGTGGTAAGGACCCAAAAAGGGACCCTAATATTGACAACCACCCACATTTTTCTTTGCTCTTGAGAGTTTGGTCGGCTCTTGTTACATACAGAAACCAAGAGATGATGTGGGCCGGACAGATGCAGATGACCACCGCCACCATCACCACAGTCACCACCACCATCAGCGCCACCATCATCGCAGCCACCATCACCGCCAGCACCTTTGACATCATCATCATCAGCATCATCGGAAGCACCGCTTCGGTAATTTCGAACGAAGCGCTGGAGCAGCTCAATACTAATGGGTATCTGGCCCTTATGTAATCCCACCAGGAAGGGATTCTACACCCCGAGCCCCAAACGCTCCCTCAATCATAACCCTTAAGAAGCCTTGAGAAACACCTTAAGACACCCTTATAAGTGCTGAAGGAGCGATAGAGACTCCTACCGGACTTTCGCACTTCGCTGGGGGAACCCTTCTAGAATGTGGATCCTCATGTTGCCATAGACTGGTAGACTTCCGCAGATGAAGCATGCAGGCTTTCGTTGCAGTTATACCTTCAGTGGGTTTTGTACGGTTTCCGTGAGGTTTTGAAAGGGTTCTAAAGGGCTTTATGGCTTGAGAGTGCAGGGCTTTCGGGGTGTAGTAGCGTTGGAGAGCTTCGGGTTTGGTTCAGTGGTGTCCTTACCACAGGGTTTGGGATGCCGGCTGCACGGAAACGTCCAACTTTAGAGTGTGGCTTCCGAAACAACCTTTACACCAAAATGGTTACAAACGAAACCCTCCTAAGCCCTTAACCCTAAACTGAATGTGCCCCAAACCCGACATCATCAACTCCTGCCTCTGATTTGGCTTAAAGGCCTGAACCATAGCCTACCCAGAGAGCCCAAATTATAAGGGGGTTCATACGATGATTTAAGCTATATTCTTTAATTAAGGGGTATTGGGCTGTCTAGGTATACCCCAAGCTTTCTTTAGCCTCAGCTTCGCAAAGCTTGAGAGTTTTCAGAGCTTCCGCCAACACTTCAACCTAAACACCAAGCTCCCCTGCCTATCTATGACTGCCGTCCTGTTTTGTGCCTGACGCAGCGAATCCTGAGCCGCGCCCGAAAGGCCTAGACAGCAACTATTAGACTATACCATTCGAAACTACACTTCTGCATCCTCAGCACCAAAATACCTCAAACCCCAAATCCTAAACCTCAGAACCCCCAACCCTAAAGCCCCAAACCCTCAACTTTCAAGCGCCAACCCTAAACCCTAAACCCTATACCCTATACCCTAAACCCTATACCCTAAACCCTAAACCCTAAACCCTAAACCCTATACCCTAAACCCTAAACCCTATACCCTATACCCTAAACCTGAACTCGAACAGAAAACGCTGAAAGACCCCCTTCCTTCCCCAAGAAAAATCGGGCGAATTTCCAAGGCAGCGCCTCATCAGCGGCCTCGCTCCCAGGTGGGCTCCTTGTAGGGCACCTTAAACTTACCTTTGGTTATAAAGGGCTCTATAAGGGTTCCTATAAGGGATCTATAAGGGTACTATAATATGGGAGGCCTTGATAATCCTATAACTTACCTTTGGTTAGTAGGGAATGGAGGAAAGGGGTACAATTCTAACTACTACTACTACTACTACTACTACCATTCCTCCATTCCCTACTAACCAAAGGTAAGTAAAGGGATCGGCTTCTAGAGGTTTCTATAAGGGTGGGCTCCCGGCCTCCCCAAGAGGAGGGGCTTCGGGGCTTGGAGTGAAGGGTTTAGGGTTTGGGGTGAAGGATTCAGGGTTTGGGGTAAAGGGTTTGGGGTGAAGGCTTTAGGGTTCGGGGTTCGGGGGCTGCAGGTTTAGGGATTTTGTAGGGTTTCGACGGGTTTCGACGATTATCGTATCAGCTCGTTTCTGTATGTTGAAGTAAGGTTTGTACTTTGGATTTTGGGTGTAGCATGTAGTGAATAGGCTGTTTGTTGTGTGTACAGTTTTGTTAACACTGCAGAGTGTGCATTTGAGGTTTTATTGTGGGGACACGAGTAATAAAAGGGCATTACGGCACAAGCATGTCACGGGTTTCGCGTTTGGGGTGTAGCGCTCGACAAGAAAAGGACTACATGGGCGGATGAAGCGGGATTGCATGATGGATGTTTCAAGTGTATTCTCCTACGGATCTTAGAGGCAGTCAAGAGATGCTTTCATGGGGTGTGAGGCTTTGTGGGATTTTTCTACGACAGTTCTCTGGACTTGGGTTTCAGAGGGGTTTAGGGCTCCGCGTTTGGAGCTTACGGTTTCGAGACGGTTTCTGTGGGGCGTTAGGTCTCGAGTTTAGAGGTTTCTTTTTTGGTTTCGACAACGTTTTAGGGTGGTCTTCGTGGTGACGGGTTTTGCTTCGGGGGTTTAGGATTCAGAGTGTGTTTTGGATGTTGATGTGTTGAGCCTTTGTAAGACCTTCGTCCGAGTGAGTGGCTGCCTCCAAAATACTCCAAGGCCTGCGACTTTACCTAGCCAGTCCCGACGACATTCGTGAAACTATTGCCCCCTCATTTCACACACCCTAGCGAAAATCAAACTGTTACACATTCTCGACTCGGAATCATGCTGTGAATCAGGTACAACCCTAAACCCTAAACAGTTCAGACGGGGGGGACATATGTTTTATCTTCGAGGGTATTGTCGTGGCGGTCTACCAGGCCCTAAACCCTAAACCCTAGACCCTTCGACGATTCAAAGTTTCAAGCGCAGCATTTTGTGGGGTTTGCAATTCCTCGGAACCGAGCCTCAGCTCCAAACGAAACGGCCCCAACCAGAAGATAAAGCTGACATAGGGGCCTGAATAACTACCTATACTATTTTGGGGGGTCCCTTATTATAGTTATAATATGATGGGCCCCCAAAACCCTATTCTAATTACTAAGGCCCCTACAGTAAACGCCTTGAGCAGGGTTCTTCAAGCTGAGGAGTTCGTCTCCAGGGGGCTTTTGATTGCGGGTCCTCGGTCCAGATGATGGCCTCAGCCATCTAGCTTTTTTTGTTCTTGTTGAGGAACTTAATTTAAGCTACCATCACAAGCAAAGCCACATTACCTACTATAGATCCCTATGATGTTACCTTAGATTAAGTTCCTGGACAAGAACCCAGTAGCTTTTGTGCACTTCGGGGTTCAGGGTTCCATTTTTTGGGTCCAGGGCTTGCGGTTTCAGTTTGATTAGGTTTTACGGCTGACTGCAAACCTAAGCGTTAAATCGAAAGACCGCTTGAGACTTGGCAGGCAGTTCGCCGGCGCTGTGCGCCACTCCTCCACCGCAAAGGCTGTCTGATTTTGGAAGTGCTTCCTCGTCTTGGGACAAAAAAACCCCTCGCCCGCGGACTACACGCGTAAACCCCTAAGCCCTAAAAGCCTTACTTCTTACGTCCGAAAGTCTGAACCTCAAGCTTTCGTGCCCAACACGTTCAATGCTACGGTCCCACTTTGCCAGAGGCTTGCTTCTTCCTGCATGCGTACTATGGCGGCCTTAGTAAGTACCCATACTCTGCCTAGGGTTCCTTATTATAGTTATAGTATAATCTGCTTCAAAACCTTATTCTGATTATTAAGGCCCCTATAGTAAGCGCCCACGGTTTCGAGAGAAGTGCAAGTAGGGATTTGGGTTCTGGATCTAAAAGATCTGAGGAAGCGGCAGCCTTGCAAAGAACACAGGATACCTCCAGCACTGTAGAACAGCCAACCAAAAATACATGTGGGACTTTCCGAAAATAGGGGACCCTAATATGGTACCTAAATAGTAGGATCCTTATTAAAAGGACCCCCAAGTAAGGTACCCCTAATTTTCAGAAACTCCCATACAGTATTCTCAGTTATGAGTAAAGTGAGAGAAAAGGCACGGCTCCGCCAGGCTGGAGGAAGAACGAAGCATAGGGTTGAGCGTTCAGGTTTTAGGGGTTTGCGGTTCAGGTTTAGGGCTTTAGGGTGGTTTAGGGGTTTAGGGTTTAGGGTTTAGGGTTTAGTTTAGAGTTTGGGGTTGAGGGTTTAGGGTTGAGGGTTCCGAGACCGCACTAATATCGAGATCAAGCACTCCTCGTCTCGAAACCGACAACCTGAGATCAATCCCGAGAGGTGTGGATCAACAAGGACACCAAGGTGATCTGCCAGGGAATGACAGGAGCAGCAACAGCTGAGGGGCTTTTCGTGGCTCAGGCTTCATGTTTTGATTTTCGAGATATTAACATTCGCATGGCACTCATCGTTTCTTTGTATGCTTACTCTGGATAGAACTGAAAGCCGTCATTTCGTTGCAGCTATTGGCAGCCACGCGATGGCTCAACGTAGCTTTCGAAGCTGCCTGGTCCATTCTGACGTAAGCCGTGCAAAGCTTGAGCCGTAAGCCGCGAACCCTCAAACCTCACCTTGGAGCTTGACATCCTAGACCTAAACCCTGGGCCACAAAGCAACCAAACGAAGAAAAACAAGAGCAGGGAGTGATCTTCTTTTCCCTCTCCCCCTCTCCCTCTTTCCCTCTTCCTCTTTCCCTCTCTCTCTGTCTCCCGCTCTCTCTCTCTCTCTGTCTCTCTCTTGTTTTCTTTATCTCTTTCTTTCTCTTTCTCTCTGTCTCTCTGTCTCTCTCTCTTTCTCTCTCTCTCTCTCTCTCTCTCCCTCTCGCGTTTAAGGTTTAGGGTTTAGAGTTCAGGATCTAGGGTTTAGGGTTCAGGATTTGGGATTTAGGATTTGGGGTTTTGGATGTCGCAGAATATACCCTGAACCATGGTAGGATCCCCAATATGATCAAAGGTATATTCCGTAATTCAGGGATATTGGAGTCTCTAAACCTTAAACCCTGAATCCTAAACCCTAAACCCTAACGGCGCCAGGACGGCAGGGGACCTTCCACACCACCCAGGTTCCACAATTTTCTCTTCAGGGTTGGGTTTGCTTTAGGATAGGGTTCTTTTAAAAGGGGGTCTAGAAGGGCTACTACAAGGGATCTATATAAGGCTAGTATATGGGGGCCTTCATAATCGGAATAGGGTTTTGGGGCCCATTATACTGTATCTATAATAAGCAGCCTCAAAATGGTATTGGTATTATTTGGGCCACTATATTAGTTGGGTCCCCGGTTTTTTTTCCTATGTCTGGTCCGGTCTGGGGGGCCTTGCTAGGTCTGGTCCCATGGTCCCTTCGTCCCCTGGTCCCCTGGTCGTTTGGTCCTCTGGTCCTGGTCCCCTGGTCCTTTGGTCCTCTGGTCCCCTGGTCCCTGGTCCCCTGGTCCTAAACCTGCAAGAACGACGATGACGAGGATGTCGACATCGACACCAAAAAACAACGACACAAGACAGAAGATTTGAAATTGTAATCCCGCAATATTCACACGCGAAACACGACCCTGCAAATTGTAGTGCTCCAATAGCTTCATGCAAGACACAAGCAAAACCAGATCCTGCGAATCCTAGTTCCCCATTAGCTTGATGGAAAACACAAACAATAAAAGACTCTGCAAACTGTAGTTCCCCAATAGCTTGATGCAAAACACAAACAAAGCCGACCCCGCAAATTGTAGTTCCCCATTAGCTTGATGCAAAACACAAGCAGAAGAACACACCGCAAATTGTAGTTCCCTAATAGCTTCATGCAAAACACAAGCAGAAGAACACACCGCAAATTGTAGTTCCCTAATAGCTTGAAGCAGAACACAAGCAGAAGAAGACCCTGCGAATTGTAGTTCCCCAATAGCTTGATGCAAAACACAAGCAACACCGATCCCTGCAAATGCGAACTCCCCAATAGCTTCATGCAAAACACAAAGAAAACCGAACCCTGCAACTTGTGGTTCCCCAACAGCTTGATGCTAAACACAAGCAAAATCAGACTCCGCAAGTTGTAGTTCCCCAATAGCTTCATGCAAAACAGAAGCAAAACCAGAGCCGTCAAATTCTAATTCCCCAATAGCTTGATGCAAAATAGAAGCAAAGACTGCAGTTGCCGCTGTTTGCAACCACAACCAGTGGACCAGACTTAGGAAAGCAAGTCGGGGCGGACCGGACCTAGGAAAAAAAAACCGTTCCGCAATATTAGTTTAGGACTCCGGATTATATGGTTTGGGGTCGGTTATAGGCTTGCCATCTGGGTGGTCGGTTCAGGATCTGAGGGTGTTTCGGCGAGGTTTTCCAACTAGAGTTCCACAAATCTTAAATCGTGCGCAAGGATTTTAAAAAGTTGTTGGAGATTGATACTTTACCTGGCCCTCAGGCATGTACGCCAAAGGTCAGGAAGTTTAGGTTTGGGATTCCTCGAGGAATCCACTAATCCCTGAACCCTAAACCCTAAACCCGAAACCCTTAACGTACATTATAAACCCCAAACCAAACATTCCGGTTCATGAAGGACTGCCTGAGGCTTTTTGCGGCACCTAGGGTTTGAAGGGGTGTCTGATCGCCCACCCACCTGACACGCGAGCTAGTGCACACTGATCAAACAAGGGGAAATCGCAAAGAGTTTATCTGCTGTCCACCGGCCTTCATGTCCATGTCTGCGACAACCCGCCTGCATCTCTAGTCCTTTGTCTCTTTCTCTTTCTGTCAACTTGTCTTTGCATACATAGTAGCCCAAACCCTAAGCCTTGGCCCGCTTTCAACAGCTAGAAGCTTTCGGTATGATCCTTATATCAGTCCTTAAAAAAGGGTAGATTTTTTAGGGTCCAGGTATGGGTTGAGGCAAGGCATCGATTTGGGAGAATTTTGCTTTCCCTTATTGCTCAGTAGAGAGCCTTGATTATGCAAAAGCCCTAAGCCCAAACCCCAAGGACAAACCTCACATCCCAGAGCACCAAACCCTCGAGCACTAAGCCCCAATCCCTAAAGCTAAGGATTTATGATTGCTTGTTTTGGGTTTTCTAATTATTAAGATTTCTTTTGTTTTCAAGAGGTCCTTTACCCGGGTACAAGACTTGTTTGCAGCATGGGGTCATGTGAGGGCCTGCCTAGAAGAAGGGGTTTACGGTTGTTGGGCTTTGTGGCTTAGGGTTTCCGGGTTTGGGGATTTGGATTTAGGGTTTTCCTGTGTTGGGGTTTTCAGGTTTAGGGTTTTAGGTTCTACACCCTACACCAAACCCTCCACCCTAAACCCTAAACCCTAAGCCCTAAACCCCAAGTCGATCGAGGTTGCAGGCTTAAAGAGGCTTTAAGAGTCTTGGGGTTTGGGATTTCAGCTCGAGCTTGCTTTGGACTGTGAGACATGGAGGGTATGACAGCATTGTAGTATAATGTCATTTGGTACTATAAGGTAGCATATTGCATAACATACGGTACTATAAGGTAGCATATAATGTAGCATCCCGCTTTATCATGCAAAACCGGAATAGAATGTAACTTAATGTAGTAAGATCTAACTTGCAGCTACTTGTAGCCAGAGAGGTTGGAGTGAAACGAAGCACGAGGTTGCGATCGATGGCGAGGAAACCTTCAACAATAATTTGAAGCTGCACTGAGCTCATTGCACCTGCGGACCAGTTGCACGATTGTATTCGCAAAGAAAGGGCAGTCACGATAATGAGGACTTGCCGCATCGTTTTTGCTCGGCTCGATGCAGCAACCTACAACTATGCGATGCACTCCCAGTTGTGCAGAGTAAACACTGCACACCTCGATTGCGTGCTGGTGGCGCGCAGTTACACAACCAAAAACCCGGACATAGACACGCTGGCCGAGGACTCCCAACAACCAAAAAACGATGCCAAATTCTTTGAGCTCGGAAAAAGACATGCTTAGTGATGCTCGCTATTCTTCGACTTTGTGCAACTTGCGAACTCTTCTTCGAAGAGCCTTCGCGAGAGTACAGTCAGGATGTTCTTGACGGGACTATGGCCAGAAATCTCGTCCTGATACACCTGGACCTACACCCTCAACCAGAATCGTAACCGACCAATATAGTACCCTTACAGTAACCCTTGTTTAAGGATTTCGATCTGATCACTAGGCTTGGGGTTTTCAGGTGGTTCGGCATCCAGGCCCGAACCGCCTAAGTTCCCCAACAGGTTGTTTTGGTCTAGCGCACGGCCCCAATGTCCGAAGTTTGATGAGAAGTTGGGTTTGTTTTCGTGACCCTGAGCACGGACCCCTGGGAACCTATGTTCCCAATGCCGAGTATGCTTTCGGGCCCACTGCCAGCCTCCGAGGCTTTTATGGGGCTAGCCATTGTGAACAGGGACATCTCTGATCATCCCTGGCCTTGACAAAACAGAATTAACGCACGCAAATATGTCAGATTCATGTCCCGTTGGTGCAGTTTGCTTTGGGACGAAGAGAAGAGGATCCAGAAAGGATGTTGGTTTCTTCGTTCTGCTTGTTGGACGGTGTGTCGTGGGACGTATTGTGGTCACATGGTATTGTGATCAGGATGTGCTATTTTATGGGCATGTGATGGTGGCCTGTTGGCATGGCAGCCCTCTCACTATTCAGTGGCCATCGAGCTGTGTTGTGTGTTGAGGAACTTTGCGCAGCATGTGACGGTCGATCCGAGGATGACAGGTCGACATGGACTGTTGGTGTGTGGAAGTACGGCAAGGGCATTATCTTCAAGTGGATATCCCAGTAGCCGTTTTAGGGGTGTAGCATCCGCAATCGTGCAATCCGAGTCCGTGCAACGCGCTCTCAATTGCAAGGTTCTGACTTCTCTGTGGACGAACAAATTTGAGGGTCTAGGTTTGAGACGTTATTGCGTAAGGTTCGGGCTTGGAGGTTTAGGGTTTTAAGCTTGATTGGTTTAAGTAAGCCTCGAAGCCCAGAGCCGTCAAGCTTTGAATGCAGGCGATTGAGTACGGAACAAACATGGTCGGCGGTGTGAACAAGAAGAAGGCTCATACGCGGGAAGGAGTTCAGGTTTACTAACCAAGGATGCTATGTAAGTTGCGTGATTGGCAGCCTTTCATAGAGACGATCGTGGTAATGGTGAGGATGATGATTTCGTGGTGATGCTGACAATCCAGATGGTGATGTTTCTTTTAAGATGAAGGTGGTGCTGCTGTCGATGAAGAAAATCATGGGTAGTAAACATGGTGATAACAGTGGGGGTGACTGCAATACCTTCGAGGCTTACAACCCTAAATGCTAAACCTCGGCCCATGAACCCACTACTTAGAGGCCCTGGGGACTTAGTAAGTAGGTGATAAGTTGTTATAAGCACCTTAAATGGAGTTACCCGAACTATAACCCTACTTATAATTAACCGACTTACTACGCCCCCTGGGCCTCTAAGTGCAGGACCCTGCGCTTCTGGTCTGAGTCTCCGTAACATGGCGCGAGATGTCCTTCTCAAAATGGTGGCAAATTATTGAGGGGCCACATTTCTCCTACAGGTTTCCCATCCTCTGCAAGTCCTCAACATTGATTTAACATCCGGAACCTGGAACTCGAACCACAGGGACTACCCGGATTTTGTATAAAGCGTTCTGGAAGGGCCATTTTGCAGAATGTATAGATCCGAAACCTTGTTCGGTTTTCAAGGTTTGCCCGCACATGTGCAACTAGGGTCTAGGATGCAGGTTGCGAAATTCGATGTCAGTTGAAACTCGAAAGCGTCACCCGCAGTGAAGGGTGTAGGAGGTTAAGCGGCTTCTGGTATCCAAAAGTGATCCAAGTCAAAGGCCCGGCTGAGAGTTGAGGCTTCGGCGCGTACATAATCGTATGCCACTGCGACGAGGAGTTGCAGGAGGTCTCGCTGAATAGCGAAAGACTAGGTTCTTGCCGACTGCGAAGCTGTAATGCGTCCTGCAGTCCCGAAACTTTGGCTGATCTTAGAAATTTTAGCGCCAGCACAGTGGTGTACTTTTACAAAGGGACAACACTTATTTGTTTTGTAAGAGAACAAACCCCCGAAGCTTCTACGGTGAGAAGAGTCAACCAACAACTCGAAACACCTTGCACAAAGGGCCCTTAGAATAGACTTGTGATGTAAAGCCTCCCCTAAACCCTAAACCCCAACCTAGTCTACTTGTTCAGTCTTCTAGCCCTGGAGGTGGAAATTTACCAAGCTTAGCATGTAAACCCTCCCCAGGGCGGTACCACACACATGAGCCGGGCCCTTGTGATCCTGCTTCGGCGTGGAGGTTGAAGGTTGTGAGGGTTCATGTTTGTGGGCTGCTTCTCTTGCTGTCATGATCAGTAGCACGAAAATTGTCGTCGTAGTGGAAGTATTGGTATTTCCTATCTGGCTGGGGCTCTTAAAGTAAAAGCCAGAAAGTTGGAATATGATTATCCTAAGCCCTGTATGGTAAATTATAAGGTATCCTACACTGAAACCATATTCCAATTTTCTGGAGTTCCCTGTACTTGCGACATGTTGTTGTGGTCAGACCTTACAGTCATCTTCGTAGTTGCTGCGATCATTACTGGTCGCATGTTTTGCCGCGCAGTCTTGAGTTTCCTGGTTCAGGCTCTGGTGTTGAGATTTCTACCGTGACGCAGCTTGACACCGGACCCCTTCAAAAAGCATCTGTGTTCCGAACCTATGTCAACCATGTCAATCCCTGCACTAACGGCTTGCGCCTTGCGCGCAGAAACTGAAATCCCTAAACCCCAAACGCAACACCGCCAAGCGTGAACAGTTTAACCCCCCAAAACCCCATACCCCCAACGATTAACCCAAAACCCGAAACCTGAGCTGCACAGCCCTCCAAATCCCCAAAGCCATCAAATTCACCACGGCCCGAAGCCCTAAACCTTGACAACAGGGCCGGGGACTGAATCTTGAATACTGCTGTTCCTTGGTGTTCCTGGTTTACGTTTCAGGGTTATATAGACTGTTATAGAGATATATACAGTGGTCTGTCTTACTCTCAGGCCATTATATACCAAAGCCCTGAAGCGCCGAGATCTGCCGATCTTCGCAAACTGCATGGAGGCGAAGAAGGAGACCAAGCGACGCGCCCAGAAAGAGGGCTCAAGTTTGAGCTTCGAAGGGTTCCCTTCGGGTTGATGGGGGTTGTATGGGGGTTTGTTGGTTCGGGGATTCGGGCTTTTGCCGTTCAGGGTTTACTCTCAGGGTTAGGGCTCAGGACTTTGTGTGGTTTAAGAGGTTTGTATCTCGACCGGGCTTAAGATAAAGGCTTCAAAGACCAGCATAATTTTGTGCTTCCTAATCCAGGTCGAATGACGGCATGTCATACCACCAGAAGCCCAAAACTCACAACGTAAGAAAGAGAAGCTTTGAGCACTAAACTCAAAATTCAATACGCACAGAGATGCCCTAAACCCTCAAAAGCCCCAGACCCACGCAGAAACCCTCTAAGTTGCGACGTCACCAAGAAACCCTAAACCCTAAACCAAACCCCTCAAAGTTGCGACGCCATGCCACCCACAGCCCTAAGCCCTAAACCCTGAACCCTAAAACCCACCCTGTAAGTTGCGACGCCACCCAGAATCCTAAACCCTAAACCCTAAACCCAACGCTCTAAGCTGCGATGCCACCCATAACCCCAAACCCTAAACCCGAAACCCTAAATCCAACCCTCTAAGCTGCGACGCCACCCATAACGCCAAAACCCTAACCCGAAACCCTAAACCCAACCCTCTAAGCTGCGACGCCACCCATAACGCCAAAACCCTAACCCTGAAACCCTAAATCCAACCCTTTAAGCTGCGATGCCACCCATAACCCCAAAACCCTAAACCCGAAACCCTAAATCCAACCCTCTAAGCTGCGATGCCACCCATAACCCCAAAACCCTAACCCTAAACCCGAAACCCTAAACCCAACCCTCTAAGCTGCGACGCCACCCATAACGCCAAAACCCTAACCCTGAAACCCTAAATCCAACCCTCTAAGCTGCGATGCCACCCATAACCCCAAAACCCTAACCCTAAACCCGAAACCCAACCCCCTAAGCTGCGACGCCACCCATAACGCCAAAACCCTAACCCTGAAACCCTAAATCCAACCCTCTAAGCTGCGATGCCACCCATAACCCCAAAACCCTAACCCTAAACCCGAAACCCTAAATCCAAGCCTCTAAGCTGCGACGCCACCGTCATCTACGTGCCACCGCCGGCCGCCGCCGCCGCAGTGCTGGAGGCCCTGGAGGTGCGCGCGGGCGGACTGGGCTTGGAGCTGGGACGGTTTAGGGCGCGGCTTTAATACATAGGACAGGGTTCCTTTAATGGGATCCTGAAAAGGGTTCTATATATATATATATATATATATATTTATATGTATGTATGTATGTATGTATGTATATATATATATATATATATATATATAATCTATATATATATATATATATATGATCCCGGTTCTCGGTTCGCCGACCCCCCCCCCCGCCCCCCCCCCAATGGTATCCCCCCCCCCCCCCCCCCCACCCTCCCAAGCCGAATCTGTGTGACTGCGCACACTTTTTGCACATGCGGGCCCCAAAACCGTCATCTGTCACGAGGATCGCGCCCCAAAGACGCCGGATCCGTGTGAGGCCGCCAAAACCGCCAACTGTCACGAGGACTGCGTTCCCTGACAGGCCGGATCCCTTTGACAGTTGGCCGATTGCAACCTTTTGGCAATTGCCCCCAAAGCGACAACTGCCACGAAGATAGTGGCCCTACGATCAACAAAGCGATAATCAGTACCAGGCACGTGGGCAGAAGACGCCCGACGACAAACCAGTCAAACATTAAGATGCTTGAGTTAATGATGATGGTGATCATCGTCCCCATCATCATCATTATTATCATCATAGGGATGAATATACCAAACACCCAAAGCAAACCTACAAGCCTAAAAACGCAGGGGCGCACCATTCCACAGGGGGGAAGGGGGGAACCACCCCAACCAGACCCACCCCCGCCCACACCACACCACAGGGAGGGGGAAGCAACCCACCACCACACCACACCACAGTGGGGGGGGATGGGGAGGAACCATTGGGGGTGGGAGGGGGGGGGGACGGCCGAACCGGGATCATATATATATATATATATATATATATATATATATCTACTATAAGGATAATTACTATAGTATGGGGGTCTAAATAATTAGAGTAAGGTTCCTTTGAAGGGGTCTTTGAGGGCTACTATAAGGGATCTATATAAGGGTCGCATAATACGGGGGCCTTAATAATTAGAATAGGGCTTCATGGCACGAGTTACATCGTGAGTATGTCATTTTGAAGTATCGTGTATACCCAGCGTCAGCGCACCTTGGGCTGTGGAATTCTTCCTGGGGCTTCCTTTTGATGGGCTGGGTACCGCCCTTTTATGCGCTCAAAGTAAGCCTGAGGGGGGCCTTCATCTGTCGTGTTTGTTCTTTTTTGTGGAGGTCGTAGAAAGTTGCTACCCTTACAGAGCCCTTTCAGGAACCCGTTTTGTACCCTCTACTACTCTTGTAGAGCCCTTTAAGGAACCCTTTATGGTACACTTTTGGAGCTTAAAGGAATGGGGAAACAAGCGGCAGGCTGAGATTCCGCTGATCGTCTGCATCACCGAGGGCATCCCGCAGCAGGCTCCTGGGGAACCACGGAGGGTCCTATCTTAGGCGCGTTTAGGATTTAGGGTTTAAGGGTTTAGGGTTTAGGGTTTAGGGGTTTAAGGTTTAAGGGTTTAGGGGTTTAGGGTTGCGGGTTTAAGGCTTGGGGTTTAGGGTTTAAAGATTGGGGTTGGGGTGTAGGGCTAGGGAACTTTTCTCCAGCTGTTCTGCTTAGAAACATTGGGGGAAGGAGTACAAGATCATCACCCCAAACCTTCTGCTACCCTAAGCCCTAAACCACTGACACTGAACCCTGAGCCGCAAAACCCGAAAACCGCTGACCCGATTTAGATAGATAGATAATAGATAGATAGAAGATAGACAGTAGATAGATCTAACCATTCAGACACTACAACCCCCAATTATGAAGCTCTGAGCTTTTGGACTGGAAGGTTAGTAGTGGGATTTTGCCAGATATTCAGCAGTGAGAACACACGCAGTAGTAGAACCCCTAAACCTTCTCAAACCCCAAACCCAAAACTTTAAACCCTCAACCCCAAGCCTTAAACCCGCAACCCTAAACCCCTAAACCCTAAACCCTTAAACCTTAAACCGCTAAACCCTAAACCCTTAAACCCTAAACCCGAAGCCTTCAACCCTCAAGCGTGGGCCTAAACTTAATATTAATGGCGTTTATCGGCGCTGTCCTTGAAAGAGGGTTCCAAGATTCAAGCCCCCCCCCCCACAGTAGGGTTTAGGGCAGTTTAGGGTTTAGGATACGGTTTAGGGGTTTAGGGTGTAGGATTGAGGGTTTGAATAGTGTTCCCAGTAAGCTCTGTTGTCAGTCGTGGTTAGCCAACCGCAACTCGAATCCCCCCCATCAAGAAGTCTCATATCCAGCGAGTATACTCCCCAAAGCCTTGCTTTAAATTACTCAGGCCATCATATTCTGGGACTATCTCAACTCTGAATCATGCAACCTAATATATCTTTGGGTTTAGGGGCTAGGGAGCCTAGACGCTGGATTTGCCGTCAAATCCTCACTACGTGCCTGCACCCGCATTTTGTCAGAGACTCCAGTGTCCCTTAGTTGCGGCTACCTTCTCAAGGATCCCTGACATGCTGTTGTCGGGAATCCTTAGATTGCAGGTTTTAGGAGTCTCGTGTGGTCCTTACGCCCTCAGAAGCAGGACATGGTCAAGGTGAAGCATGCCCTGATGCGACAGAGCAAGTCCCGACTCATTGGCCCGAAACCCAGCAGTATTGCGACCACCTATAGCAGATGCGGCTATCAGCAGCGCCAGCAGTACAAGCAGTACAAGCAGTACCAGCAGCTCCACAGCACCACCAGCAGACCCAGCAGCAGCAGCAGTAGTAGCAGCAGCAGAAGCACCACTACTAACAACTACTACTGCCACAAGCTTCTGCTACAGCTGCTACTGCTACCGCTACTGCTGCCACGGCTGCTACGACGACAACTGCTACCCTCAGTTCGAAGGTGTCAAACTGGCTTCAGGATTTCAGGCTTTCACATTTGTGTGTGAGGTGGAGGTCTAGCAACGTCCGTAGAAAGATTTAAGGGCCATGGGTTTCATCGACTCGCGGGTCGGGTTCCGGATCTCATCGGTGGTTGGGTTCTTGTCTTGTTCCTTTGTGCCTTGGCTTCTTACTGTATTAAGGGGAAAAGGAGGGACCCTAAATGGGGACCCTACCCCATAATGGGCAATATAATGGGTATATAGTAGCTATATTAAGGGTATATACCTAGGGGTCCCTCCTTTTGCCCTTGGAGTATTTTTTCTTGCGCAACGCCGCTGGCGCTTGTCTTAGACCGACAGTGATACTACCAACTTTAGCTAATCGTGCGCTTCCATGGCGAACAGTAGACTATCCCACTGCTCCGGCAGACGCTAAGCCTACATCCGGAAACCCTAATCCTTACATTCTAGACATACACACCCTAAAGCATAAGACCTAAAACCCTAAACTCCAGACCCATGTGACCCGGTTGGTGAACCTTGTAGTAACCTTTCTAGCAATCTTTCTAATTTCTAAGAACCAACCGTTGCAGGAACCCCAAACCAACCCCAAGCCAACCCCGAACCCTAAACCCCCTAAACCCTGAACCCAAGACCCCTGAACCCTGAACCCTAAGCCCTTAACCGAAACCCTTAACCCTTAACCCTTAACCCTAAACCCTTAACCCTAACCCTTGAACCCCTAAACCCCCTAAACCCCTAAACCCCTAAACCCCCACACCCCTACACCCCAAGCCTAGGTCCCAACTGCCCCGGCATCATCAAGCCCGGCGAGTGCAAGATGGGTATCATGCCAGGCCTTGGCTTTCGTCTTACCGGTAGGATGATTATACCAGGGCCCTTAATAATTAGAACATGGGTCCCTTTAAAGGGGGTCTATAAGGGTTTCTATAACGGTTCAGAATTCCTAATAATTAGAATAGGGTCCCTTTAGAGGGGTAAAGGGGTCCTTTAAGGGGTGCTATAAGGAGGTATCCATAAGGGTAGGGTTTGGGGGGGTCCCAAAACCCTATTCTACTTATTAAGGCTCTGGTATCATGGCTGTTGTTATGGCGAAAGGTTATAGGTAGGGTTCGCTAGTATTATTGTTATCTTTCTTCTGATGATGAGGGAGGTTTTTAGCTGTTACTCGAACTATTGTTGTTGTAATTGCCATTGCTATTCTTATTCTGCTCCTTGTTGCTGGTATTGAGATTATTGCCATTATACTGATGTTATCTGCATTAACTACGGTTATTACCATGATTCGTGTTATTATCGCTGCTAATCGTGTTCGTGTTGTTATCCTTGTGCAAGAGTTGCTGTCATTATTTCTATCATGGCTTGCATCATGATGGGCCTGCTTTTGGGGCTAAGAGCTCTTGCTTTGTGATGTAGGGCTTTGGGGTTGGTGTTTCGGCCTCTTTCCTTCGCAGAAGGTGGTTGCAGGGTTCTATGGGATTATATACGGTTGCATACTAAACCCTAAACCCTATAGTACCCCTATAGAGCCCTTTAAAGGAACCCTTAGAATCCCCTTTAAAGGAGCCCCTGGAAAACACAGGGTTTTCAGGATTTGAGGTTTATGATTCTTCAGGCCTCAGGTCTGTAACTTCTGGAGGGTGGTTAGATATGCTTGATCCTATCACTGTTACCGTTCCAGGGATTGAGATTGTGATCGGGATGATGATTATGGTAGGGGCTTTGGTTCAGGGGTGGAGTTTTATTGCTGTTCTTGTTTTCACCATTGTGACTACCGCTAGTATGATGATGAACCGTGAGTATGAAGATGGTCCTCACGCTTCACGATGCTAATGACTACTTTAGCTTGCATGCTGGCGGCGGCCCAAAACGTATTTTTGAGTCCCGTGAAAGCCTCGAAGTCTTGTGGCGTCGTAGTCCATGGTCCTGGTAAGTCAAAAAATAACTATGATTATGGATATAGCTATGTATGATGTATGTTTATGATCATGATTATCAATATTAGCAATAACTTTTTCAGTGAATCTTCTGATCCCTTTCAAGTGCCCATGTCGCCAGGCTACATCCACAAGGCTGGCAAGATCGGCATCGTGAGCAGGCCGGGTCGCTGCTCTGAGCATGTAAAACCTGGCAGCTGGCAGTGTGGCTGAATCCCAAAGACTCCAACATCCCCCACAGACCCAATCCGTGAAGCTCATTGACCACACGCCTTCGAGCTTTAAATCCTGCTACAAGAGCTTGGAGGCAAAACTAGGGACCACTAGACATATCCTAAACTTTTGACTGCTTGTTATGAGGACACCCAATCCACGCACCCCTACTTTTCATAAGCACCCGAACAATTCCTATAATCTTACAGCACAGCCCCACAACAACCTTATAAGACCCTAGTCAAATGAATATTCATGGCTTCCAACCTAAACCCTGGAACCTAACCCCTAAACCCTCATGCCTAAGGCCTGAAGCCCAAGCCCTAAAGCCCAAGCCCCAAAGCCTTGACCCCAAGGCTAATTTCCAAAGCCGAAGCCCACAAGCCTAAGCCCCCAAAACCTAACCCCTAATCCCTAAGCCCTAAACACTAAACCCCCAAACCCCTAAACCTTAAACCCTGAACCACCCCTAGCTCGAAGAAGCTATGGCGCAGAGCCTGTTGACTGAGGTCGGGAACCCTTACCTACGAGGTGCCTCTGTGAGATTTTCTAATACAGGGGCCTTAATAATTGCCTATACTATTTTGGGGTTGCGTATTGGACTTCAAAACCCTATTGAGAATTATTAAGGCCCCTATATTCGGGCTCTTAGCGGGTTCTCTAAGGTTTGACATTGCTGCAGTGGCTGCTATGGATAACGCTGCTTTCTCGGTCGAGGGTGTGTATGGGCGGCTTGCGAAACTAGGGTCCGTTTTAGCATCCGCTTTACAAGATGCCATACCATGTTTTGGGACCTGAATGATGACCTCAATTGAAAGAACTACGCATGTGATTATCTGTTGTTACGCTTCAAGCCAGTGCCATCATGCTGCCATTTCCAATCATCCAGGAGTGCTATGATGTTTTAATTTGGCACAGCAGAACAGGAGATCCAGCAATCCAGAGCCAGGCAGCTCTCTCTTTTACATGTAAGGAGGCGTCGTGACCAAGGAACCACTGTATTAGAAGGCACAGCCGTTCTGTTTCCTTTAGAAGGGGAAGCTGTTTGAAGGACGAGTCGAGTCAAATAAAAACATACAGATATAGATTCAGGTATAGATGTAGGTATAGATATAGATATGGGTGGATCGATTGTTCATAGATTGCATACAAAACAAGACAGGCTAGCTACACTTACCGCTAGTTTGTGCCCGAATCAACGTAGCTATGCCTATACTGGTGGCTACGCATCGACTTGCAAGTAGCAGGTTTCAAACCCAGAGGCCCCGCAGACCAAGAGCAGGAGATGACCGCAGAACCCCTTCATTTGGGTCATGCTGGTACGCGTGGGGTCAAGTTTATGGTGATGGTGGTGATGGTGTTGATCATGGGGAACTTGTCCTAATCCTGCACACCCCTCTAGACTTCATGTCTCATGTGTCTTCTTTTGTAGAGATAGGTGACCCGAGTATAGACGCAGAACAGTAGGATCCGTGATATAAGGACAAAGGAAAAAGCATCTCAATGTTGTGCAGCCGCCGCATCGAGAGGCCGTGCACCAGACCACAGTGACGGGGCTCGGGCAGAGTCCCCCAGCCGCACAAAGAACCCGAAACGAAACGAATACCCTAAATTTCGGAGCTTGAGCAATTTGCAGCAATATTCCCTAGTGCTCCTTATTGCAAGTATGTTAAAAGTATATACCCAAACCCTGGTTTACTTAGTAAAGCCCCTCAGGTGGCCCTACGCCCGAGAATCACCTCCCGACCTTCAGGTCCCCTAAACCCACCTACTGCTTTGCGGGTAGTTGTCAAAATTAGGCTCCCCTTTTTGGGTCCTTATGATAATACGGCACCTAATATTTAGGGTACCCAAAAGGGCACCATAATTTTGACAACCACCCTTACAGTAGGGTTTAGGGTTGAGGGTTGAAGTTTTAGGGTTCGCAGCCTAGAGTTCATGGTTCGTCTGAAAGGGGGGCAATATAGGCGGTGAGTTCTTGGGGCCCTATGAAAAACCCATAGACCCCGCATAGAAGCCCTTACGGCTGTGAATGTTGGATCTTCCCTGAGATCCAGAGTTCCGTTCAAGGTTTCAGCTCTGAGTCATCAATGGTTTAGGCTTGGGGCTTCCCAGACGAAAAGGAGGATTCAAAAAGTCGATCCCTTAATGGGGGTTCCCATAAAGTACCCTTAGTAGTATAGGGCCCCAAGTTCCGGGGGTCTGGGTTAAGGCCTAAGCATGGAATCCCAAACCCCGAACCTAAACCTGTGCTGAAATCACCCGGAAGCCCTACTCTAACATTAGGTTCCCAGTGACAAAACCAGAAATCATTTCCGTGCTATTGAGCTGCAAAGGCCCCCTTAGACCGTGCGAAAATCTACCCATCCGCACTAATCCCTCTATGTCTACGCGTTTCATGCCATGAAGCCCGATGAGGGTTTCGTAACCCGTAGTTGCGAAGTTCGCAAGTGTCAGCTAGGAATCCAAAAAGGCCACAAAAGTGGCAATACAGGAAAGGATAGCATTCCCAATAAACTCTAAACCCAGGACCCAAACCCTCCAAACTACCGGATTCCGATTCCTCAGGCACTTGCATTGGCATCGGAGGAGACCCCTTCAACGGCCCGCGGCTGAGATTTTGTGGCCCTTTCCACGCCAAGATCCTCTAAAGAATTGCCAAAGAATATCCCCTAAAGGAACCTTTAAAGGAACCTTTAAAGGAACCTTTAAAGGAACCTCCAAAGGAGCCCTTAAAGATCCCGAAGCGTGATGTCCTACTGTAGATACTATACTCGGACAAGACGGGGTCTTGATGAAGTCATCCAGCTTTTGGATCCTTTGATGCGTCTGGCTCATCTCGGAGTCTCAGGACGGATGCCTTCGGATTCTGCGTTCGAACATAAAAGGTTCGAGAAATTAACAGCAACAGTAATATCGCCTATAGAGAGTGCTATATGGGGGTTATAAGGACCCCTAAATAAGGTACCCCTATTTTCGGAAACTCCCATATCAGTATAGTATAATATGCCAAAGACCCCGTCCCCGTGAAGTATGCCCCTTATACAATGAACCTTCGACCGGCGACAACGGGCCAGACACGATTGAAGTCGAGCTGCTTCGAAATCTACGGAAGCCTATCCTCCTTTGCTGGGGTTCTAGAGTCTTGAGGCCTAGAGGACAAAGTTGTCGCGAGCCTTGCTTCAAAAGAAGCCCGAAATGCCAAAGACAACCCCAAACCTTTTAGGCTGGAGCAGAGCTGCCCCAGCTCGATCCCAGAAACAAACCTCCTGAACCACTTACCATCGTAACTTCTATCCTGGCCGCTCCCATCCAAAAAGGAAGGCAGTGAACTTTATACAAAAACTGCGCATCAATCCCCCTATAGTAATGATTTTTCTATAAAGCTGCGCTTCAATCCCCTATAACTTTATACAAAACTTTGCCTCAATCCCCTTTAATCACCATAATTCCCTGTAGTTCCTATGCCCCGATAATTAAGCCAGGCACCAACTTCATCGACTGCCTTGAGCGCTTCGCCAACGATCCCGAGACGGAAGGCGCCACTAGAAACGCTAGGGCTCCGGGGTTCCTTTCAAGGGGTCGATGGAGGCTACTATGAAGAAGAAGAGTAGGGTTCCCTTTAAAGGGTTATTACAAAGGGCCTATTAGGGTTTCTATAAGGGTTTTATGGGGTTTAATGTAGGGCTTAAATAATTAGAATAAGGTTTGGGGTGTCATACAGGGCCTAAATAATTACCTACCCTGTTTTGGGGGTTCCGTACTGTAGTTATGGGATAGTTTACACTAAACCCTGTTCATATTATTAAAGCCGGTTGGGGGTTTAGGCTTTAGGGCAGGCGACAGCCACAAGGACCAGAGAATCAAGGCCCAGAAGACAAAGAGTAGACATAAGAATCAGGATAATGCAGCATTCGTCAGAATGAAGATGGTGTTGATGTCAAAGTTGAGAACGCGTGTTATCTTGGCAGACACAGTCAAGATCTTGGTTCATTGTTTTAGGATGTTTCATGGGGTCCCTTCACCCTAGACCCTAAGCCCTAAAACCCTCAATCCTGATTGCTTACTGGATGCTGCCACGAGTTCGGCCTGTATTGCATGCACAGCATAGAAGCCTAAATAATTACAGCTACTTTTCCGTAGGGCTCCTTCTTATACGTATACGATAAGGCGGCCCAAAACTCTATTCTAATCATTAAACACCTACCT
This sequence comes from Symbiodinium sp. CCMP2592, assembly GCA_905221615.1. Lineage (NCBI taxonomy): Eukaryota > Dinophyceae > Suessiales > Symbiodiniaceae > Symbiodinium > Symbiodinium sp. CCMP2592. The sequence goes on along the minus strand of CAJNDT010003946.1, from coordinate 364,578 downwards.
TAGTTCCTTGCGGTCACGAGGGTCAAGGCCCCTTTAAAGTATGAAAGTATGCCAACAAGTAGAATCCCCCCAGCAGGTTTCGTACCATTGCATGGGCTCAGATAGGCCACTTCTTGAAAGGTTAATTGGGGTTCTGAGGGCCATTGCCTGTAAGCCCGATAAAACCCAACTAAGCCTTTTGTCCAGCGTATCGCAAACCTAAACCCTAAACCCAATATCCCAAACCCTAACCCAGGAGCCTAAATCTAAACCTTAAGGCCTTAAGCCCAATATCCTACACCCTAATCCAGAGGCCTAAACCAGAACCCCAAGCTCGCTCTTGAGCAAGCTTCAGACACTGCGTCTGCGGAGAAAGAGGCCACTGCACTTTCACAACATGAGAACCCTCACTTAGGCATCCTAAACCCTAAAACCAACACCCAAAACCCTAGACAAGTTCCCTAAACCCAATACCCAAAACCCTAAACCCAATACCCAAAACCCTAAACCAGACCCCTCACTTAGGCATCCTAAACCCTAAACCCAATTCCCAAAACTCTAAGCCCAATACCCAATTCCCTAAACCCAATACCCAAAAAAACCCTAAACCCAGTGCCCAATTCCCTAAACCCAATACCCAAAAGCCCAAAGCAGAACCCTCGCCTTCGCATCCTAAACCCTAAACCCAATTCCCAAAACCCTAAACCCAATGCCCAGTTCCCTAAACCCAATACCCAACAGCCTTAAAATAGAACCCTCGCTTAGGCATCATCATGATCGGCGAGATCGGCGGAAATGCCGAGGAGCAGGCGGCAGAGTGGATCGAGGCCCCGGTGCTCTTTCTCTTGAGGGGCTCGGACCTCTTCAAAGGGACCTTAGGGGTTCCTTTGGAAGGGTTTAGGGTTTAGGGCTTCCTGTAAAAGAGCCTTAGGGGCTCGTTTGAAGGGGTTTAGGGTTTGGGGCTTCCTGTAAAGGGACCTTAGGGGTTCCTTTGGAGGGGTTTGGGATTTAGAGCTTCCTAGGGGTTTCGTTTGAGGGATTTAGGGTTAAGGGCTTCCTTTAAAGGGACCTTAGGGTTAGGGGTTCCTTTTTTGGGGTTTAGGGGCTAGGATCTCTTTAAGAGTTCCTCGACGGGACCCATCAAGGGTATTTTTGCAAACAACTTTTCAAGGATTCAAGTTTTGGTGGGTTGATTTACAGCTTCGGGGTTTTAGGGGTTTCAAGGTTTACGGTTGACTGTTTGATCATCGGCGGGGTCTTAAGAGCCCGGTCAACCCCTTCAGGCATGGATATACCGGAACCAGATCGCTTTTGGGTTTTGCAGGGCCGACCCCTACAAAATAAGTAAGTTGTCGAAGCGTCCGTACACGTACTTTCGGCATGTTCCTTAGTCATGGGTGTTTTGGACTCTATGGCTAGAGTTGTGGTGTTTAGGTTGCAGGGGCAGTGCATGGTTTCAGTAGCTCAAAAGCTGGCTAACTGGTGCAAACTTCCCGCCTCCCGCATGAGTTTCATATCCGACAATCCGCAACACCACACCCGTAAACTCCGAACCCAGGAGCCCCAAGGTAAGGCCTTTTCTAGTGTCGCAATGTCCTCCTGACAGCCGCCATAGTACAGAAGTCCCCGAGCACCTTATTGGATCATTCGGGCCCCTTACGCTAGACGTCGAGCCCTAAACCGTACACCGTGGGGCTTAGCGCCGTTCCGATACCCTACGGTGCACCTTAGGGTTTTGAGTCGACCCTACCCTTACTGTTGGGTGGATACTGGGGAGCTTTTTCTAGGTTCGGAATATACCTTCTTGTCCCTCTGCGAGTGCATCATAGTCTACCCGCAACCATAACATGCCCCTCAACCTCTATAAGTGCATTCAAGCCCACCACCAAATACGATATGTCAACCCCAGTCTAACTACGGTTGATGATATAAATCCTGCAGTACCTTAGGGGCCCTTAACTCTGGGAATTACGGTATATTCCTTATTATGGGTTATGCAAGATTTATATCATCAACCGTATTAAGGCCCCTTGATTAGCCCCAAAACCCTAAACTCTGAACCTGAGACCCAAAACTTCTAGAGCTCCGAAGCTGGCCCCGATTTTGAGGCCAACTGCAAGCACAAGCCGGTTGTGTCCTTCATCGCCGGCATCACCGCACCCCCTGGGTCGGGGACCCATGCAGGTTGTGAGGGGTTTTCAGAGTTCAGGTTCGGAGTTCAAGGTTCTAAAACCCCAAAAACCCCAAACACACACCCAAAACCCCAAGGGCTTGGGTGTCGGGGTGTTGGGTTTAGGGTTTAGGGTTAAGGGTGTGCCCCAGCTTCAGGGACAGTAGATTGCGGGAGTCCCACTCAGGCAATTCAAGTTTTTTTTGTACAAGAACCCGTCTGGGAATGTTTCTACTTCTAATGGGAGTCTGCATCTTGAGATCCTCGTGGTTTTCATGCACGACAACAACCAGGGTTTAGGGTCTTGGGGTGAGGTATTTTAGGGCTCAGGGTCCAGGGTTTAGGGTTTAGGGTGAACCACATTCTTCTATGCAGTAACTCATTAGTTTTGGTACCCGGCGCCCTGGTGCTGGTCCTCCGAGCACCCAGCTTTCAAGCCCTGAGCCCGAACGCCTTAAGGTTTGGGTAAGCCTGAACGGGGTAAACCCTGAACCCGAACCCCTAAACCCCTAAATCCTGAACCCTAAGCCTTAAACCCCTAAGCCCTAAACCCTAAACCCTTGAATGCACCATCAAATTTTCGCCCAGGCGCCGTATGGGCCACGCCGGCGCCATCATCTCGGGCGGCAAGGGTACGGCTCAGGCTCAAGATCTGCCATTACAGCAAGTATATAGGGCGTTTAAAGGGATCCTTAAATGTTCCTTTAAGGGATCTATAAAGATCTATAGGGTTTAGGGTTTAGGATAAGGGCCTAAGCCCTTGCAGCAAGTATCGCATTACTATAGGGGCCTTTGACTTTGTGGGGGTTCCTCTAAAGGGTTTATCAGAGCTACTTTAAGGGCTACGATGAGGATACTGCAACATAGGGGCCTAAATAATTACCAATACTATTTTGGGGGGTTCTTATCATCATCATGGTATAAGGGGCCCCAAAGCCCTCTTCTAATTATGAAGGCCCCTATATCATGTTATGTTCTATCAGACTTTAGTATTATGTTATTGCACTATGTTTTGTCTTTAAGATGGTGTCATATTTGAGTATTATAACATATTATGCCATATCATGATTTTTGCATCGTTGTCATCTATGAATATAGAGTATCATATTGTGGTGTTATGTTTTCGTGTTGTATAGATTATGGTAATATACTACACAAGCCGATGCGTCAAGTTGATGAGACCGGCAGTGAAAATAGGAATCATCGTGACCTCGCGGGCTTCATGTATAGTCGAGTAGAAGGCACGGCCATGCTCCGCTGCATTGATAACTGAGTGTGCTTCTTCTCCTTACTGGTTTTGTTGCTCTTTTGCCCTCCATAGAAGCCCAAATAATCACCGATACTATTGCTTGGGGTTCCTTGTTACAACAAAAACTATAAAGGAGTCCAAAATCCCATTCTAATTGTTAAGGCCCCTACATTACACGTATGCCTTTCTGTGGTCTGCCTGCACAGGACAAGATCAAAGCCCTGGAGGCTGCGGGAGCAGGAGCCTCATGTGCCGCTTTTTGTTGGTCGGGTTAAGGCCGTTTAAAATAACGATCAGGGCTGTCAACTATATTCTCTTATAGTAGTAGCATCATCGTCGGTATCACGGCTATTAGTACGTAGTGCTGTTGCTAGTGACAGTTGGTGTCATCATGACCACTGCCAGCAACATCTATTGGGGGTAGCATGGTGCCGTTAATCATCGCAGCTAGCCTGTGCTCGTTATGTCTGTGACCGTCGTCATGATTGTGCAGCGACAATACGGCTATCGTAGATTATTGTTTCGCTACGTAGGCAACATCGCCTTTAGATGGTCTTACTTTTAGCACCAGGATTTAGCACGCAGGTGTCACTGAGCACTAAGTAATACGCCCATCGCCCCATGAATCCCACGTGTTTTCAACCCTCCAAGACGCTCCGCTGACAGCAAAAGCAGCACTTCTACCACATCGGAGAGCCACGTGGAAGCCGAAAGCCCTACGCCCAGGCATACCTGAATCCTGGACCCATAAGGCTTAAAAGGAAATCTCAATTTTGCCAAAAAAAGGCTTGAGATTCCTAAACCAAAGCACTCTAACCTCGAAGCGCGATCCGCCCAGGAATCCAACCCTCACACCCCTGATCCCCTGACAACCTCAGTCCTCACCATTCAAACCCCCCTTGGAATCTCATTTAAAAGCATCGGATATCCTTTCCTGCTCAAATCCCCAAACCGTGAACCCCCGCAGCCCGAAACCCTAAGCCTCTAAAGCCCAAAACCCTAAACCCTACCCAAAGCTTGCCGAGGTCTGGGTGACGAACTCGCCCGCCGAGCTGGGCTCCACCATGGTGAAGGCCGCAAGTTCATATGGGGTCTAATATAGGGGACCCTTAGGGTTCCTTTAAAGGTTACTATAATGGTACTATAAGGGATCCTTTAAAGGACTATATGTCTAATAAAGGGTTCCTTTAAAGAACCATAAGGGCTCTTGAAGGGATCTATAGGGGTGCAACTAAGGGTTTAGGGTTTAGGGTTTGGGAGTTTCCAAAAATAGGGGACCCTTATATACTACCCTAAATAGTGGGATCCTTATTACAAGGACCCCAAACAAGGTACCCCTAATTTTCGGAAACTCTCATATGGGGTCTAATATAGGGTACAGGGTTCAAGGGTCCGGGGTTGACAGTTAAGGGTTTAGGGTTCGGAGTTTGTGGTTTAGGGTTGATGGTTTTTGGTATAGAGGAGCCTGATTTAGAAAGATGAACAGTTTCATTAAGTTCTTCCTTGGGACTATCACCCAAATCCCTATTGAAATTGTTCACGCCCTATATTAGCCGATTGCTATTGCTTTGGTTGCTTTTACATCATGATTTAGCATACCCAAACAACCTTTTGAAGGCTTTGGGTTCTACAGGGGTGCTGGATTGGGTTATTTTCAGGGTCTTTACTTGGGGTTTTGCAGGGTTTCATACGGGTCGCTAACTAGGTCCTGCAAGGAATTCAACTGGGTTCTATGTTGGTTTTCAGTTGGATTCATCACAGGTTTTCTAAATGGTTCCGAAAAGGTCTTTATGCAACCTGCATCCCTTAGATAACTTGCATCCACAAATAACCTGGATCGCCCAACACCAGAAATCCAAAAAACAAACCCAGAGCTTGCCGACGTAGGTTTCGAACCTTGAAGGACTGGACCCGCCCAGGCATTCTCTATTCAGTATTGGCAACAACGCCAGTGTTCGTAGTAATATTAACACCACAGGTTTCGTGACTAGCCGTAGTAAATGTCGTCGTAGTAGTGCGTTGCAGTGCAGCAGGGGTGGTGCTGGTCGTGGCGGTTGGAGTCGCTGTGATAGTCGTTGAGGTAATGGTAGCAGGTACTGGTGTCAGTGGTAGGAGTGGTGAGGTCAATGTCGTCGTTGTTGTTGTTGGTGGCAGCAGTGGTGGTCGTAGCCGTTGGAACATGGTAGTCGTCGTAGTAGTAGCAGTAGTAGTAGTAGTAGTAGTAGTAGTAGTAGTAGCAGTAGTAGTAGTAGTAGTAGTAGTAGTAGTAGTAGTAGTAGTAGTAGTAGTAGTAGTAGTGGTAGTAGTAGCAGTAGTAGTAGTAGTAGTAGGAGTAGTTGTGGTAGTTGTAGTAGTCGTAGTAGTAGCCCTTTGCCTTCGTCGGGCGTAAAAAACCACGAGCCCCTAAATACCGTTCGCCAGAAACACAAAACAAACGCACCAGCCTCAAACTCCCAGTTGAACTTATTCAGATAAGCAAACCCGAAACCCTCCACGATCAGTTTAAATTTGTTAAGGTAAACAGACCCTAAAGCCTAAACTCTCAGTTTAAACTTGTGAAGGACCCTCTAAACTTACCCTAAACCCTCATCCTTAAAGCGGAAGACCCTAAGCCCTAAACCCTCTAAACCTACACCCTAAACCCTAAGCCTAAACCACTAACACAAGAAGCCCTGGCCTGATTCTGCGAGTATCTGTCATGCAAGGCGATGGGGGCCGCCGGCAAGTGAGCATCCTGGCTTCATTTTAGGGTTTAGGGTATAGGGGTTTAGGATTTAGGGTTTAGGGGTTTAGGATTTACGGTTTAGGGTTTAGGATTTAGGGTTTAGGGGCTTCATTGGTAGCTTGGCTTGGGGGTTCGCTGGGTGTAAGATCCAAGATGAGATGCTTAGGGTTTGGGGGTAAATTGCGGCACTACATGTGGTTGTTGATTGGATTATGAGGTTGTCATTGTTGGATCTTCTTTGTCAGGCATCGTAAAAGAAAGGATAGGAGCAGAGTAGCACTGACAATGGGTGATCCTGCTACTACTTACTACTGACCACGAGAATCAGAATGACCACTACTACTCACAAAAACAGTACAGATAGTCTTCAGAACCGTAGTAGCCGGAACATCCAACTTACACATTATAAGATGCATTGGAGCGATTGTCTTTCCCTTAGCATGGACAGCATCTGGTCAGAATCGTGGCAGTAGCAATCGGGCTTTCTGGTAGCAAGGTCCCAGCTTACTTTGATCAGTGTCCAAAGTAGTTTCAGTTGCAGGGGCTTGGGTTTTTTATGCCAATCCCTTCAGCTCAGACCTTGCAACAATCACCGCAGCGTTTGTGTCTAGTTGAAATTTGACCCTGAACGTTAACTCACCCTGAAAGCCTGAACCCTTAAACCCGTCAACTCAGCACCCAACCAACCCCGTGAAACCCTAAAGCCTTGAGTCGGGACTCCCTAGACCCCCTGTGCTCATATGGGAGTTTCCGAAATTCGGGGTATCGTATTTTCGGGGTATCCGACTATTAAAGGTATTATATTAGGGTCCCCTATTTTCCGAAACTCCCAAATCAATCAGAGCCTCGAACTGCAGGGACGTAGTAAGTAGGTTATGAGCCGAGTTATTAAATGCAGTTAACCCCAGTTACAGCCCCACTTATAGCCGACTTACTAAGTCCCCGGGGCCTCCAAGCAGACCCTGAAAGGTGAGCATCCGATGGCCTAGACCTTTTTCAGACTGAGGGGGCGTGGAGTCAGTTCCGGGCTGCCCCTTCCTTTGTCGCGGCGCGGGAAAAGCCGGGGTTGTGACTGTTAGTCTAGGGTTCAAGGTACAAGGGTTTGGGGATTAGATTTCAAGAGTTTGGGCTTTGGGTTTTGGGGTTTTGGAATCAAGGCATCCACCAGGATGGCAAGAATATCGATTGCTCGGTCAAGGTTTTACATCCTTCTTGTCTTAGTTGTTTTTACTGCGGTTCGCGCTCCTCATTCCCGGATTGCCGGATCGATATGCAGTTCTGACTATTTTGACTTGAAAGCAAAGCCCGAATAGTCGGCGACAGCACTCCCCAGGATACCAAATACAGCGATAGTTAAGTGGGTGGTTGTCAAAATTATGGTTCCTTTTTGGCTCCCTATTATAGTACGGCACCTCATATTCAGGGTACCCTGAAAGGGACCATAATTTTGACAACTACCCAAGTAGTTTTAAGGACCTCGTCCGCGCGCTGATTTTGAAAGGGGCTGGTGGCCGGAAGGCCCACCGAAGAGTTCTGCTGCAAGCTGCCGCAGCGGCGCTTGCCCGCAGCCCCGCATGGGTAGTTTTCCAATCCAATCAGCCCTGAAGGGAACCCGGAGCCTAGAACCCAAACCCCACTGGGTAGGGTTTAGGGTTTTGAGTTTTGGGCTTTTGGGGTTTAGGGTTTAGAGTATAGAGTTTGCCCAAGACTTTACAAGCTTGAAAGATGGAGGCCCCAAGTCCCAAAGCCCACGTCTTTATGCTTGATCCCTTACTTGGAGGGTCGGGGGACTTAGTAAGTAGGTAGTAAGTAGACTTATAAGTACCCTAAATGGGACCCTAATTGGGGTTATGGTACTTATAAGTCCCTAAAATAACCAGTTACTAAGTCCCCCGACCCTCCAAGTAGCCTTCACGGCCACAGGAAAACCATGAGCCAGAAGCTTGATTCGATTTGGGTGTGGGCGAGATCGTCCAGCTTTCCAGGCTCCTACCTAATGGGCAACAAGGTTGCCGGAAACTCTAAAGCTTAAATCCTAAACCCTAAATCCTAAACCCTAAATCCTAAACCCTAAATTCTAAAACCTAAATTCTAAACCCTAAACCCTAAGCCAGAAACTCCAATATCCCAGAGTAAAGTTCCTTACTGCGTTGAAGAGTCGCTGGACTTAAAGGTTCTTCCGATCACTCCAGAGCAGCTTTTGTTGCAACGCTGATAGCGGCTTTAGGTTTATGGGGTCAGGGTCCTAAACCCTAAACCCTAAACCCTAAAGCAGTAAACCTAAGGTTGAAACCATGGGCTCCTAGTATGGGCCCTTAAACCCCGGGATCCTCCTTCCCTATTTAGGCGGTTTAGGGTTTATGGTTTAGAGTTGACGGTGAGAGCAGCAAGATTTGTGAGCCTCATCGGGGTCTGAGGTAACTTGCATGAATCTTTCGTTACGGTCCCTGAATGTGGCCTGAATTAGAACAGGGTTTGGTGGTGTATTATACTGTAGTTATTATAAGGAACCCCCCTAAAACCCTATTCTAATTATTAAGGCCCCTACATTAACTTGCACGAATCTCCCTTTATCGTCCCTGAAGGTGCCTATGCCTACGCACCCTGAACCCAGACAATCCCTTATCCCTTCATGTCCAGAAAGGCTGTGTGGGGCTGCGGGCCTTTTCCGTGTGCATCTTGCAATGGTAGCTGCCAGCTACTGCTTTTGAAGCAAGGTGGTGGTACGAGTTGCTCCTACGATGCCCTCTCTTTGCTTAAATCCTGAACTTCGAAACCCTAAGCCCCAACCCTAAACCCTAACCCTAAACCCTAAACCTTAAGCCTTAAACGCTAAGCCTTAAGCCCTAAACCCCAAACCCTAAACCCTAACCCCTAAATCCTTCAACCCTAACCCCTAAATCCTTCAACCCTAACCCCTAAATCCTTAAACCCTAAACCTTATGCCCTAAACCCTAAACATAAACACTAAAATCCTAAACACTAAAACCCTACACCCGAATGCCCCAGATCCAACCCGACGCCTTGGACCGTAAGCCCGTAAGCTCTAGACTTAAGGAACAGAGGGGTGATAGTTAGAATAGGGGGGGGGGGGTTTAGAAGGGGTTTTATGGGGTTTGCAGCTTGTTGTATAGTTAGAATAGGGTTTTAGAAGGGCTTCATAGGGTTTGCGGCTTTTTGTATAGGTGCCATAAGAACTAGCATGGGGTTTTAGAAGGCTTTGCAGATAGATAGACAGGGGCCTTAACAATTAGAACTGAGTTTTCGGGCTGCACTACGACAACTGTAACAAGGAGCCCTTCGGAGCAGTCTCGATAACTATTCAGGGTCGTATATAAGACGCTAAACCGAAAACCCCGAAGAGTAGCTCCGAAATCCCAGATGCCTGTACCCGATACTCTTGTAAAGAGGTCTGCGGAGTTAGTAATCGTATTCGCTATGGAGTCATGCAGTACCCCAGAAACTTGTTGGATTTTTGCAGACACCGGTATTAAAATCTGCAAAATCACATAAAATCTTGAAGTTCCAAACCTTGGGCCCGAATCTACTTATCAAGCCCTCTATACCCTATAAACCAAAAACACCACAGAACCCCATAACATCCCGAAACACCCAAACGCACGACTTGCATCCCTCCTTCGAAGACCCCAGATCCTAAACTCGAATCCCTAGGGGGCCTGGTGATTGGAAACGCCAGTCCACGAGAATCTCAGAGCACCTATTTTCTACTAGGACCCAGAGTAGGCCCTTATTCCCTTTTTAAGGGTTTAGGTTCCCTTATAAACCCCTTTATCCCAAAAAGGGCACCCTTTTTATTCCTAGGTTACTCTTGGGTCTGGTCTAGTAGTTACTATGATTTTTGTTTTTCCTCCTTGTTCTCTTTCCCTTTGTTTCGATACTAATGTTGTTCATCGCATCTGCGACGTATCTTGCAAAGAGACACGACACCAGCCTTCAGCCTGAGATCCCTAGCTTAACTCCCTCACCCCTTAACCCCTTTCTCAAGGTGCGCAGTGGGGGCTGGAGCATATTGTTTACTGTGCCGAGCATTGTGAAGCTAGCTGTGCGCGAGACACAGGAAAATTGGCCGCCGGGACTCGAGGCTTGGGAGCTAAGAGCGAATTTCTATACCCGGAGTGATAGGAACATATCAGGGTCGCAAGGAGTTTCAAGGTTTAGGATCAACATGGGTGTGTCAGAAAACAAAACATCCTGTCATGGACTCTCGATAGTAGGCTCGGTATTGCAAGAACACCTGCGCACTATGCATCCTCTAGTTCGGACCCCTTATGTTGATAACATAGGGGCCTAAATAATTACCAATGCTATTTTGGGGGTTCCTTATTATATTTACAGTATAAGGGGACCCAAAACCCTATTCCATGTGTTTAGGCCCCCAGATTACAGTAGCCTTCTAGATCCCTTTCTGTATCCCTTATGTAGAACCCTTTAAAGGAACCCTGCTCGAACTACGAAGGCCACTTATGATGGTTTGGATTGATGAGCTTTTTGCATTGACGATCGATCGCTGGGTTTATTTCCGAACTTCCGGGAGTCTTTTTCCCCGAAATCCCAAACACTGAACCCCAATGTAGGAATCTGATCAAGAAGCCCTGGGCCTATAACCCAAAATAGTAGGATTCATATAAGCCACCCTATAACGGCCCAAGCTTTCTTCTAAAAGGCTCAGAAACTGACATAAACTTAAACCACTAAACCCTAATGGAACTAAGAGGCTCTGAAACCTATATCTCCTTCTCAGGATGTTATTTTTAGGGTTTAGGGTTTAGGGTTTAGGGTTTGGGTTTAGGGTTTAGGGTTTAGGGTTTAGGGGTCCGAGCCGAAGCCGGTTTTGGGTTGGCGGTCTTGGGGTTTGGGGACCCTACTTGGAGGGTCTTTAGGGGACTTAGTAAGTAGGTAGTAGGTAGACTTATAAGTACCCTAAAAGGGACCCTAATTGGGGATATGGTACTTATAAGTCCCTAAAACAACCAGTTACTAAGTCCCCCGACCCTCCAAGTAAGCCTTCGAGTTAATCCTGAACTCGCAAACCCGAAAGGCCTACCCTAAGCCTTAGAGTTAATTATGAAATCGGAAACCCGAAACGCCGAAACTCCTAAACCCTCAACTTAGGGTTTAGAGTTTTGAGTTTGAGGCTTGGGCTTCGGATCTCTTCGAAGCCCTAAACTGCCTCTGCCTGCGTCTGCAGATCCGTGCGCTCGACTTCGCAGCCACCCCCCTTCAGCCGCCACGGCCTCAGGGCTTGGCCGCGGGTGTCTAAACACAGAACACAACGCCCGTGATCCCTAAACCGTCATTCAGTCATTGAGGGGGCCTTAGTAGGTTTTGCGAGAAAGTTGCAACTTCATCATACAGGAGCAGAGTTTTATGTAATGCCTGAGCAATTAGAATGAGAGTTTGGTTTCAGAGTATGGTATAGTTGAAGAGGGATCAGAAAGGGACATGATTACGAATTAATCCCTAAACCCTAAACCCCTAAAATCTAAACCCCCAAACCCTAAACCTTTAACTAATCGGACCTACACCCTTAAGCCTGAAGCGGACTCAGACACCCACAGCCCGCCGCCTTAAACCATGAAGCAGAAGCCTGTGAGCCCAAGACCTACTCGGCCGCCGAGGTAGCCTAACGAGCCGAATCCAAGGCGCAGGGTGTCTGTGTGTTGGGTTGGACACTACTTACTAGCTGAATGAGTTCACTTTACACCCTAAACCCTAAACCCTAAGGTAGTGCTACTGTACTAGCTGAATGAGTAGGCTTTACACTTTTTGAGGTAGTACTAGTCCGGTATAGAACTGACATGGGCTTATGAATGGACTCAGCAACTAGGACTAGGCCCTGAAACGGCCGTAAACCCCCAGAACCCCTTAGCCCTGAACCTTGAGAACTAAACTACTAAAGGGGCCTAAATCATGACCTATACTATTTTGGGGGTTCCTTACTATGATTATAGTATAATCGGCCCCCAAAACCCTATAATTAGAGTATAATGGGCCCCAAAACCCTATAATTAGAGTATAATCGGCCCCCAAAACCCTATTCCAATTATTAAGGCCAGAACTACACGAGGGCTGGGGTCCAGGATCCAGTCTGAGAATGCCGTTCACCCAAGGCAGAGCCATATGGGGGTTTCCGAAAATTAGGGGTCCTTATTGGGGTCCTTATAATAAGGATCCTACTATTTAGGGTACTACATTAGGGTCCCCTATTTTCGGAAACCCCCATATCGGGGCCCAATTTTTTACAATACCATTCCTGACGTTTCCGAAACAGAGCTATGCCATACTACACCCCCCAACCCTACTGTAAGTTTTAAGGCATCTGCGACCCTACGTTTTCCGTCCTACACAAACCCTATAAAACCACTATTGAAGCCCGTGGTCCTCGCGGGCTCTAGGCGCATGCCCCGGGCCAGGGTTCATAATCTTTCCTAGAACTTTTTCTAGAAATTGTTCTGTTGGAGTTTCCGAAAGTTCGGGGTACCTTATTTTGGGGTCCTTATCATAAGGATCCTACTATTTACAGTTCTACATTGGGCTCCCCTAGTTTCGGAAACCCCCATGTGTTTTTAGATATTTTTTTTTTTATTGAACTTGTTATGTAAACAGCTGGGATGGTAGCAGTCCTGGGGGGGAAAGGATCTCCAGGGTGCCCGCAATGCGCCAGTGCCTGGGTCTCCTTGTGGCTCTCTTAGTGGCCTCTCTCAGTGGTCGTCGTACTCTTACTTCCTTTAAAGGGATTCCTTAAGGGTTCCTTCGAGAGATCTATAGGGATCTATGGGGTTTAGGGTTCGTGACAGTCGTTCCCCACTAAGTAGTGAAGCCAGGTGAATTGGTGAGTGTGGGGTGGTGGTGTCTAATGTAATCGGTAGTACTGGCTAGAGATAGCCATATCTTGCTGTCAGGACGGCCTTTGGGGTTCGATTGGCATGCATTGGATGCAGTTCTTTTTTGTGTTGAGGTGCAAACAGAAAGTGTTAGCATATGCCGGGGTTCAGCATTTTCAGTGTCCGTGCGGGAAACTCTAGCGGTTTGGTAGAGAAGGAGGTTGATTAAATTTGGGTCCGTGCAAGAAATCCTGTCACGATCCTACCTTGACCAGAGTGGAATTTGCGAGTTGCGTCGGGTGTTCTGTGAAGTTGCCTGGGTTTGGGCAACCAGCTGCTTTGAAGCTCATGGTGCGGAGGTCAAGATTTCCGAACATAGAACGACTCGGAGGTGCTGTGCAGTTTGTCCAACGTGCAGCACATGGCTCGATACAGCTGTGTTTCGGGGACTCTGATGGGCGTCCATCTCTTTACCAATTTAGGTTGAAACCGGTGCGGAGTCTTTGGCAGTAGATGTACTTAGCTAGCTTGGATACGGCAAGGTTGAGAAAGTGTTGGGCAAGTAGGCATCATGTTCACCTTGAGTCGAGCGAATCTTTGTGTGACATGATGTAGCTTAGTATGCAGGCCCTAGGGTCTCATGTGCATGGTCTCCTGCATGATCTCATTTCCACCAAATCTCCTGGACTGTCCGTTGTGACACGTGAAGGTGTCACACGTGCTTGGACAGTGTTGCAAGCCAAAGGGTATGCGCCTTCGTGGAAGCGTTGCTCTGATTTTTTGAATTCGACGGGAAAGAAGTTTCTTCGAGAAGAGTCCAGGGATCCAGGATGCGGTGAAGAGTACAATGCAAACATCATGGTCCTGCTGTTATTTGATCTGGGTGTTAGTATCACCTTGGCAGAGTGGCAGGATTTTCTTGCATCCAGACCTGGCGGGCAATGCCAGGTTAATCACCAAGGTTCATCGACTGATGTCAGCGAGGCTGCTAGTGTTGAGACCCTTGATCCCCCCGATGCCTTGGTACTCGCAAGTGGTGTTGCAGATGCAGGGTCACCTCAGGCATGTGAGCAGCCGCCTGAGGCGGTTGGTCGGCGCAAGAGGTTGCGCATGCAGGCCGGTATCTACTCAAGGCTTCGTTCCGAGAGTGAGGAGCAGACTCGTCAGTGCATTTCGGACGATCTTGATGTGAACCATCTCCTGTCTATGCTCAAGTCCAAAGATCAGGTTATTGCCACGTTGAGGTCTGAAAAAAAGAGTTTGCAGCAGCTATTAAGACGGGCTAAAGCGCGATTGGAAACACAGAGCTTGAAGCACAAGAACGACTTGCAGGCGAGCCGTGATCGCCGAGATTTTGATTTGCACAGAACAACGGAGAATTGGCAAGACAAGCAGCACTGGAGTTGGCTCACACCCGTGGCGCAAATCAATGTAGCTGTACCTGGGTCTTGAATGAAGGCAGAACGTTTCATTTCGTAGCATGTGTGTTTTCTCGGCAAGGTAAGACTTTCTTCATAGCATGGTTGACAAAGCACTCCTCGTTTCTCAGGTTCGACGCAACGTTTCGAACATCAGCTGTGAAGATTTTGGCAGAACCATAACCGACGACGTGTCTGCTAAAACCGTTGCTCGATGTGAGATGAGAGCTGGCGCGTGCCTCATTGCGAGTGCACGGCATCACTTTGAAGTCATGCGCAAGACGATCTTCGACAGCCAAAACACAGGCTTTAGCATATGCTTGCATGCGTACAGACAGGATGCCACAAACGGGAGGCGCAAGCTTTGTGCACTTGAGCTGGATTCGGCATACGTTGCGAATGTTTCAGAGGAAGAAGCGAAGGTCTTGTCGTGGGGCCACTTTTGCCGGATGAAACGTTTGGCCGATTTGGTGCCTGTTGGAGATGAATCAGGACAAGGTTGTGTTGGCATAACCCTCAGAGGTTTGGCATCTCTCGGGTGCCCTTCTTGGCGCCAGCTTCCGGCTTTGCAGTCCAATGCAGCAGAGACACTCGGGCCTCTACATACCAAGACTGATAACATGTGTATGTTGTGATGTTTTCCATTCTCGGGATTTGCGTCCATGTTTGTTTATGTTCAGCTCTGCTCAGTGAGTAAGGCAGCTGGTGGATCATGTTTTCATGGTCACCACCGACAGAGGCTCCAACGAAGCATACGCTCGCAGAGCCATTCTAGCAGAGTCTCGTGATGCTGCCAACATTTACTTCTTCGACCAAGATTGTTTAGAGCATGCTCCACACTTGGTGGTCATGGGCAGCTTGCTGCTAGCAGACAATTTACTCGATTTGCAAGGGGATGCAGGCTTTCACTATTGGTCGAGTCTTGCGATGTTCGCCCACACTTCTCGGGATTGCGCAAAAGCGCTCTACGAAGCTTACTGTGCCAGGTATGGTTCCCAGGCAGGAAAGGAAGCTGTGAAGTGTTTGTTTCCACGCCCGGTTTCTCAACGCTGGGGACGGATCCATGAACTGGAAAAGAGAATCCTGGACGCTGACTGTTCCCGCTTGGCTGCTTGTTTACAGGATGTCTTTGCAAAAAAACTTGTAGATCCCGGCGATGCCCAAGACGTGCGTGAGGCTGCTGACGAGGCGGCTCCCAAATCATCTACAACGAAAGAAGCTGACAAGCAATCCCGGCAAACACAAGCAACCCCGAATGAACTCAGTGTGGAGCAAACACGAGCTTACACCATTCAGATGGGTAGGTGGCGAGGCTCGACGCTTCGAGCAATCACGCACCACCTCTGGGCCAAGACAATCCGCATCATGTACCACGCCAGGTGCCCGATCATTCACTTGACGAACTTTATCAAAACACAGTTTTCGGAAGAGGAGCTGCTGGCAAAAGGTGGAGCTTTGGCCCAGCTTGCTTGTGGCAGAGCAGCTGCAATCCAATCGGAGTTCAAGGATATTCTGAGCAGCCAGGTTGTGTTATGATGTTATGGTTCGTTGATGGCCTTCTTTGCGGATTTTTCAGTGTTTGACAACTGTGTTTGGTAGGTTGCCAACTTTCTTGGAGCTTCTGAGGTGGATGCTTGTGACCGCTATATTTGTGAGGTGAGGTCCAGTCCTGCTTAAGGTGTGCAGTCGCGGGCTTCAGAAGTCAGCAGGCGCAGTTAACAGTGTATTACGCCGTAGCCACACATCTTTCCAGAAGGCTTGCAGGCCACCGGGGGTTCATCAGCTTACATCTTAACCGGAGCAATGTATTAAGACGAGATGTTTGTGCTTCTGGGTCCAGGTTCACAGATTCAAGGCTGCGGGCTGTTGCAGGCAAGTTATGCACTTGCTGATCTTAGGCAACCGAAGCCTGTGGAGATCGATTCTCGCGGCCGATGAATGCAGCGCAGAGGAACAAGCCTTTTTGACGAACTTTGCTGCACGCATTGTCTTGTTTAATGCCTGTGGCTTGGATCGACGGGTCTGTTCTTCCTTCAAAGAGTTTCCGTACAAATTATTCTTTCTGGTCAGGGCGCCGAAGGAACAGCCATGTGAGCTCCGTAAAAACATTGCAGGAGAAATCCTTGCTCGAGCAGACGAAGACTTGGAGCTGAACACCAGGAAACTCAAGCGCCGCTTCAAGCAAGATTTGAAAGAAGCACAATCTGACGGCACTCTTTCCGCGCGCCTTTTTTGGCTGATCCAGGGGATTTCCATGACATGGAAGGGGGACGTCAGGGAAAACGAAAGATTGAATAAGATGCTGACATTGCTGGAAGAACGATGTCCTTCGGCAGGGACAGACTTGAAAAGCTCGCGGGTCAGCCTGAAATTCCTTATGGGGGAAGCCGGTTTGGGAGCTGGCCGCTCCCGTGCCAAATGGTCAGTTTTCCGCCCCGTAGCAGAGAAAGTCCGGGAGGAGTGCTCATCTGGATGGGACTCCCTTCTCGACGTGCAGTGCGACGTCTCAAGATGGGAGCCGTCCAAGGCAGCTCCTGACTGCTTGCCTTCGTCTAAGATTTTGAGTCTTCAAGGGCACCTGAAGCCGCATTTGAAGTGCACCTCAGTGCAGCACGCTTGGGCGGCGAGCTACAATGTGTACTTGCATAAGATCTTGGATGATGTTCGCCGCAAGCAGCAGAGCAAGGACATGTTTCCCCTGGTGTTCTGTGTAGGAGTTCGAGAGAGCAGCAAATCCCAGTCCTGTTTCAGCTTCTGGATTTCGTGCGAGCTGGTTCGGCGTAGACACATTGTGTGTCCTGCGCAGTATGAGCCTGGCAGTGGCAGTGATCCCGGGACGTTGTCATGGAGTGACATGGATAGCTTCAAACCCTTGCTCTTTGTTCTCAAAGAACAGTTTCCTGCTGCAAAGGCTGGGCACTCGGTGGTTGTGATGTTGGCTCCCATGCTGTCTCTGGGGGACGCGTCCACAGGGAACATCTCATGCGCTCAGATAGGGAAGGCTAGCAAGCTGGTGAAATTGGAAGCGCCGAGTGCTTCTTTCGTCGAAAAATGCAGCCAGAGTAAGCTTAACGGCTCGTGCGACGAGCAGGCAACGGCAAAGCCAAGCAGACAAGACAAATCATCGAAGTCGAAGCCAGCTGCGCCTGATGTTCAGGAAGCGGGCCTCCTGCTTCTGGCACAAGAGGCTGAAATCGATTCAAGTACACGTGCGGATGATGAGGCTGCTGATTTTTGCGATGTGGGTGCCGATGATGAGGATGACTTTCACATTTATGTTGCAAAAGGCTTGGCTTCAGCCTGCTGCCCCAGTTCATGCAATGCAGATGGTGCTGACGAAGAGCTGGCAGCTGAGAGCTTGAAAGCTCAATCCTGCGAGGATGTTGTCAATCAGCATGAGCAGGGTGTGGCGGTGCAGTCTATCACGGACAAGACTTTTGACCTTGATTCCTCGAAGCAACGTTCAGCATTGCACGGTCTTCAAGAGAATGCTTTTCTTGATCTAGATCCTGTAGAGGCTGCAGTCGAAGTTGCTGTTGCTGCGCGAGCGGGTGTTGATGTCACGGGTGGTGAGTCCAGCCGACGTGTCTTGACTGCGCTGGCTATAACCACTAAGTTTAGGCGTAGGGCTATAGTGCTAGCTGCTATGGAATTTCGAGGTCCCGGTCAGCGCACTTCAAACCTCACATGGTAGGCAGCACGAAATTATAGCATTGTCCTGGCATTGTGGACGGCAGTTGGCTCATTGTGTTTGTCGCTTGCCGCTTTCGTTACCTGTTACTACTCAAGATTTATATCGTGCTATCATGGCGTATTGAGTCAGGAGTCATGTTGAGTCATGTTGCACACTGATCGCAGTCAATTGCAAACCTTATCAGGCTCAGCAACACTGGGCAGCTTCGAAGACGACGGGGGCACCATGCAGGCCCCAGCTGCTGAGAGTTTGCAGCGCCTTCACCCGTATGAAGAGTGGCTGGAAAGATGTTCGTCTGGCCTTAATTTGCTGCTGGAGCAGAGGGACCATGCTGGTCCTGATGGTGATTTCAAAGGTGTGTCCATTGTTTCTTACAGCAAGCCCGAGTCTACCGATGCGAGGTCAGTTGAATTAGTTTCTTGGACAGAAGACGGGGTTCTGGGTCGTGTAACCAGCTTGGACGAAGAGCACCGCGTGAAAGCCATTGTTCCTGTGGGTGCCCGTCGTGTACCTCTTGATTTCTCGAAGATGAGCTGTGACATTATCTACAGGGACACCGGAGCCCGTCATGTCAAAGCACAGTGGAAACGCAATCAGTGCCAGTCCGTGCTTCCAGAGCGCTTGCGCACTTTGATGCTGATGTTTCGGTTGGCAGAGGGTGCTGTCAGCTCGGAGCCGCAAGATTCCATCCGATGTTTCATTTGCGACAGAGTTGAGCCTAGACAACTTCCGCTTGAACCAGCAGTTCGCTGCAGTCTCTGTTTGCTCCCTTCGCACAGCCAGTGCACAGCTGAAGTTGTGGCTGTTCTAGAGAGGGCGCTGCAGACTCGGGGCACTGCGCCTGTTCCTGAGTCCTCGGCTGACTCTCAGATTTCTGCTCCTGCGTCTGCGTTGCCCTTAACCATGCCACCTGGCTTTCAGTGGCCAAGAGCTTTTCGAACCCCGGCGAGGCCTGGGCCTGGGCTTGAGATAAGTCATAAGGGCCGGGAGTGTTTCGGTTGTGTTTCCAGTTGAATGTACCAAGGGACCAAGGGTTTACCAAGTTTCCGTTTGTGCTACGTTAGCATGTGCAAATCTCGTTGGAGGTTTGAGGAGCAGCTGGGCAGTTTGCAGTTGGCAGTGGCAGTGGCAATACTTCGCCTTCGCTGGTTTCTTTTAAGATGTTTCACGCATCACCTAGAGGCAAGCATAGAGGCTTACTCGGGAGGGCCGTTTTGAGCAGTGCGGCAGTGCTGTGGCTTTGTCTGCATCCTTCTGATCTTATTGGGCGGGTTAGCCAGTTTATGGCTTTCGGTTTTAATTTTAGTTTAAAGGGTTTGGGGCTTACGGGTTTATAGAAATTGTCAAGGGTTCGGGTGCTGAAAACGTTTTGTTTTGACCGAAAGTTTTGACCCATTCCGGTTCAGGGTTTAGGGTTGACTGATGATGCCGGTATCACAGTCACGACCACAACGTCCCTTAGGCTCAGGTGTGTAAACTGTGTAAACAAAACAGCCGAGTATTGCAACACATCAGGCCGGACGCCCCTTCTTGAGGTCTGTACTGCGGTCTGCACGTCTGTACAGTACATAATTTATTTACATACTTCGTAATTATGTACTGTCAAACTGTCGGTTTGCCGTTTGACCGAAATACTCTCCAAGTACAACGGATCCAAGTCGGGCCTGCAAACCTGCAAGACTGTCAACACACGTTTTTTCGTTGCCACTGTAGCATTGTGGCAGGATCTGCAACTGTTGCCTTACCTGGACCCGCTCTTCCATCTCTGACCACACCCCGCCGTCAGGCTGGGTGACTGCATGTTTTGGAGTCGTGATAACCGTAATAGGTTCATGCGTTACCAGAGAGTGCTGTGCATTGATTGATTCCGTCCTGCCGTCCCACGTCTCGCAGATTTCGATTTCACGATGCAGAGGCAGTGTCCGAGACGTCCCATCGCAGGCGTTTTATGTTGTTGTCGGATTGTTGTCGTAACAATGGTAAGCACCAGATCTCAGCTAATGAGGATTTGCACCTCTTTGCGGAGTCCTCTGGCTTGCGCTGTTTTTCGCACACGAAAAACCAGGCGCGCGAGCACGCTCCCACCCCTCCCCTCCCTCCCCGCACCAGCCCCTGCCGCACCTTGCCCATCCGAATTCGTTTCTCGCGCCCTGCCCCACCCACCACACCCGTGCTCTTCAGCACATGCCAAAACAGGATTAACAATCCAAATGGTTCCCACCCGCCGCCCGTTTCATCGTGTGGAAGGGGCCAGAGGGGAGCGGGCCATACCCATCCGAATTCATTTCTCGCCGGTCAATGCCCATCCGATTTCGTCTCTCGCCGGTCAAGTCAATAGTGGTCGTAAGGTCGTAGGGACTTCTCGTTCTACCAGATATCATATGAACTTATGAACTCAAGTGCACTCTGTACAACTGTGTAACCTTGTAACTTGTAACCGGCAAGGTGATCCGAGTGCTCCACTTGTTCCTGACCGAGTACGACGTGGTCACGATGCTTTTTCCGGAGGCGGCGCTTGAAGTGCAGAAGCTCTTGGTAGGGCACAAACCGGACTTTTCTTAACCTGAAGCCAGACACCTGCGAATTCAAGCCTCAATTGCCTCAATGGTTGAATGTTTCAATGATGTTCGATATTAGCTTCAACTGCCAATGTGTTGCACAGTTAAGCTTTCGGTTGTTCGGTTAGCTTGTAAGGATTCTAAAGTTCGGACTATAGGGTTGGTGCTGCTTAACTGAAGCTGCCGTTGCGTTTCTGTGCCGTCAAAGTTCTTCAATTCTTCCTGTTGCTGACACTTTTTGTGCTACTGACTCTTAGACTCTTTGCTCCCAACATCTCGACTTTAAACTAAATGAGTCAAACGAGTGCTATGCTCGATGAACCGGTAGATGGCTGATAGCGTAGTAGCACCCGCATTCGAGTCGAATGATTGTTGCGTTTTTGCTCGTTTGCTAATCGCGAGAACCAAGACGAAGAGACTGATTTTGGAATGGTAGCTGAAACAGTTGCCTGCAGTGTCATAGTATGGGCGGTATTTTGAACCTGCCTTGCATGACTTTGTGCAGCTGCTTGGGCCGGGCATCCATTCAGGGTTTGGGGTGTAGGCTTACTTGGAGGTTCATGGGGCTTAGTAAGTACAGATATAAGTACCCTAATTAGGATTATAAGTACATATAAGTGTAGTTGCCTTAATTATAACCCTAGTTACTAAGTCCCATGAACCTCTAAGTAGGGTTGAATTTCGTTTCTGACTTTGTCATACGTCATTCAGGCTGCGATTGTTGAAGCATTTTTTGGGCCCCTTGAATCCTTCAACGAACGGTTTACCAATGTCTCAATGTTATCACTAACTGGTGATGCCATGACTGCCATGATGATCTCTGTTGAGTTTGGCTGTGCGTTGTCGGGAACCGAACTCAATCAGTCTGCCCATATAGATTAGGATGCTGTCCAGGTTCCTCCTCGAGCTCTTTGCGGCCTTCGTCGCAGATGAACGAGTTCAAGGCGAGCCGAAGAGTCAAGCTCATCCAGCCGGACAGTTCTAAACATCAAAGTTTCCAAAACCCAAGGTTAGTCATGGCTACAAGGGCTGAGTTGTAATATTGGCTGACATTAGCTGCTGCTGGCTCGCTCGCCAGGTGCGTTCCGAAGATAGAAGCAGGAGCCGCGCCCGCATGCGGCCCAGATACTTTCAACCCGGCAGTCTAGAATAAGTTTGACGTTCAGGATTACAAGCATTACTTTGATACTCTACTATACTTTATAATTCTGGGTTTTCCTGAGTTTTTCTGCGGTCTCTATTGCCAAAGGAAAATGTTTTGATGGTCAGGTTCAAAGGCTCCTGGATCTTCAGAAGCCGGTTCAATTCAATCTAATCCAGCTGCAGTGCAGGGGTGTCAGACTGATGGTGCCAGGCTCGTGTCAGGTGTTCAGTGTTCAGCGATTGCAGTGAGGCACGGGAACCCGGGCACGGGAACCCGGAAGGAGAACGCGGGCGAGAGGCAGAGAGGGAGAGGGAGAAGGAGAGAGAGAGAGAGAGACAGAGAGGGAGAGAGAGCGAGAGAGGTTCAGAGGGGTAGGCAGTAGAGTTTTTAAGGGCGCACACAGGCACTTAATACGAGACCAGAATGATTGCAAATCATGACAAAATGATGACTCATAATCTCATAATGATGATCTATTAGCCTAATAGTCTATTGGTTTGTTAGTTTATGACTCTATGACTCTCCAACCTTCGTACGGACTGGAATATTACAGCTGAAGTGACTTTTGCTTATGCTTCAATTATGCAGCTTTGTCGTAGCTTTGCCAACTAATTTGAAAAACTTGTTAAGTCCAAACTGCTGTGTGAATTCCGAGGTTAATTTGCCGTGCACCCTGGTGCACATTGCAGGCTGGCTCGGGCACGAAGTGCAAGCTGCCACTTTTGGCGTAGCAGCAGTGCACTGAGCGCTGTAAGCAGTAGGCAGTAGCGCAGTAGGGGCTGCCTTGGACATTTACGTGCGGCTGCTGCTGATCAGTGTCTGTTCGGGCGTGTCATGTCTCCTTTGTTGGGAATGCTTGCCCAATGCAGGCGAGCGCCTGCTACTGCTGCATGCAAGCTCTCGATTCATCCATCCACCTTGTCGGCGTCTCAGGCCTGCGCTTGACTTCATCATGTCGTGCAGAGTCGAACTCTTGCAACCCAATGTGTGCACTGTAGTAGTTGCTGCAGAGGTCACGCTTACATGCCTTCTGTTGCATTACATGACTACATGAGTGACTCGACTGTCGCGAGTCACCGAGTCACCGCATGACAGGAACATTGCAGTGTGATGACAGTGTGATGTATCGACGTTCTGTCTTCTGTGCAGTGTACCATAGGGTCGTAGAGGCAGTGAAGCCTGGGTCTAGCCCCTGAGGTCAAAGCCAAGATGCAAACGAATTTGTCGTCGTTTTGGGCGGCCGCCTGAGCTCCTCTCGGCACACCGCGCAAACCATGTCGAGCCAGCAAGTTCTAGGTTTTGGCTGCACTTTTAGCTGTTAGGTTGTTGGCAATCAGGCAAGGTCGCCACCTGTAGATTCAGATGCATTGGGCAGTCGTGCTTGCTTTCAGCTAGAGGAGACGCACTAATAAGTATACCTTACCCAGTACCCGCTGCCTTGTCCTCACTTTGAAATTACCAAGGTTATCTTTTGCATTTGCTTTTGCACTGGTGTGAGTGGCAGCATCTACGATGACGATGCAGTCGGGCCCCTGCCGGTGACAGTTGTGTGTGCTAGCTATAGTTGCTGTGGCAGTGGTAGAGAGCTCACAAGTTCACAAGTCAAGGTTGCTTTTTGATTGTGTTATTTCAGCACATTCAGTCACGTTGTTGCTGGAGTTGCTGACTGCTCGTGCATGTGCATGGGCAGTGCGGCAGTGCGGCGGTAATATCAAGATGTTGCGCAGTTTTCAGGCCAAAGCCTTGCATGGAACCTCAGACCGTCTTAGACTTGTTGACCTGAAGCATGGCGACGCCGGGGACTGTTTCTCGGTCCGTTTGGACCGTAATTGACAGACCGGTCGGTTGCATCATTGCGTCAAACAATGGTGGCATCCTGGTGCTCAACGAGAACACGGTGACAATGACCATGGCGCAAGATGCAGCAGAGGCCGCAAGCGGAAGGAGCAGCAGTGTGCCAGATGCTCCAGAACAGTTCCGAGGACGAAGTGGGCCTGGTGATGATTCCGGTGACGGTGACGGTGGTCCTTCTGGCGGCTCTTGTGCCTGCTGCCACGAAATGCGCCTAATGAACCTCTACCTTCAATACCTTTTGGAGAAGGAGAGGAGGGCGAGGAGAGCCAGGACCGTTGCTTCAGATGATAATTCCCAGGCTGAGGGCAGGATGCGGAACTTCCAATTCCGTCTTCCGTTGGGAGATGCGCGGCCGAATCCCATTGATTTGGCCGGGTCACTTGACGAGCCCAGCGCTGCTCCGACTGCTGGGGCGGTCTCCGTCCGCAAGCGTGAGGTCGATGCAGAGACGTTCCAGAATGAGGGCGATGGTTCCACGGCCAGCATGGCCTGG
The DNA here is from genome assembly GCA_905221615.1 of Symbiodinium sp. CCMP2592. Taxonomy (NCBI): domain Eukaryota; class Dinophyceae; order Suessiales; family Symbiodiniaceae; genus Symbiodinium; species Symbiodinium sp. CCMP2592. The sequence goes on along the minus strand of CAJNDT010003946.1, from coordinate 340,449 downwards.
AAGAGATTGAAGGCATCTCCAGTGACGCTTGCGCCGTTGGAGCTTGACTGCTTTGGTGAGTACTTGCCAGACAATGTACAGTTTCTTAATGCAGCACCCTCCAAGAAGTAGTGGCATGGCATGGCATGGCCGCAGACTGTGGGTCGTCGGTGGGTTGTTGTGTTTAAGGACGAGCTAGCAAGGCTAAAGCAGCAGTAAGGGAAGCATTAAGTTTAAGAGGCGGGGTTTCGCGCGGGCAACTGTCAACAGTATCATTTCAGGGCATAGAGATCCGTTGAAGACGGATGGTCAATAGCAACATGGATATTGCAGTCTATCCTGCAGCTCATTGAGTGGCAACTTGAGGTAATGGCAGTGTTGACGGCCATGTCTTGTGCCATTGCTTTCACCGGGTTTGATTCTCGTGAGCAAGTCAAGTCTGTGAGACCTGGCGGAAGTTTGGGGTATGGCAGAGCAGAGCAACCAAAGTATGGCAGCGACCTAACCTCAAGGTAATTTGGTTATGTAATCATAAGAATCATAAGTTCACTTTGGCGTTGCAGTAGCACCCTGATTTTGTGCAACGGGGGCAAAGGCAGCTACTGTCCCAATTATTATTTGCTTCGGGACTTTAGGCGGACTGCAGCTCGAAGCTCACGGTCATCAGAGTGCGAGACTCCAACGCCGCTTTCGTAATTTCCCAGACCTTCCAAAATCCCTTAATTCAGGAATATACCTGAAACCGTAACTTAAACCATATTAGGGATCCTACTATGATTTAAGATTATATTCCTTAATTAAGGTATTTTGGAAGGTCTGGGTTGGTTGATCAACCCCACGTTGGCCCAAGTGTCATGTGTTGGAAGTGTGTTTGTGATTTGCGACCCCAATCTCACAAGTTGACTTGAAGACTCCAGCGCCAGCTTCATCGTGGCAAGTTGGCAGCAGGACCTTGCGAGTCACACCGTCACAGCTCAGTTTGTTGAAGTTTGCTGTAGGACCTGCATCCCCAGCGTCATACCTCGCGAATGTCCTCAGAATGACATTGTAACATTGCTTGCCAGCTTAAGTTTGCAGCAGCGTAGCCTATAGGATTATCGTGTCCTGCTCACCGACTATACTAAACCAATGCGCAGGTTCGCCATCCACATACTCTTGTGCATCGAGTCGAGGACGCCTGGGGCCGTCTGGTCTCACCAGGGCCGACTCCAACTGCTTGCAGTCTTGCAATTGGTAACTTGCGTTTCGCCGTTTGCAGCTTCAGTCAGATGTCTTATTGTCATTGTTCGGAGGGGTGACGGCTTGTGATTTGGGCTACAATAAAGTGGCGTACCTCTGTACCTCGCCTTTTCGTACATATCTCACGATTGCTAGGATTGGATTGTCGATGGCGGGTCTGTTGTGGTACTGTAAGACAGCATGTCCTGAAGCAGCGACAGTTTTTGCGAGCGCGCATGGCTTTAGCCGTGCTACCATGCATTTGCACTTTGTGCAAGGTACACTATATCATGCTTAGTTTAGTGGGGCGGCGCGGCTGCAGAATTCCGAGCGCACGTCGCCCCCATCCCAGCTCTGCATCCTGCCTGCGTACAGTACAGGGCCATGTGGACCACACTGGTCCTCGGGCCCGGCTCGGGAGCAACACCAGAAGCGGACCCAGCACTTTCGACTGTCGATGCGAAATCGCAGACGCTGTGGAAAACACGTCTGGCAGCCGTTTGTGTTCGAATGCTTGGTTTTGCTGATTAAGCAAGTGTAGCGCAGGAGCAAATGTTGGCATGCCTGCCACGCTGCTATGCTAGAGCCGCTAGAGCAACATGCAGGGATCACATGATGGTTGCAAGGGTCACAAGGTTAACTCTCTATGTGAATGTTTCGCCTCTTTGTTGCTGACCCAGTCAGCTGGCGTGAATCGTTCGCCTCTCTGTTGCTGGCCCTGTCGGTGGCCCTGTCGCCGTCGCCTACTTGCCTGAATGTTTCGCCTCTCTGTTGCTGGCCCTGTCTGTCAGCTACTTGCGCGAATGTTGCGCCTCACTGTTGCTGGCCCTGTCGGCTATACTTGCGCGAATGTTTATCCTCTTTGGGCCAGATTCGAAAACTTCAACACCATCCCACGAGGCCCTCTGAGGGTTCAGCGGGGGCCGGGGCACCTTCCCAAGGCCCTCTTCTGAGGCTTCAGCCGGCGGGGGCCGGGGCACCTTAGATGTGCGTTTGGGATTTGGCCAGATTAGAAAACTTTAGAACCAAAGCAATTTTTGTTTCCTTGCAACAAGAGCAAAACGCACATAGACGTCATCGATGTGCGTTTTGGATTTGGCCAGATTAGAAAACTTTAGAACCAAAGCAATTTTTGTTTCCTTGCAACAAGAGCAAAACGCACATAGACGTCATCGATGTGCGTTTTGGATTTGGCCAGATTCGAAAACTTCAACACCATCCCACGAGGCCCTCTTCTGAGGGTTCAGCCGGGTTCAGCGGGGGCCGGGGCACCTTCCCAAGGCCCTCTTCTGAGGCTTCAGCCGGCGGGGGCCGGGGCAGGATTTGGCCAGATTAGAAAACTTTAGAACCAAAGCAATTTTTGTTTCCTTGCAACAAGAGCAAAACGCACATAGACGTCATCGATGTGCGTTTTGGAATTGGCCAGATTCGAAAACTTCAACACCATCCCACGAGGCCCTCTTCTGAGGCTTCAGTCGGGGCGGCCTCCTGGAAAAGGTGCTTCGGCCCCCACCCCTGCTGAAGCCTCAGAAGAGGGCCTTGTGGGAAGGTGCCCCGGCCCCCGCCGGCTGAAGCCTCAGAAGAGGGCCTTGGGAAGGTGCCCCGGCCCCCGCTGAACCCTCAGAAGAGGGCCTCGTGGGATGGTGTTGAAGTTTTCGAATCTGGCCAAATCCAAAACGCACATCGATGACGTCTATGTGCGTTTTGCTCTTGTTGCAAGGAAACAAAAATTGCTTTGGTTCTAAAGTTTTCTAATCTGGCCAAATCCCAAACGCACATCTGAGGCTTCAGCCGGGGCGGGGGCCGGGGCACCTTCCCACGAGGCCTTTTTTTGTGAGGCTTCACCTTCCCACAGGGCCTGCTCAGCCAAGGCGGGGGCCGGAACACCTTCCCACAGGGCCTGCTGACGTCGCTGGTCTGCCGCTCTCCTTCAGCTTCTTCTTCTGAGTGTCGCTCGTTGAAAAAAGTTCATTCCAATAAGTGCATTTATGTCAATCAAACAACCGACCTGGCCTAGATACTTTCATTAACCACTAAACTAAACTGCAAAACATTTTGGATAAAAAAATATTAACAAAAAAACAAACAACAATTGATATTTGTTCTAGCGAAAACACAAACAAAGATATAATATCTGCAACAAATAACCGAATGCCAGCAATCCAGGATCCGGGGCCCGGCTGGCTCACCAATCCCTGGGTCCGGGCCTGATCGGTGAGCCGGCTCACCAATCTTGGGGTCCGGGCCCGGATCGGTGAGCTGGCTCACCAATCCCTGGGGTCGGGGCCCGGATCGGTGAGCCAGCTCACCGATCCGGGCCCGGAATCCAGGGATTGGTGAGCCAGCTCACCGATCAGGGCTCGGACCCGAGCGATTGGTGAGCCAGCTCACCGATCCCGGCCCGGACCCCATTCATTGGTGAGCCAGCTCACCGATCCGGGCCCGGACCCCAGGGATTGGTGAGCCAGCTCACCGATCCGGGCCCGGACCCCCAGGATCCGGGCCCCGACCCCAGGGATTGGTGAGCCAGCTCACCGATCCGGGCCCCGACCCCAGGATTGGTGAGCCAGCTCACCGATCCGGGCCCGGACCCAGGGATTGGTGAGCCAGCCGGGCCCCGGATCCTGGATTGCTGGCATTCGGTTATTTGTTACAGATATTATATCTTTGTTTGTGTTTTCGCTAGAACAAATATCAATTGTTTATTGTTTTTTTTTTTTTAAAAATTTTTTTTTATCCAAAATGGTTTGCAGTTTAGTTTAGTGGTTAATGAAGGTATCTAGCCCAGGTCGGTTGTTTGACTGACATAAATGCACTTATTCGAATGAACTCTGAAGAACACCTGGTTGGTTGCTGCCTTGACAACTGTTGCAATTAGGTTGTTGACTCAACTTTGTTGCCTTGTCTGAGATTGATGTCAGAAACTTCTTTATTCGTTTGCTATTTGCTGCAAGTGCATTGGTTTATCGCTTCCAGCTGAAAACCTGTCCCAGTCACACGGCATTCTAAACTGCCTATACCTATTCCTGTCAATAGGACAAGATTCATGCACTGGAGCACTGCTACTCCCCAGCCGTTTCGGCACAGCTCGGTCCTGTCAGGCGGGGAGCCGACCCTCTCCTGCTCCCAGCTCGCTCCCAGCTGCAAGGCGGTGCGTGGAGAAGCATGACGCAGGCTGCTTCTTCCACCAAGTCGTCCTCTCCGGGCGAGGCAGCCCAGAGCCGTGGTCTTCTTGAAGGGGTGGCTCCTCACGAGGTGATCCAGAAAGGGATCGACCTCTTCGATCCAAGCCTCACGGTGGAGGCCTTGTGGGGCTCTACTCCGCCCTCTGGTGGCGCTCTTCTTGAAGCGGTTTTGGCGTTCTACTCCGACGGCTGCCACGACGTTCCGTGGTACTACAACGAGACTTCCGACGGCGGCCCCTCCAAGAAAGCTCGCAGCATCGTCAGGTCGCCCTTGTCGCGCGAACTTCAGGAAGCAACGGTTCAATCCTACGCAGACAGAGTCATCCGCGAAAGTATTTCGCAAGTGGCCGCAGGCCAGGTTCGGAGATGGTTTCACTTTTGTCCTTCGCCTCTACTGACTCTACTGCTGCTACTGAATCTATTGTGCAGCTGAATCAAAGTTTGCAGTCTGCATGAGTGCTTCATCGCTGGGTGGCAAGTGCATCAGGTCTTGTCCTGTCAGGCCTGTCAGGCCAGGGTTGCAATTGTGAGCATGCTTACTCCGGCCGCAGGAGAGCCCATCTTCAAGTTTCGCACGATGGATCGGGTCCTTCCGTGCGAGGCCGGAACGTACAACCACCGGGCCGAAGCCGTGTACAGGGCCTCCGAGATTGCGCCGACGCACCCCAACGTGGCTCCGGTGCTTGAGAGGGGCCTCAAAGCCGTAAAATTCGTGCACCCCCGAATTCCGGACAAAGTGTGGCATCGCTTCATAGTGACCCACAACAGCTTTCACACTGGCTCTGGCGAGAACTTCCTTGACTACTTGCAAGAATCCATCACGATGGAGGCCGATTGGGAATTGGAGACAGCGAGGACAGGTTTGCATAGCGCAAACCCAAGGTACAAAGCCGTCTACAGAGACTTCGTGCTCAGCAGAAGACTCATGGTTGCATTGACTGGCAATTACTGAGTTCACTGTGAGTTCCAGATCTGCTGAAATAGTGCTATCAGATATCACGAGTTGCAGCTTTAAGCCTGCGAGCGCGGGCGGTGGGGAACACGTGAAAATGCTGGGCTATGTTGTGAAGTTGTGCACATGTCATGTTTCCTATCCCAATGGGACCAAGGCTTGTACTTTCGCGATTGGGATGCATTCCGGAAGGCGCTCTCGCTCGCGCATATGTTGCGTAACAGATTCAAGGTCTGGGAGGCCTTTCGGACGTTCTGCAACAGCCATGTCGATTTCCTTGGCTCAGAGATGGATCCTGCAGCAGTCATCGCCTCGAAGCATCAACTGGCCTTGCTGGTCATCGGAAATATGGCCAAGTATTACAGTGTCCAGCAGACGGCCGTCATGCTGTTGCACTCTTTGAAGCACTGCGTACCTTTGTGGCATATGCTGTACTGGTTTAGCGTTGTATGATAGTCATGGCTCTATATACCATATACACCAACCCACCTGCAAAGCCGAGTTGAGAGTCCGTTTCTTTTGGACGCGGGGGGAGGGGGGGCGAGCGTCGTGAACATCAGCATATTCTTGAGGGTGATTGGTCGTGGGAGTCCTGGGTTGGTGGACGGATAGGGGCCGTGGTGGCTCGCACTGCTGGACACCCTCAGTTTGGGAGCTGAGACTAGGGTCAGGCTGTTGGGGATTACGGGTTTGAAGAAAAGCTGCTAAAATATATCTGTAAAAAAATTAAACCAACTACACTCACCCAGACCTTCCAAAATCCCTTAATTAAGGAATATACCTTAAATCATAGTAGGATCCCTAATATGATCTAAGGTATATTCCTTAATTAAGGGATTTTGGAAGGTCTGGGCAGTACTCACTACACCCTTTAACTTCAAACCGTAAACGCTCGAGCAGTGAAGCCCTCACCGTTGCACCCTGAAGTCCCTGAAGTCTTGCAAAAATAGGCACCGCCGGCCTTTGCTTTTGAGACTGTAAGATCCTAAAGGCCCCCAGACCGAGAAAAGTGTTTTTATGCGTGCTGTTAGTGCTTATATAGTGGTGTTGAGTTTTTCGGCTTTTGGGCGTTTGGACCTCTTGGTGCTCAGTGCTCCAAATTTCCAAGTCGATGCTTGTTTCGGGAAGCACAGAAACTTAGATATAATGTCGCCGCCTCATGCGGACTCATGTCGCCAAGGGCGGTGGTTGGGCAAAGGATCAGGTTGCCAGGTGCTAGCAGATTCTCGCACCTTTCAAAATATCGGGGGTCTTCTCGCGAGACCGCGCGGACGCACGGTACTGTAAAATGGCAACATCCACATCCCACATCAGATCAACATCCATTCCGTGTCTGCTAGAGGCTCCAGTCTAAGAATCATGGAACCGTAGGATGACCGACCATCAACTTCAACCACAATTTCACTGGAGCTTCGCAGCTTCGCCTGGTGCTTTCGGGGTCATTGAGGTTGCTGGGTTGACTAGACGGTCGGAGATGGGAAGGTCGCAAGGTCCTGTGTTATTCAGTCGTTCAGTTCATTGTTCAGGATGCCGGTTTGGCAGGGATGTGGGAGTAAGGAAGGTCAAGGCCAGGCATGGGTTTGAGACAAACAGTGGTGGGCGACTGGGTCTTTTACGTTTCACAATCCGTGCTGCCCGACCCAGCATTGATTATGTGATTGCCCCTACTACTGACCCTAATGACCATAATGATCCCAAACAGTCCGAGGTCCCCAAGGCCACCGGCAAGAACAGCAGCGAGCGCCTTGCTGGCTGGACGTTCAAGCACTGGGAGCAGGACTCAGCCCGCATGAACCTCTTCAACTTACCAATGACTGACTCTGCCGTGGTGAAGAAGCTGACCGTGCAGAGTGCTGAGCAGGAAGGGGCCAAAACTGGCAAGCGTGCTCAGGTCTGTGGTGACGTTCGCAGTGAGCTGGCCGGGCTGGGGGTCCGTGACAAGAAAGCCCGCGTCGAGGCTGCGACGACTGTGACGAGTGACATGCCTGCTCCAACGGCCCCGACAGATGCTCCGCAACAAGGACGCTCGTGATTCATGCAGTTTTTTTCGAGCGAATGAATGAAACACAGAAAACACAGCTTATTAAAAGCTTATACCACTTACTAGATAAGCCGCCTTGCGTAGTATCGTGATTCGTGATGGCTTTCAGGTGCAGCTCCAAGTGTCCTGGGCGGCGCAGATGGCTCCGACAGCATTAAGCCCACAGAGCTCAAGCTGAAAAAATCCGACAAGAAGTCAGCCTTCGTCCCCTTCTCCATGGAGGAAAAGAAGATGTTTCGCAAGTTCATTGTGCCCACCTGTCCCACCGAAGACGACCCCGCGACTCGGGCGCTCACCGCGCTCGACGACTTCATGCAGGCCATGAAGTACGCAGAGCACGTTGTCAAGGCCTGGGCTGTCGGTTGTTCGATTCCTTAGCTTTGGGTTCAGCTTGAACGCTCGCTCCGATCATTCCTGATGAGGCCGGTGCGGAACACGACGCTTCGTATCCACTATATAAACCCTAAATCCGAACCTTAAACCCTAAAGCCTAAACCCCGAAAGTGATACATAGAAATTGCCTGTCTTTGGCCCAAAGACAAGCAATTTCTATGTATCACTTTCAGGGTTTAGGCTTTAGGGTTTGGCTCCTCAAGCAAATGGCTTCTCTGTTTTCGAGCAAGTTTGCTGATCAAGAAAATGGCTCCTCTGTCTCCGGGCAAGTTTGCTTATCAAGGTAATGGCTCCTCTGTCTCGCTGATCAAGTAAATGGCTCCTCTGTCTCCGGACAAGTTGGCTGATCAAGTAAATGGCTCCTCTGTCTCCGGGCAAGTTTGCTGATCAAGTAAATGGCTCCTTTGTTTTCGAGCAAGTTTGCTGATCAAGTAAATGGCTTCTCTGTCTCCGGGCAAGTTTGCTGATCAAGCAAGTGGATCCTGTGTTTTCGGGCAAGCTTCCTGATCAAGTATATGGCTCTTTTGTTTCTGGGCAAGCTTGCTGCTCAAGTGCATGGCTCCTCTGTCTCCGGGCAAGTTCGCCGAGCAAGGAAATGGCCCCTCTGTCTCCGGACAAGTTGGCTGATCAAGTAAATGGCTCCTCTGTCTCCGGGCAAGTTTGCTGATCAAGTAAATGGCTCCTTTGTTTTCGAACAAGTTTGCTGATCAAGTAAATGGCTTCGCTGTCTCCGGGCAAGTTTGCTGATCAAGCAAGTGGCTCCTGTGTTTTCGGGCAAGCTTCCTGATCAAGTAAATGGTTCCTCTGTCTCCGGGCAAGTTGGCTGATCGAGCCGCAGCCCGCATCCTCCAGCCCAGCCCCAGTCCCAAGTCAGGTTTCAGTCAGAAAACCACGGGGCTCCGAGGTCCGCAGGCTCAGGCTCAGACATCACATGACGTTTGTCCAGGTTGATCTAGGCAACAGCGGCAACACCGCTGCAATGCGAACGTCCATGTCCTGGCTTAGCATGAGACGAAGATTGTGGGGACCTAGCCAACTGTGAACATATCCAAGTCTGTTGAATCAAGTGAAGCCATGTTGCCTTACATGTTTTTGGTGTCTACCAAACCGCTCTTGCAGAGTCGTACATGTCACGATTTTGCAAGCACAGACCACTGTTTGTTGAGATATAAACGTACATTGTGGAAGATCGAGGAATTGAGCCTCCTCTCTGAGCCTCCAGCTAACAGGTGCCCCCTTCTCGGGGATGATGACCAAGGCCGCGGTCCCAAAATCAAGACACCGTCAAGACACCCAATTTTCGAAACGAGTCATGCTAGTTAGCTAGGATGGATTGAAGAATCCACTGCTGAGGGAATTAGGCATCAAACCATTTGATCTCGAGTCGTTCTGTTGGGTGAGTGGTGAGGAATTGCATGGAGATGATGTGCCAAAGGACAGCTTGGACAACACTTTCTCATTCTGTGTCGCTGGTACGAGTTTCAAGTCTTGGTTTCTCTATATTGCCGGGCTTAGGTCTTGGGTGTGTCGATGTGTCACGGTTTTGTAGGAAAACCTTCTCCCCATCCGTGATAAGTGACACCCAAGACATAGCTGAGGCAGGTCTGTTTTTGCAATTCGTCTTCGATGGCCGAGTTTGTCTAAGTGGAAAGGACCTCCGCGTGTGGACGGGGGCCAGGGCGGAGCTCCAAGCCACATATGTGGCCGCATTAGACTTCATGAGGATGCGAGATAATGCGACTGAGTCTTCGGCAGCTGGCCCATCCGGTGCGGACCGCAAGGTCGGGGCGCTTGATCTAGCCAAGATGCTCTGCGATTCGTATGTGAATATCCCGGTGCAAACTCTGGTGCTCGACGCCGATGAATCGCAAAGTCTTCGGCGTGTCGCAACAATCATGAGTACGCAGTTCACTGACGTGGTGCAGCCGCTGCGAGAGTTCTTGGCAAAGTATATCAAGCTACCGGTCCTCATGCATGACACTGTGCGAGACACACTGTCGGGGCCACTGGCACTGCATCAAGTTAAGTTTTCGAGACCCCGCAGGCTAGTACAACAGTCTGATACCTAAATCATCATAAGTAATGACCAAAACCCTAGCTATAGTCTCCAATGAACTTCTGAAGTGGCTCACCGTTTTCACGGTTAGGATCCGATATTACACATGTACTTTAACTAGTACTAGTACTAGTGTAACCCTAACCGAGCTACATTGGACATCCCATACAAACCCAGATAAACAGATCCCTACAGCCTAAAACGCCCTAAGCCCCAAAGCCTAAGCCTAAGCCGCATCGGGTGTAAATTAATTCTTTGCACCAGGTTGATGAACCGGTCAGTGAAGAGGATGGATTTGGTCGATTTGATTTGCTTCATTCAGGGCTATGTCGAAGCCGTCTTGCCATTTCAGTGGACGCTGTTTGCCACAGACGTGGCTGAGCTATTCGCAGCACGCGGCCACTTCGTGGAACGCACGGACGAGGCCATCAGCCCATCAGCCCATCAGCTCATCTTTGTGTTTGTCACCGTGCTTGATGCTAGCTAGCGCTGCAGTCGGATCACGTCGTCAGGGTAGCCTGCCCATGTGATGCAAGCCACAAGCAGCATAAGCAAGTGATTGTGCTTGTGAGTTGGCGAATGAATCAAAATGACGCAGTACCTTCATCCTTCATCCATCAAGTTTGTTGGCAGGTCTTTGACCAGGCGTCCTTGGCAACCTTCCTCAGCTTCCGCCTGCAGTACCTGGCGCGCATCATTAGCTCAGCCTGCACATGTGTGCCAGAGTTGGTGCTGACCAACGTTGGAGACAAAACGTGGCAGATGCTGTCTGTTTGGGGCGAGAAGGTCCATGAGTCTCTGGACATCCTCGTGCCGTTTGATTCGATGCTTTCCGCAGCAGACTGGGCCCCCCGATGGGCCGAAGTGTTGCAGCAATCGGAGACGGCAGCAGAGATCAACAGGGAAGTCGCGTCCAAGGTGGCGGTTTCACAGCATCCAGAGGCATCAACCGGGGCCGCAGCTTTTGTCCAGATTCGCAAGCAGCCGGAAGTGCAGCCATCCAACCAGGGTGGCAACAACAAGGGCGACGCGAGGCTTGCTGAGAACCCCGGCAAGTCCGAAGAATCAGGAGCCCTGACGTTTCGTTGGCCCCACCTTACTTACTTTGCGCCCGCCGTTGCTTCTGAAAGGTTTCTTAGGGTCTGCGTTTTGGGGTTTTGGGGTTTTCGCAGCTTCTTCCTTTGAGCGTCAGCCTCTGTAGTATGAGGACGGCAGAGCTCTGACTCTGTGGGTAGCGTGAGCGTGACTGCCATGAACGACTACGTCAGCGAGGCATTCAAGGAGTCGTCGACAGCTTCAGCCGAGTGCAAGGCCCTCGGCCTCAGCAGGGTCTGCGCCAAGGTGCTGAAGAAGTTGGAATGCAAGCTTAATGCTGCGATTTGGGATGTTTACGAGTCGTGCTCTTCCGAGATGTCGGGTGTCCACGTCAACATCAAGACTGCAGCCGCTAAGGGTGGCAAAGATGCGGTTCAAGTGAACCTACCAATTCCTGAAGGAATGCGCCTGCCGTCTGTCCATCGGCTCTCAGCCACCAAAGGGCCCAAGGCCATTTGGTGTTGCAAGATCTTTGGTGTTCCTGAGCTGAAGTCGGACCTTTCTGCATCTCGCTAAGTTCATCGTAGATCTTAGGCTTAGGGATGGTTTCGTCGCACGCGTGAGCATCTTTAGCCCATCTAGGGTTAGCGAAGTTGTTCTGAGAGAATACCTCAGAGGTGCTTGAATCAGTGCTTGAAGTTATCCTAGCTGCATGGCTTCGTCCTAATCGCTGCAGCCTACATGCCGTTCATGTTGGATTTAGAGATGGACCAGAGATGGATCCCCAGACTCATCCCGTCTCAGGTTGACTTCTTCATGGAAGCTTGCAAAGACTGCCTCACCACAGATGTTTGTGTCCCAGCCTGGTCGTCGCGGCCTGTTTCGCGCAACGACCAGGCCTTCTTCGAAGCCGTTGCCGTCAAGCAGAACGTCATCATGTTCATGACGGGCCCCGGGGACTTGGACTTTGACGTGAAATTGTTGCCTGCTTCGGCTTCGGATTCTCAGTCTGGGCCCGCAGACAAGATCAAGGAAGAGGTGGGCAGCAGGCATGTTGTGGTGCCGCTGACCATACAGTGCCTGGCGCCCGTGCCCGACTTGCAGGATCTTAGCGAGTTGCTGCCGAGTGTTTCTTTTCAATATACTCATAGGACTCAAAGAAGCGGTCTTATGTAGTCGTTTACCCCCCGCGGCGCCAGCCCATGCCGGGCCAGAGCCATCCGAATTCGTTTCTCGTCGGTCAATACCCGTCCGAATTCTTTTCTCGTCGGTCAATACCCACCCGAATTCTTTTCTCGTCGGTCAATACCCATCCGAATTCGTTTCTCGTCGGTCAATACCCATCCGAATTCTGTTCTCGCCCCGCCCCAGCCGCGAGGACAAGCTGGACAAAGATCTGAAGGATCAGCGTGACAGTGTGGAAAAGCAGATTCGCAACTGGATCACGACTGCCACGAAAGCCAAGGCTAAGGCAGTTAAGAGCAAGCGAAAGCATGCCGCTGCGAACGATGACTCATCCAACCAGAAGACTGACAAGACTACCGTTGCCATGTTCGAGACGCTTGGATTGGACATGCCGGCTGACAAGGATGAGCAGATTGCTTGCTTGAACGAGCTGAAGGAGCAGGAGGTGAGGTTTGAGAGCCTCGTCCAGAAGGCCAGGGATGCCATTCAGATGCCCAGCGCCATCCCGCTGACGCGACTACAGGGTGACGATGATAAATCGCGCAATGTGCGTGCCAAGCTCATGCAAGAGGCGCTGGAACAGGCGCAGAAGGAAGAGCAGGGCGGAGGCGTTGCGCAAGAGGAGTGGGAAGCCTCTCGATTCGGTGCTGTGGCGGCAGTCAAAGCGGCGCAGCAGGGTGCGGGTGTTGTCGGCAAGGATGCGAAGGACTGGGACTTCAATTGAATCCAGTAGAGTCGTGAGTTATTTCGGGCATTTAGGCCGGTCGAAGGGGTCCGTGTGTAGCTGTAGCAGCTCATCCCATCCTAGCTTTGTTGTTGGTTTCGGCAGGACAAGAAGAAGAAGAATTCCGTTGCGAAGGATGTGCTTCAGATGGGGAAGCATATGCTGAAGTAGCATGGCCTTCGCGTGACCTTTGTCAATGGCAATGGCTAGACCATTCCAGGTGTGCCGCAGCAAGAACCGGATAGCCGAGCGATAAAATTCAGATGAGCAGTTTTTGGTACTGCCCGCAGCCCCCGCATGCTAAGCCTGAGGAGTCGTATCATCACTGTTATCAGGACAGCTTAGGCAGCTTGCGTGTAGAACTGTGTTTAAACTGATCGTCGAATCGTGTAGGTCGTCCAGTTCCAGGGGCAGCGGGCACGGGTCACACACACACGTGACGGCAGGGGCTATGGCTGGCCCAGACATGGTGTTCACTTCTGTGCTGGCTGTTTCCTAGCCTAGCCCTCTGCAGTTTGAGAGTCAGAGTCCTCTGGGAGGACTGCCGTTTTCTTTTACGACCAAACGTGTAGTAACCGTACAAGCTTGAGTCCGATCTGTCTGCGTGTCACAATGGCACCAGCAAAACCAGCAAGCGGCGAAGCGGCTTGGCTTGGCTGGCAGTGCGGCATTTTTTCAGCGATACACAATCCCTTGTTGCCCAAGCTTCAGTTTTGCAGCTGCGTGGCTATGCAGTCTGACTTGCTTCTGAAACCTGATATGTGTAGTACTGCGAAAGAACACTTGAGCAACAGGAGATTAGCTGACGGCTCGCTGCATTAATATCTTTGCGTACGTTAGCTTGTGCTTGTACTTGGATTTGGGCTTGGAGCGTGGGCCTGAAGAAAACAGCTGCGGAACTGAGACTGAGCCCTTTGACTCGGCATGGTTTCCTCAGCTCATGTGCGGATGCGTGTGTAGTGGCAGCATTGTCGAAGTTGCGTAGCAGCTCAGCAGCAGCGGCAGCAGCATTGTAGCACGGCTTGTGACTTGTCACGCTGAGGCTGAAGTCAATTTCAATTTCGACTCCTCCGCCATTGCCGTGAAAGTGCCGAGTGACGAGGCGCCGGACGAAGTACTTGCGCTTGTGACGTTTGTTGCCATCCAGTGAGACAAGTGCCCTCCAGTGACAGCTCCCGTGTGCTTCTTTTGCTAGTAGTCATGTTGAGTCATGTTGCTGCGATTGCGAGAATTTTGTTTTATCTTCGCTGCCTCCGGCCATCACCGGGCCATTACCGCATTGGGCCGCATTGGGTCTGCTCTCAGGCTCTCAGGGTGTAGCATGGGAGAGAACGCTGTCGGGTTCAGCTGTGTGCATGAATGATACAAGGTGATGAGCAGGGCTTGGGCAGGGTTGGCCTGGGTCATTCCGGTGTTCCGCTGGAGCCAAGAGTCAAGAGGAGTGGTTTTGAGACATTAGTTTTGAGGCTTTAGTTGTAGGGAGAGGTTGTCTGTAAGTTTTGAAAATAAAAGTAGCATGTGGCGGGCGGTATGACCCAGCACGACCAGCAATGTTTCGGGCTGCTTGTGCCATGCTTGGCTGCACAAGCCATCTGCCGTGGGGAACAGAAGCACATTCTCATGCCTTTTCAGTGTCGCCAGGTTGCCAAAGGCGGCACGTTCTTTTTGCTGGAAACAAAGAGTGAAGCATGCTCTTTTCCAGCCGTTCGCCAGGATGAGGCCTACCTTTACAAAGTTGTTGCGGAGTTGACTTTTGTTGCCAATCGACGACTTTCGGACGATCAGCTTGTAGCCATGTCATCATTAGGGAAATGTGGCATCGGGAGCGACAAGACCGCTTTACCCAGAAATCTTCATGAACTAGATGCTTTGAAGACGAGTTTGGGCATCCAGGAGGGTTCCCACAAGAAGTTCAACATTGTTTGGGAGGTCAGCGTCAAGTCACGCTACGAGCCCAACCTGTGCGTGGCGCAGCCGCCTCTGCACAGCACTGACGACCTCGCGGGTGGTCTCAAAGGGGCTGCTCCATCCAAGAAGCGTAGATCAATGCAGGACTGTCCGTTGATTCGCGATCCATGGCATGGCGCATGACGGCAAGCTAGGTTGGTGTCGTGTGATGATAGTGATACCTATTACCGATTGCCTACTATCACTTCGGAGAAGTTGCCCGGGCCCGCCCCCTAAACTTCCACCTACCCCCCGAACCCGAAGCCCTCAAGCCTCAACCCCAACAAGAATCTGGTGCACTGGTGCCGCAGCGCTGCGCTGAGGGGTGACTCTGGAAGGTTTTTTCTGGACAAATAATGTATAATGTTGTGTAGCCTTATGATACACATCGTCGCCATATTGACTTGGCAGGATTCTGGCCATGCAGACGATGCTGAAGGTTATGCGTGGCTGACTTTCAGTAGAACTCTGGTACCGCCGCCGGTGCGGCAAGATGCCGCCTCCGCCGCCTCCGTTCCCTCTGGCGGTGATGCTGATAGTCGTGTCCTGGTGTCACATCCATCACATGCATCAGAACGATCAACCAGATCAACCAACACAGTGGATTCAATCGAGCGAGACCTCCACCAGCTTGTGCATTCGACTCCTGGTGGTGATTGCGAGCAGCCCGTCGCCACGGTCGCCCCGACGATTGCCGACCCCACGCAAGGCGCCGCCACACAGGTTGACTTGCAAGGCAAAGAACACGAGCCCGATGCAAATGCCCCTCTTCGTGAAGAACCTGTAGCTACGTGTGCAACTGTTCAGAAGCCAGAGGACAACGAGTCGGAGCCTGCGTCAGAGCCGATGCCGCAAGCGAAAGTAGACCATGACTCTGACGCCAACCGGGCTGCGCCAACCCCAACCCCAGTCCCAACCCCTGCTGAGTCTACTGAGGCTGAGCCTGAGAAGCACACTGAGGTGTCGCCAGAAGCTCTAGCTACTACTCCACCTACTTCCGCAGCGTCGCCAACTCAAGTGCCACACCCTGAGCCAGACCCACCGACTTCAGCAAGTGCGTCGCCGTCTCTTGTGCCAAGTCCAAGTGGCTCAGCCTCAGCAGATCCAGCTGAGTCTGCGTCAACTTCCGCATCAAACATGTTGCCACCAGAAGCTCCGCAAAGCTTCCGTGTTCGTGATCCAGATGAATGTGCCAAGCGGCCTAGGATGGTCAAGTCCATGGCCGAGTCATTCCTTTTCGAGGAGGACTGCTACGACACGTTGCATTCCGAGGAAGGGGAAGACAAAGTGACCAGAACTTATGAGGCCATGGCAGACGACTCCTTTTCGACAGCTTTTTCTGGTATAGAAGCAGCGGGTACAGCAGTCAACTGCTTGAGGCAAGCTTGGAGCAAGAAGACGGGCCTGGAACTCCCTCCGATTGCGGCATCATACCAGATCGAGTGGAACAAAGACTGCATCTCTGAATTGTTGCCGCATGCCAGACTTCACGGGACGTGCTTGTTCAAGAACATTGCCATGTTCTACCGACCAGAGCTCACAGAGACAGTCCAGCAACTACTTCAACAACCACATATGGCAGTTGAAGTGTTAGCTCCTTTGATAGCTTCCAAAAGAGCAATGAGGCTTGAAGCATTTTGCGAAACCCACGGCAAGCTCTGTAGTTTGCGCACTTGCAGGCGACACGTGGCTGGGACTTCATGCAAGCCATGGTCCAGGAAGGGTAGTGGCCTTGGTGCTTGCGATCCGGAGATCGTGTACACATTAGCGTGGGTAGGCCTCCGCCTCATGCTCGAAGATGCTGAGATCATAAGCGAGAACGTCAAGACACCCGGAGGGGCAGGGTTGAGTTCCTTTGCAAGGGACGGTGGCCAGCCTGTCCCTAGCGCGGCAGTCACAGATGCTGGATTGGGCAACCTCCTGTTGCGTTTCCTCTCGCCGATGTATCATCTCGAGACCACGATCCTGGATCCATCAATGCTCGGAGACCCCTTCTCTCGAGAAAGAGAGTTCGTGAAGATGTACCATAAAGTCAAAGTCCTCAGTCGGCTGAGCCCAATCAGCAGGTTCCAGAAGCGGTTCTATCGGATTTGTGCTTGGAGCTGGAAAAGCTTCTTGGCATTGTTTTTTTACTGTGGCTCTTTACTGTTTACTGTCATGTTATTGCCAGACTGTACATTGTACATTGTAGATACACTCTACACCTTGCGGCCCTGGGAAGTCGTGTGGTAGCAATCGTAAGGTTAGTCTCCTTAAAAGTCAAAAAGCTAAACCCTAAACTCCTAAACCCCGAAATAAAGTCTTAGACTCTGAGCCAGTCTTAGAAATCAGGCTCAGGCTCAGGCTTATAGGGACTTTCGAGAGGGCGCTTCAAGTCAACGAGCCGGTGTAGGGCTGAAGGTCTCTAGGTGCAGTTAGGCTGGTAGTTGGTTAGGATACGGCAAATTGTCAGGTCTGTCAGGCTGTAGGCGACGGGTAAAGTTTCGTAAATATTTAGGCCTGGGGCGGTTGAGGGTGTCGGCTTCGATTCGTTTCTTGCGGTAAACATAGGGTAACATTGTAACATCCCCGGTCCCCTCCGTCGAGGTGTCTACTTTATGCACGAGCCCGTGATGCGCTCGAAAGGCGTGTTGGGAGATGACTGCCAGGCTGAGCTGGATTGGGCACAGTGTCGTCCGACATCTCGATTCAAGGGATTCAAGGGGCAAGGTGAGGATCATGATCATGCAGATGAACAGCTTAAGCAGCAGCCCTTGGATGTCACTTGCCCATCCTCGTGGGAAATGGCCCTCAATGAGATGGAATACAGATTCTTGCAACAGTATCGGCGGGCGTGGCCTGACTCGGCTTATCAGCTCAACCAAGATCCCATGTCGGGTCACGGCCACCCCGCCAACGAGCTGGTCTTCTTCACCTTGATCGCGAATTTTGGGCTCATTTGGTCAGATGTGGCCAGACGTTGGCTTATGCCGACTGAAGCGCTGATCTGCCAAAGGTTCCCGGTGCTCCCGTACATCCATGATGGTGTCAGCTTGACATCTTTCAACAGCAAGAACAAGAATCGCAATGCCCGGCATGTCTGCAGCCAAGTTGGAAATTCCATGCACGTCGGTGTGATGGCTTTACTCCAGCTGCACTCGTTCGCCGATGTGGAGGTCAAGTCCGTGCCATGCTTGTTTCGAAACATCAAGCATGCAAGGCAGGGAAGTTTGAATTGAGTTTGCCTTGCTAGAG